>QUSF01000013.1:2948363-3035093 GCA_003676055.1 Chloebia gouldiae | reverse complement strand
AAAAACCCTACCATATTTTTAGGTCTTCTCCTTGCATGTTTCCTATATACAAACCCTTACTGCATAATGCAACTTTCTCTATTATGCAACTTTAACCTTATCTGTCCTGTTACAATTTGTCTCAGCATATTTTTAAATAGAATGAAAGATGTGAGCAGTAGCATTGATCCACTTCGTTTCAAAATTAATTTTGGCCTTACAGCTGATAAACCTGCAGCTGATAAAGCTGATGAACACATTATAAATAAACAGTAAGGTGCAAATGCTATCTAGATTCTAATTCTGTTTATATTGAACAGTTCAGCAGACAGTAACTTCAGCACTCATTCTATCTCTTTAATGAGTGCATAGTAGTATCCCTCACAGGAATTAGGGATCATGTTTGTAGGTCTTAGTAGAAGTGCCCCAGGAGATCCACCTGAGGGTGCTCTCTCAGAAAAAAATGAGCAGTTAACAAATATTTGTAATTAACTTTGCCAGCAAATGGGTACCCTGTTCCAACACAGGAAGCAGAAAGTCCTGAGGGAAGTCCTCTGAAGTCCTGACATCAGAGGAAGTCCTGGGGAAGACAGGTTCTTCAGGTTCTTCAGAATTCTCAGTCTTATCTGGCAATATGAGGCAGGCTTGAAAGCCTTGAAACTTTTCTTCATAATTAGAAAAATAAAAGAAGTGTCTTCTCTCCTGTTAATTTAAATGGATACAGTAGGTCACAGTCTATCAGGTATTTTCAGTGTAATTGAAACGTGCATATTTATTTTCCAGACTGAATGATAAGAGATAAAAATTAGAAGAACCTTCTGCTTGGAGTATGAAATTTTCTATGCTGAAAGCAAAATCACAAATGAAGAGTGATCATTTTGGGAAGGTTTTGAACCAGTAAAGTCCACAGGTAACAAATGAAACTTCTACACACATAATATTTAATAGCAGGTTCTATTCCATCCAGTCCAGACCAATGGAGATGTCATTTAAATGGCTGCATCTTTATGGAAAAAAAATATTGTCTATACCTAAACTGCACCCAGATTCCCACCAAACGAAAATCTGACATGTAAGCATTAAGTTTAGACATAGCTATTAAGATAAAACATAATCATCTTAAAGGAAGACAGGGACACTGAGAAGTAAAAACATGTAATGGTATGTAATATAAACTGATTGTTTAGTACCTTATATAACACTCTAAACTTAGAAGATTCTTTTAAAAAATCTCATCACTGAAATGTCTATATCAGACTGCAAAAGTAAAGCCAGTTATTAATCAAAACCTTGACATGGAAAACATGAAAACCACTTTTAAAGACCAATTGAAAGGTAATATCTGATAAGCTCAAAGTGGCCAGGCCTAAGCTAGCCCACCTGGCAAAGTAAGAAACAATCAGAGACTGACCACTGAGTAACCTTTAACATGAAGAATCTGCTGCTGTCAACAAGAAATTCTGATAAGCAATGAGGTCATGGCATGAAAAAGCTGCTCTCACCTACAAAGGCTAGAAGCCATGCAATTACTTCTGGCAGGTACCTCTCAGTAATTGTCACAGACACAGTTAGAGAAAATAAAAGTTTCCTAATAAGAGAAAGATCTCTAGAAACGTTCAGTAGGTAAATGTTGGGCCGTTCCCCAGTTCATTTGAAATACATTGTATTTTATGACATTCCAAACATACTCTGCATCTATTTAAACTGTAGGGATTTTTCAAAAAGGCAGGAATCTTGTTGAGGTAAAAGCTTTCTTCCAGAGATGCATCTTCTTTTGTTGCTGGACACTGAGAAATTGTTACCACCTTCTGGTTAATGGTAGCTATGAGTGTTAATTCACACCGGTGTCACTAATGATGCTTTTTAGTTGTGCTTGAGCAGTTTTATTATGGAAATCTCTTAAAATCTTGAATTAAATACTCAAATAGTGTGAAAAGGGAAAGAGATGGAAGTAATGGCAGAAAATCTATCATTTCAGCCTCAGCAAGGAAATGAAAACATTAATAAATGGGAAAATTTGAGTTTTTCGAATGAAATTTCTGAAAGACAATATAACACCATATTCCTCTGGAATTCCAGTGCATAGCTCAATGAAGTACATTCAGGTACAGAATGAGCCATAAATGGATAAACAAGAAACTTCAGAGACAGTTGAAGAAAAGGACATAAAAAGAGGTTCTGGGAAGTGAGCATTGCAGCCTCCAAAGCAGAAGTAATGAAAAACTGTTGAATCAAATAGATCTGCAATTTACCTCACTTGAAGAAGAATGTTGGTTTTTTTCCATAAAATAATAGCAGGCTGAGGTGAAGTATAAGAAAACAGTACAATGACAGTAAGTCTGCACTCATTTTTTGACAACACACAAACAGAAAAAAGAAATTCAGTTGTGGGCACTGATACCACAATCATTTAGTACAACAGCAGTAGACTGGAGAAATTCCATAAAAATAAGAGACAAGAGCACAAGCAGTCTGTAATTTGTAATATTTATAGAATCAAGAGGAAGAGTAAAAGCATTTCTGAAGCAAGCAGAGATTGCAGCTTGGAGCACAGCAGCAACATAGGGAACAGAAGAGACAAAAAGGTCAATATGTCAAATATTCCTTTTGTCACTCAAGTTCTATCCCTTGCTGGCAGTAATACAAAACAAGACCTTTCAGAAGGGGAATGAAATCAGCAGGATGGATAACATGCAGTGAGTAGATGAGGTGAGTTAGGTGAGACACTTATGAAGGCTGAGGTACCGTAGGCTTTGGAAGAGACTCAAACAGTAAAGGAAGAATTATATCTTTAAGAAGGGTGTCAGCATGCAACCTAAGGGGCTGGATGGATCAAATTCTGCAGATACTAGCACAAATTGAATAGGATCAAACCCCACTTTAAGTAACCAACAGTCAGTATGGCAGGCAGGCCCTCTTCTCCATATTCTCTTAGTTTGATTTTGGTTAGCTTCAAACTTAGATGTATAGCATTCAGACTTGAAAGTGCTATGAGAGGTTTCTAGCTCAGGTTCAGAAAGCTCTCTGCTCATGCAGAACTGAGATGTGGAGCTACAGCTGAGAAACTTACAGATACAAATCTGCAAGAAACTTCACTTGCACCTCTGCTCTGATGTGCACTTTACCTCCCCTTTTACCACATTTAACTTAGTGGAGCGTGCCTTAAGCAAGCTGCTTTGTTGTTAGCACAGAATCAGTCACTGCAGAGACCTCACCGACTTATTACAAAATTAAGAAATATAAACCAGCTTATATATGTTTATTATAGTGTAAACCTTTGACAGTTTACTGGAATCCTATGGAAAGTAAATTTTCAAAAAATGTGAATAGATTTGTTTATACAAGCCAATTGCTTATAGCAGGGTCTATCAGAAAGCTGAAGATAGACAATCCCCAAAACCTACATTTGTATTTGAAAGATAGGGACACAGTTTTCTGTGAATATCATGGCTTTGTTATCTCCCTTATTTCCTTTAAGCCAATACTGACTGTTGCTTGAGATTGTCAACTCACAATGTTGAGATGGTTTCTTTTTCAGAAGAGTGCTCACTATTCCTCAGTATGAGAAAACAATCCTCTTTTGAGCAGTATTAGAAGCTTCTAATTTTGCAAAAAGTATAATAACACAAATAACTAATGATAATTTAAAAAAAATTGTCCAAGTTTTTTACTTCAAGTGTAGCAATTAACCTACATAAAAAGTATTTTGCCTTATTCTAAATTTGAAAGAAAAGTTCTTCATGATAAAAACAGTCAAGGTGTTCCACAGAAAATGCAACAAAATGACAGCTCAGTGATTTATAGGGTACTTAGTATATTACTTGATTGACACATTAAATTGTGATTCTGTGGGGAAAAAGCTGTCCAGAATTCTTGAGAAATCATCATAACAAGTATAATATTCATCTGCTTTAATATCTAATAGTTTTGGAAGGACACTTCAAGTCAAACTCTGCAAATTAGGACTTGATGGAGGCTGAAAAATAGTGTGTTGCATATGATGTTTTTTTTTTTTGTCTAGTAATAGAGGTAGTTTTGACAATTGCTGCCACCCTGAAACCAAGAAGTTGATCTCTCAACTTTAGTTTAACATCCTGAAAGACTAGAGCGCTGAAATTAATACTTTATCAGGCACTATAAGTTCCAACATTTATATTCTGGAACATGAGCTATGTCTTTTGGGTCATTCACCCACAAACACACTGCTGTCACCCAGCTCTATGGAGACAAACTGATTGCTTAGGGATTGCTTGGTACTACAGTAACACAACAAAGCATATTATAATAAAAAATTACTTTTAACCTAAACTCTGCAGATTGGATCATTTTACACAACTTGTATCAAAGATCCTCTGCAGATCAGGTATTTTATTAACATCCAACCCTCCCTATAGATTCAGGTCATTTGTTACACATGAGCTGCAACTTGGGCTCAAAGCAGGCATACAAAACTTAATCCATGGAAGAAGGAAACAAGGAGGGCAGCCCTGACCATGAAGAGATGGCGTTCCTGCCATTCCACAGGTGCAACATGCAGCTGACTGGGGTTTGCTGCTCAGGAAAAGGCATGTGTTTTTTATGTTTTCCTGTTCTGTAGTGTGTGTCATTTTGATTGTCCTAGGTACATGGACCCCATTTCATGGATGAAGGTGATCGTGGTCAGTGACTGCCCTCCTCACAAAACAATGCACAAGTGTCTAGGAGTAGGGAATCTAGCTACCACTGCCAGGTGCTCCAGAATCTTTGTTTCAGCTCAGCTATTGTCAGAGTTCTATCTTAGGAGCAGCAGGAGCCTCTTCATGAGGAAGGACAAGACAGAAGCCAAGGGTGATCCCAGTTCCTCATCAGACAGTACCATCACCAACCAGGCACAGTCCCACAGAACCCAAGAAGGACCAAGGTGCAGATGGAATCCATCAACCCTCAGGTTGTATACTCAGACAGGGTGAACTCATGCCTCGAGTCTGAGGTTAATGTAGTAAGCTGAATGAGAAAATATGAATCAAGGGAGGACAGGGCTGACAGACATGCAATGTAGGGTCAAGAAGCCAAAGAGGAGATTTTTTTCCACCTAGAAAACAAAGCTGGAGATCAGGCTGCCTGTAACATAGGTCTGAGCCACCTCCAGGACACGCCCCACATGCAGCTGTACAGCACAGCTCAAGCTGAGATTGGAGGTGCAGGTCCAATATTCAATGTAGTCTCTTCAGCAATGGTCAGAGGGTCTGTCAGCAGAGACTCCAGATAACTCTGACAGCTCTGGGCCTGAAGAGCTCAGGTGCACTCAGTGACACGACTACTTCTGCATCAAATGTACCCAAAAAAACACATAGTGCTGGTCAGCACTTATGCAAAATTGCTGTGATGCACAAAATTACTTTTGCTCCTGTTTCATGCTGTTATTTCTTGCTGAAAAACATGGACATATTTTGTGTTTCATTTTAAATTAATTAATGGAATTAAATTAGAACATAATTAAACACCTTACATGTAAACCACAAGAATTTCATTCACTTCCCTGAGATCATGCAGTTAGATAGTTGGGACTTGTAATGGGGGTAAAACTGATTAATGTGTAATGGTTGTTAACTATTATATCTGTGCCGTCAGTGACTTAGAACAGCTATTTTCATGCTAGTAGGGAAACAACCATGTATCTATATTTTGTATTGCATACTTTAGCAACCAAGATGAACGAGCTAACTGAAGATTTTCAAAACTTTTCTACTTTTTTTTTCCTAATGTGATAGCAATATGTCAGGAAATATAACTGCTTTGAATGAAACCCACATTTATTACCCTGATGTGCATACACTTTATAATGCAGCTTTTATAATTCACCTCATTCCTTGCTTTTACTTCTTATAAACTCTGTACTTTTAAATGTGTAAAACTAGCACAAGCTAACATGCCTTGTGCTTTGTAAAGCACATTATTTCATAGTTTGTTACAAATGCATTGCAGGTGGCAGGTCATAAATTAAAATACTATTTTTATAATAAAAATAGAAAAGGCACACAGATGTCATTTTCAAGAACGAGACAGCAGTTGGCGCAGGTATAATCATATCTCCCAAGCCAATTTATAAGGCATTTGTTTTCAGAGTGTAACATTTCACTTGAGGCATGATCAAAAAGTAATGATGCTAGAGACCACTTATGAGAGGACAAAAACAGTTCCACAAAGGAAGGCATTCTGTACTTGCTGTCATAGATGTCTACATCTGTTTAACATCTTGTTTTTATTAAAATTCCTTCTACAAATATTCTACACCTTTGTCAAGTATTGTCTTCAAGAGAGATATTTACTTTTGGGAAATCTTTTATTGAAGATGTGCATTGTATTCCTCTGACTTGGGGTCTCTAAAAGTAGTTCCAATTATCTGTTCTCCTTAAAAGAAAAATTATTATTATACCAGGTGTTTTGGAGCCTTAAAACTTTTGTTTGTCCATTCTTACACTAGCAAAGGGGACCATGATATCCAAGAAGTCCTGAGAATTAAAAATAGGGATAAAAGTATAAGTAAGTAAGGGCAGATAAAAGTCACTGAGAGATGCATATTGGGCTAAAATAATAATACATCATTATAGGATATATATTTCTAAATATGGATCAGAAATTGCTATGTGATTGACAAGTAATTGCATTCTACTAACATCTAAACTTGCACAAAGTTATTTTTTTCTAAAATTCATGTTCTGGAACCTTTTTATTTTGTTTCTATTTTTAAAAAAATAATATATCATTAATGGAAATTATAGCTTACTCCTCTGTCTTTTCCAATCTATTACAATGTTAGCAAAATAAATTATTTCTCACTTATTTGGTACATCTTTCTGGCTAAATTTCAACCAGGACCTAGCTAGTTCTGGTTCTACTTGCCTCCTATTTTTAAATTAGATTGTATTCAAATATTACTCTCAGTCACTTTATGTTAACCCAGGTGGCACAGATTTCATAACAGTAGTACCCCTAAAAAAACCAAGAAAATTAAGATCAGTGTGAAATAGTCTGTTTATGCAGGATAAAAATTGTGTTATGCCCCCAAATGGCAATTTAAAAATCTTGCACAATATTTTATGGGTTGAGGGGACAGCTTTAACAGCATAAATTTTCTCTGTTTCTATGTAATGATTAGTCATTCTCTATTGAGTCTGGCTGGGAAGGAGTAATTTTCTTCATTGCAATCCACACAGTGTTGTGCTTTAGGCATATATCAAAACAGCATTGATAACACACTTGGTGATTTAGGTATTGTTGAACTGTGCTTGCAGAGCATCAAGGTTGCCTGTGTTTCCCACTCTAGTAGGCTGGTGGCTGGCAAGATTTTGGGACAGGATACAAGCAGGATAGTGACCAAAGTAACCAATGAGATATGCTCAATCACACATCATACTCAGCAAGAAAACTCAGGTGTTTCCAAAGAAGCCATTGCTTGTGGATGAACTCATCATTACGGGTGGTGGGTGGCTGCTCTAGCACGACTTGTTTATCTCTGTTTGTCCTTGAAACATCAAATTGTTTTCATCTTGACAATGAGCTTTCACTCCTCTTGCCCTTCCCATTCTCTCCCCCAGCCTCCTGAGCGAGCTTGAGAGAGCAGTTGGGTGGGGGCTTATTTGTCACCTAGGATCAACTGACCACTTATACAAACAACTCTTGAATAAATGTAGTTTTCATGACATGTTGATGTGAATTTTTAACCACTGTAGGTCCTTTTATGAATTTAAGTAATTTTAAGGTAATTATTGATCTGTTAAAATATGGTTTAACATGCCATTTTAGCTTTCCTTTAAAAATTATTTAAGAAGTACTCACTATATCAGATAACTGTAGGTGTTAAACTTTCAAGCCACTTGTCTCTTTAGATTCATGCCTGTATATTTATTGGAATTAAATTACTATTTATAAATATATATAAATCAGGGCAGGTGTGATGGGACCTTGATCAACTGGATCTAGTGGAAGATGTCCTTGATCCTGATGGGGGTGCTGGTACCAGACAATCTTAAAGGTCCCTTCCAACCCAAACCATGCTATGATTTTATGATTTATTGAAACAATTAAACAATTTCAGGAAAAGATGCATTACTTCTTCGGAAACCATTAAGAAAGAGACATTTCTCTAACACACATGAGAGATTCTAAGAATATTTTAAGGTCATACTGTAAATGGAAATTGACTCACATTTTTTAAAAAGTAATTTTGTAGTTCATAAAAGTTGAAATAGACTTTTTAGCTCATGGAATATCCCCTGTGAAACTGGACAGACTGATCAGAAAGAGAGATTAAAACTCCATTCTACAGTGAAAGTCAGCAAAAGCTTTACGTAGGTGAAACACATGTACTAGTGCATGCACATCTATCAGTAGGTTATACATTTGCAAACTGCCTAAACAAGTTAAAGAATAACAGCCTGTTTCACATCCAGCTATGACAGAAAACTATGCTTTCCTCCTTTTATGAAATCGTGTGAAAGGGAGGTCGTAAAAAGTTAGTGATTTGAGCTAGCAGCACACTCACTTCAACTGAACTTCAGAAGCACTAACACAGGCTCACAGATCTTTTAACTTGTTTCTTGAAAGGGAGAGTGAAGAATTCATAGAAAAGTGTAAAAAAGCAGAGCTACTAGTTTAGATTAAAGCAATAACACCTCAGGAAGATGAATTATAAATTACAGGCTAGAAATTAAATTAAAAACCTCTCTCTGTAAAAGAAGTAATGAAACGATTAATTGAGGTGGATACTTGCACAAAGTTCCTTCAGGTATTGACCTGACTGACCATCAAATCTATCTGACTTCTGTTCTTGTTTCCACCACCAAGCAATAGGTGTGATGGTAGTAGTGACAGGCTTCAAGTACACCAGACAGTGGAAAAATTAAAATAGAGGATTTCCCACATTCAAAAATAATTTTTCTACAGTAAGACACACAGTATTTTGGAAATTTTAAAGACCTAGTTCACCATCTTGTGCTGAAGCAGTGTCAGGCTGGATTTTTGACTTACCAGTAACCTTGGGTGACTGGTTTATAGGTAACACCTTCTTGTGCTTGCCAATCTTGGAATCCTCTTAACAGACAAAACAAATCTCCTTCATTGCAAATACCTGTTATTGTCATTTGCAATAATTTTGCAGAATGCAAAGACTCACATTATGTGTCAGCTGTCTCTGTTTTAAACAGAACCAGTTACTGAGTTTTGGTGGTGAACTCTAAAACATCTCTGTCCCCTCTTCAGTTATATGGCTTCTCTGAGACACTCTCCAAGCTGAGAACTTAGGTGCAGGATATGAAATGTATCACTCTTGAAAATTGCTCTAGACAGACCACTGCAAAGTGAAAGCAGGCAGTCACCTTGCTGGGATTTTTATTTTTAACTGGTGAAATTAAAGAAATAAAAAATCTCACCTAAAATATGTTTAATTTTACATAGATCTAAAGTTCAAATTAATTTGTTAGAGAAAAAAAAAGTAATTAATTTCAGCAATGTCAAAATATATTTTAGTAGATGCATTCAACATTAAAACTAATTAATTATTAGAATGACCCAAGAATTGAAAAAATACCCATGCCAGTTAGAATATTTTGAATTTTTTTCCTTTGTTTTCCTTCGTACATGGTGACAAATGCTGACAAAACAGCATTTTCCAGTAGAAATGTTGCACTGATTTCTTTCAACCATCTTAACGTGATTGTGACAGATTGCACAATATAAAAAGCAATTCTATCAGCAAAACATACTTTACACATTACACCCACTGTTTTCCCCTTTTAAAGCATCTGTCACTGCTTTTAAAGGTCACATATTTCATGTTTCAGTGTGTGGGGAGAAAAAATATTTCCTCTTGAGAGATTAGCAAGGATGCTATACCAGTTTTGTTGTGCATTGGATAATTTCATTTATTATTCTTACTGTGACATAGTGACTGGACTTTATTTTTGTGCAAAGAAAGAATTCCTTGTGTACAGTTTTTTACTGCAATAATGGGAAAAAAAAAACAAACCAAAAAAAGATTATTTAAATGAATGAGGTCTGATGTTTTGCTTATCTTCCTCCTCTTTCCTGTAGTACTACTGTGAAGCAAATATGACATGAGAAAAGATCAAATCCTGTTTCTAATGTTGTGAGAAAAATGCCTCCTCCCAATACCAAGCAGATTAAAATTCTGCAGATCCCTGTATTGTATCCCAAGAAAAATAGAGGGGTGAGCTGAAGGATAAACTTGCTTATGTCTGACAGTTACAGAGAAAAAAAAATACTCAAAAGAAGGGATTTAAGAAGGGTTTAGGAAAAAAGAAATAAAAGAACAAAAAAACTCCAAGCAAACTATGTCAAAAAAGGACAAGAGAAAAAAAAAAATTTCATGGAAACAAAATAGATCGGTACACTGTAGCATTATATTCAAAGCTCTGGTTAAGTTCAATGGAGAGACATAGGTGGTTTTAGAGATACTGTATGTTACTGATTCATTTAAACAATCTTATAATATTCAGTTCTGCAGAATTTCAGGTAACAGATCACTGCAGGAAGAAAAGGGAGAACTTTTCTTGTTAGATATATCTGTTTAATACACAGACATTGTTTTCAAGAAAATCTAACTCAAAAATAAGAAGTTAAAGAAATTAATTTATTTCTCAGTGTATTTAAGGAGTTAATGGTCATGACAAGCTACGTTTACTGGAAAGACATAAAATAAAGGGCCTGATGTTCTCCTAAGGGTGTCAAAAAGGTCATCTTTGTACTGCTGGTCCAGAATAGAACAGGTATCGCATGCTAGCTTACTTTTTTATGTCAAGTGCTATCAAAGTTATTCGCTGTCATTTTTTGCAGTAAAGATTTTATAGTTGTTTATGCAGGTTTGCCTGAGCTACTCCAACAGTTTTTCCCCCAAAATTCAATAGAAAGAAATAAAATTTCAAAGAAAATATTTTAAATGGTTCACATATAAATCAATATGTTTTTTAAGACAGCGGTATCTTGAATTCTCTCAACTCTAGTTTTTCCTCAACCTTTATCCTCCTGTGTAAACTTTTATTGTTTTGATGTTCTTATGGTTAGATCCCCAAGGCTCTTCACTGACAAATTTGAGATGTCAAGATTGTTAGAATTTCAGAACAGATTATTACTTTTGATGATAAGTGAGTTTACATGAATATCCATTTGAAGACTATAAGCTTTAAAGGTCTTGTTTAACTGATCACATGGTCAAACCTTAGCCGGTTTCCAGATGTCCACCCAGCTGCTCTCTTTTTTCTCAACAGGACATGAAGAGAAAATAAAGAAAAAAGCTTGTCTGTTGACATAGAGACAGGGAGATCTCTTTGCAGTTACTGTCATGGCCAAAATAAGCTTGATTTGAAGAAACTTATTTTAATTAATTTCCAGTTAAAATCAGATTTGGATCGTGTGTGCAGGGGAAGACAAATACAGAACAACACACTTTTCCTACATCCCTCTTCTTCCCAAGCTCCACTTCATGCCAACATTCCTGACTGCCTCCTCCCGATGAGCAGTGCAAGGGCTGTAGTCAGTCCATAGCAGCTCCTCTCTGCTGCTCCTTCCTCACGCTCTTCCCGAGCTCCAGCCTCGGCCCTTCCTCGTCCTTTGGGATAAGCTTGCTCCAGCATAGGCTCTCCATGGGCTGCAGATCAAAAGCTACGGTTTTAGAAAGCCATGGCATTTAATATATGACATTTTTAAATGTTTCATTAGCTTGAGCTCTTAAAATTTTATTTAATGTGGTCCATTTACCTGCTATTAAAACCCACTCAGTATGCTTACACCTTATTAAATGCCCATCATTGGGAAAATGTTCAGTGCATTCTGGAAGTCAACAAAAAGCAATGAGGCCAACCATCATTCAATGCACTTTAAAAATATTCTGGTTTTCTTATGCAGGAGAACCTTAGTGTAAGTCTAAAATGCATTAACTCATTTTTCTCTCTTGGAAAATTCACTGTGATTAGAGTTATGGACTTTGGCACAAAAGACAGAAAGTTACTTTCATGGGCATTTTATTTTATAAGCACAGAGACCAGAATGTCCTTATCTTGAACTCAGTCAATACAAATTCATTGCCTAGAATACAGCAATGCAGTACATCTTTTATTTCTGATGTATACCTTTGTAGTTTAATTTTTCCTTGAACTTAATTTGCTTCAAGGATGCTTCAAAATGCTTTCTGTCTAGTGTTCTGAGCTAATAGTTCTTTTTAACAATGGAAAGATGGAGAGGCAGAATGAACACATAAAATTTGCACTAGGTGTGTAAGATTTAGGGGTTGGTATTGAAGTGTTAGGTGTGGGACATTTTAGTAGAACTTGAGTTTACCTAGTCAGAGGAGAGGCTTACCTGGCAGAATTTATTGTCTTTAACTTCCTATAATATTGCTAAAGTATAGTTGGGTAATATGGTTATAAACGTGCTTATTGGCATCCAGAGAAAGTATGGATTTTCTTTTGATAGTGAAGATCTAGGTCTCAAAGAAGAGCCCTGCACTTGCAGCTATAGCCAGAAGCACTTTACTGGAAAATCTGGTATATATTGGGTATTCTTTTCTTCTAAGGAGAACTTCTTCCCCAGTAAGAGCTAGGAGATATTTCCTATTCCAAACAATCAAGACACTAAGAAAATGTGATTATTTTTCCTTCCCCTAATATCTTCTACAAAACCAGAATTAGTTTAAATGTCATTTATGTAAGCACAGCATTCACTTATAGCAAATTGCAACTGAATAACTCAAACAGATTGTACTCAACTGTCTGACATAAGTTTAATATCCAGTTTTACTTGGCTGCTTCCTTTACCAAATGAGAGCTAAGTGTAGATTTATGTGAATGTAACAAGTCATTATTGCTTTCTTCTTAGCCATCACTAATTTTTACTTTATCGATAGTCAGTTCATGTACTATCATCATCTCATTATCTTATGTTTATTTTACTGCCCATGACAGAAATTCTTATATTCATTTTTAAAATACATGAAGGCATTTTACATTCACCACGTAAGATTTCCCTCACATTTCAGTTACAGAGATTTAATAGCATTTTTCTTTCAGCCATGCATAGTTGAAATCACAAGATATCTTCATCTAGTTTTTAACTCAATCCCCTCCTTGAAGCTACATTTACTTGTCTTTAACATATGCATTTATTTACCTTTTATCTCTAGACCGAAACACATATTTATATATCTATGCTTCAGGCACTGATTTTGCCTTAGTGAGAGGCTGAATTTGTAAATTATGGATGTCATAGGCAGGGACTAAAATTGTGCCAGGCAGTGGGGAGCACACTGACGCCTTATGTTTTATTTTTCAGTTTCTGTGCTGCCTAGGGGTGTAGCTCTGAGCTTCATAATAAGTGTGAGTAGGTTCTCTTCAGAGGGCGTGTAGACAAAAGAGTCCTTTTCCAGCTTGAGACCAAGGACAACCATTAAAAGGTTCAGGCCTAAAAAGCGCAAACAGTGGGGAACTGAAGAAAGCAATCTGGGAGGATGGGACTTCATAACCTAAAGTTATAATTGGACAATTAGCTCCAATAGACCAGAAACTTATAAAATTGTGAGACCTTTTGACTGGTCATCCATTTTGTGACCGTTTTAGGTCCATCTTGGGTGTAGCCCTGTCCTGGCTCTTTTACTGCCCAAGGTGTATCTTTTAAGGCCTTTTAATAAATACCTACTTTATTCTCTTAGCTCTGTCTAGTCTTTGTTCCAGGTCAGCCTCTCCAGGCATCAACACATGCACATGGAAACCTCCTTAATCCAGTGGAAACTGATTCCTGCAAACCCTGGCTCCAGTGCTGGAGACCCTGCTAGGTGCCACAGACTCTTATCCAGGCAGAGAAGGGGGCATACATTTTCAGGGAGGAGCTGGAGCTCCTCAGGGAGTTGCAGGCCAGAGCAGGCATGTTGTCAGTGCAAAGTTTGCTGGAGAAAGGGGACAGAGGGAACTGTAGTGCTGGGGACAGCAGTAGCAGTCATGTGAGCCACCCTGCCCACCCACAATGACAGTGACCTCATGGGAACAATTTCAAAAGCATTCCCTGTTGTGAAAATAAGGGACATTCAGACTGGGGAGAGGAAAGAGTAAGATTTTTCTCTAATTTTTGGGCTTTACTTGACACTGACACATTAAGCACACTTCTCAGTGCCCATATAGAAATGTTCCATGTGGAAGTGACAATACAGCAGCAGTGGGTAATGAATGTGAAATGTTCAAAGGATATGCAAATATTAGTGCAAATGCAAAGGCCAGATTCTAAGATGCAATTTTAAAACAAAAAATGCTATTTTTCAATGGCTTTGGAGCATGCAGAGAGCTCTCTTTTAACCTTCCTCTGAGAATTTCTGGGCAATATTGATATACAACTGTTATTGAGGGGATTCTTTCCCTTAATTTTGCTCAGCTTCAAATGACATTTGCCTAGGTTTGCCTTATGTTTCTTTGATCATGCTATCCTCCAAAAGTTGTAGCAAGCGATACATGCACGATCCTCTCTCTTAGAAGCTTAGAAAGACCTTTGCTAGTTTTACTTATGCTATGTATTTTTTTTCCCAAGAGTCCATTTAATAAATGCATGGTCTGACAATAGTTGTGTTCTATAGAGACTATTTTTGTACTTGAATTTTTTCCATACAAGTACAGGACATGTGTTTTTTAACTTTTTTTTTTTTGATTGACAAGGTCTGCTTTTTTTAGTTTTTTTTTTTTTTTTTTTTTTCCTACATGAGGTCAATGAGGTTACTGAATAATTAATTAAGTTTAGTAAAGTGTTAGTAATAGTAAATCCGTTATGAACTAAATAATGCATTCCAAAATGTTTCTTCTGGTAGTGGCATATCAAATGTGCAGCTCTCATAACATTATAACAAAAAAAAAAACAATCATGGCAAAGAAGTATAATGAGTTTTCTTGCCAAGGTTTTAGTAACAGGGGAGCTACAGAGGTGGATTCTGTGAGAAGTTATCAGAAGCTTCTCCTGTGTCCAATGGAGGCAATACCAATGGGCTCCAAGACAGACCCATTGCTGACCAAGGCCGAGCCTGTCAGGGATGATTATAGTGTCTCCGGAATAAGGTATTTAAGAGTCAAAAGAAAAAATGTTACATCTCAGAAGAAAATTGTATCCAGAAAAAAAAAGAGGAGTGAGAATATGTGAGGCAAACAACCTTGCAGATGCCAAGATTAGTGAATAAGGAAGGGGAGGAGGTATTCCAGGTGCTGGAGCTGAGATTCCCCTGCAGCCTGTGGTGCAGACCATGGTGAGGCAGCTGTGCCCCTCCAGCCCATGGAGGTCCCTGGTGAAGCAGAGATCCACCTGCAGCCCATAAAGGACCATGCCAGAGCAGGAAGATGCCTGAAGGAGGCTGTGAATCTGTAAGTCCATGATGGTTAGGTTTCTGGCAGGACCAGTGGCCCTGTGGAGAAAGAAGCCCATGCAAGAACAGGTTTTCTTGGCAGGATTTGAGAACCCGTGGGGGAACCATACTGAAGCAGGCTGTTCCTGAAGGACTCCATGGAGTTCTCACACAGGGGAGGGACCCTGTGGAAGGGACCCATCCTGGAGCAGTTCATGAAGAGCTGCAGCCCATAGGAAGGACCCCACATTGAGGCAGGGGGGGAGACTTTTCTCCCTGGAGGAGCAAAAAGTGGCAGAAAAAATGTGATGAACTGACTGCTCCATTCCTCAGCTCCTTTGCCACTGGGAGAGAGGAAATACTGAATCAAGATAAAAGTTAAGCCCAAGAAGAAAGGAGTGTTCTAACATTTAGTTTTATTTCTCATTTTCCTACTCTATTTTCATTGGTAGTTAATTAGTATATTTTCCTCAAGTTGAGTCGGCTTGTCCTGCGGCAGTAATCAGTGAGTGATTTTTCCCTGACCTTGTCTTGTTTCATTATATTTTCTCTCCCCTCTGCAGATGAGGAGGGAAGTGAAAGAGTGGCATTGATGGGCACTGGTGTCCAGCCAGGGTCAAACTACCTCAGGAATTCAGGGAGGGAGTTCTTCCAAATAAATTTCAGCTACTTATTAATCATTCTGTGTTTCTTTTCAACATCTTTGCCTTTATCAAATTTTTGCCTCTTAGAGCTTCCCAAGTCCATTTGACACAAGGTTTTTAAAGTCAATATTTACTTTGTGGGAATAGAGCAATACTTTGGGAAAAAAATAAACAAACAGAGAACTGATTAAACGTAAATTGCGGATAAAAAAATCTACTCAATGTTCTGTCATCTATTTACTGAGACACTGAAAGTTCTGTGTACCAACCAGACTGTTGAAGTAAAAGCAAGGCTATGTAGTCCAATATACCTCCAGTGGACTTCCACTGATAGGTGAGGCTTTGACATAGTGAAAGAAATTCAAAAGTTACAAGGATACACAAGCTCTTAAATACCTCAGAAATATAAGAAAGCAATATGAATGATTCTGACCAACACATATATATTTTGTGTTTATCTATATTCTGCTACACTCTATCAAAATGCATGCCCTCCTTTTTTGGAATTTCTGCTGAACCAAATAATATTCAGATAAAAAAAAATTCCTATCAAAATTCTCTTCTCCTAAATTTTATTTATCAGTCATAGGAAAGAAATTTCTCTGTAGTGTATATTCTATAGTTCCTTTGTATCCAACAAGCATATATTACAAATAACACTAATATTGGGTAAAGTATATTTTAAATGGTGCTTTACTGATCTTCCCTAAGTCATGGATATGGGGTAAATAGCTCATGGAGAAGTCTTTAAAATTTTTTTGGGTTTTTGCTTTTTTTTTTTTTTCCCTGTGAAAGCAAGAAATATACCCACAGTACAAATATAAACTTATCAAGTGAAATGTTTTTTTTTTTCCTGCATCCAGACACACAATTGAAGATTCTGGTATAAAATAGGTTATCAGAACATTGTCTGAGAACTTAGAACTCCCTTACAAATTCTTTTGTTTGAAAATAGGCCAAATGAGTGTCTTACCATGAATATGGTTTCCATTAATAACTATGGAGAATTTCATAAAGTAGGGTATTTTATTCAGACTTAAAATCACAATTAGGCAGGAATGGACAGTGCTTCAAGAAACCCAGGGATTTATCAGATGCTCTCTTTTTGAAATTAGAAGTAAGATACTGTGGAAAGTTGAGCAGATTAAAAAAATATAAGTATTCACATTTTTCATAACTCAAATGAAAAACTAAGACTTTAACTATCCACCAGGAATCAGGGCTATAAGGGGGCTATGATAATTGATGAAAATATTTGTGGAGAAATATCTTGTATTTAAATTTAATTATACAGTAATATCATTAGCAAATTAAAAAAAAAATACAAAATGAAGAGAATTTATAGCATTCCACAGGAGAAACAAAGGCAATATATGTTAATTTGAAGAAAATTTACTACTTAAAAATGTACAGTTACTAGCATGTAACAGCATAATTCTTATTCTATGTCTTAGAGGTCAATGATACTTTCCTAAACATTAGTTACTTAAGACATTGGCAAGGCATTTAAAGATTCTCATCTAGAAGGAGCTAATATATATGAAAATTGCTAATAGAGAAACAAGTGAAAACATTTAATTTAGTAGAATTTTTTTATGCAGTTATAGAACATCATTTGCCTGGAATTTTAGTATTATGGTAATTGGAAACATTTCAAATCTAACTTGTCTTCATTTCTATGACTAGCAATCTTCTCCCTCTTTTCTCTCCTCAATATACTTTGTCTTCCTCTTAAAGCAGCCATCTGCTAAAATTAGTGATTATATTACTTAATTATGTAGCATTTGACTGTATTTCTATCATTACACTGTCTTCCATTAAGTGTTATGTTTGTGGCTAATGACATCTTTTTCTTATGTGTTGACAGCTCATTTTGTCAGATTTACTGTGCAATACCTCACTATCTTACTAATAATGTATCTATTACTAAGATTAATAATTCTTATACAAAGCTGTTCACAGAAACATAGAAAAATGCCAGTGTCCATAATAGCAAACTTGTAGTTAGAGAATCATTTTTATTAGACTTAGTTTCATTAAACTAGCTGTGAATACATTACAAATTCAGGGTGTATCTGAGTTAAAATATGGCATGAAATTGATCTTATAGTCTATCATAATATGCTCAGATTTTACAAAGATCATACACTGAACTATTGTCTTGAAAGCAGTAGTAGAAACATGCAAATAATTTTGTGTGAGTTTGCCTGCAAATTTGGTCACCTGCAACATAAATAAGCCCTTTAATAAAAGTCACTTTCTTTCACTAAATATGTCTCATGTGCAGATATTCCCTTCCCTTCCCTTCCCTTCCCTTCCCTTCCCTTCCCTTCCCTTCCCTCCTGTCTTTTCTGGAAAGAAAAATTGTAGAAGTGAATGATCCCTGGGCTATGGAACATCTGAGTCTTAGGTACCAATATCCAGGATGGAAACTTGAATTATTTTAACAGAGAGATGGATGTCTCAGCATGGATTTCTCGAGAAGCAAGGGCCAGGGTGTCAGCACATTTCCTAAGAAATCATGTATCAGCTGTCTTTAGCTGGTTAATACAGAAGTTCAGAGGATTCATCTCAATGTCATCTCTCAAGCCTCACTAGACACCATGGGAATGTGCCTTCTGTGTGGGATACATGGCCTAGGAGTTGTCTGCTATTTTAATTTTGTTCAAAGAACACACCTTGGCTTGTCTTTCTTCAAATATGACAAGGGAAATATTCCTTTCCTTTTTTTTTTTTTTTTTTTTAACAGTGTATTGGTCAGAGACCTGGCCAGGCAGTAGGAGATCTAGATTTAATTTCCTGCTTTCACAATGAACTTCAAACACATTCTGTTTTTTCCCAGAAAGACACTTACCTACAGACAGTTCAGCTCCTCTGAGGCTCTGTAACTAGGCAGAAGAGAATGAAAAAAGTTAATTAGGCCAGAGAGAGGAAAAAAAAATGTTCATGGTGCTTTAGAGGACTGACTTGGGCATACAAATGAATCTATGGGATGAATATGAAGAAAGGCTTGCTTGTAACTTTCTACCATGTGAAGGAACTATAATATATATAATCTGAATTGGAAAACTGCTGGAGACTTGAGATGGTGAAAAATTTAAGAAATTTTATTGTGCTATTTTAACTCTCCTATCCATGTGCTCTCCCAGCTGTATTCCCATAAAGCACATAGTTTTCAGAGGCAATGATGCCCACAGGAAAGAAAAGTTATCTCTGACTTCTACATTATCAGTTGCAAATTTACCATTCTGGATGTATGGAAAGATATCCACTTACCATTTTGATTCTGGAGAAAATCACCCACTCCGAAGTAGTCAAAAATTTACAAATGGATAATAAAAATGAAAGTGGAGGAATTGAAAGAAAAGGATGCTTAATGTACTGTCATCAGTTTCAAGTTATTCCCCTTCCCTTTTCTATACAGATAACTAGCTTATTTTCCAACAAGGTCAGTCTCAGTAATGTTCTCAGTCTGTGCAGGAGAGATTCCTGCATTAGATGTTAGCTTTTATGTCCATCCTTTTTCTTGGATAAAATGCCTTTAAATTCCAGTTTTCTATGTTGATTATTGATTCCTGAATTGGCATCAATGCTCTCACTCCCACATTACTACCTACCCTCTACTCTTTAAATATTAGTATTACTTTGTTAGACCAAATGTTCTCTTTTGCTTGGCAGTTTTTGACAAACCTACTTTGTACCTGCTCCTTCCAAGAGAGATGGAGTGTAAACATCTGAATGAAGCTCTTCTATGTAAATAGAGAGCTTTGTTCTTTTTATTTTTTTTCCCAGTCCTTGATTTTTTTCACTCTTATTTATGCAAATCACTGTATGGAAAGACTACATGTAGGTCATTACTAGCTGTAGTTTGTGATTGAAAAGAATATTAAGTGGTTTTGCTGGTGCTTGGCTTCCAGTACATCTTTTAGACATACAGCAGCAGTGAATTTGTCTTCTGGAGCTGGAAGGAAAAAAAAGCATAGGGACATTCTTTCCTCTCTTGCTAATGATTTGAAACTCAACTGTCATGGTCACTGTGACCAAGACAGATCCCTTTGCCTATGAGTTTTTCTCTAACAAATATAAGAAGGCATCTTAGTTGGCTCCCTTAGCAGCTGCACCAAGAAGTTATCTTCAAAATCCTTCAGAGATTTCCTGCACCTGTTTGTGTTCCCTGTATGAAAGTCTCAGGGAATATTGTGTATTGTCCTGGAAATTAAAATTGCCCCTAAGGATAACGGCAGGTGATGTAGAGATATATCTTAGTTCCTTGTAAAATAATTCATCAGTGTCATAATCCTGGCTGGGTGGACGTTAGTTGACTCCTACAGAACATTTGTTTTATTTGCTTTTTCCTTCCTCCTTACCGAGATGCTCTCAGCTGTGTCACCAGCTGCAAGCAGCATACCATCCCTCACATACAGCACTACCCTTCAGCATTTCTCACCCTTTCTATCCCTCTTGAAGGGATATCCATCCCCCATAGTCCCCTAATCACAGCACTCAGCCCAAAAGGTTGTGGTTATATCTATGTCACAGCTCTGTGACAGGGCCAAAGCTTCGAGTTCCTCTTGTTTACCCCTCATGCTGTGTGCATTAATGTAGATATAGTTCAAATGTGCTCCAGTGCACTCAGCAGAACACTGCAGCAGGTTCACAGACCTTGCTAGCACATCTTCCCTCAAACATTGCTATGATACCCCATGACTTAACTCCAGTGAGCCTGGTTTTATCCCTTGCCCCATTCAAAACTATATTAAAGCTCCTTTTTGATCCCTTCTAACTTGTATGTAAAGATACTTTTTCTCCTCTGAGAAAGGTATATCCCATCCACTGCACATAGAACTATTATTGTGTACACTGACACATGATCAAAAACCCCTAAATTTTGCCAATAACACCAGTGATGGAGCCAGGTATAGATTAGCTGTGTCTGCCTGTTTCTTCCCTTATCATTTCCTGCAGCTGCAATGATAGAGGAGAATACTACTTGTATTCCTGACCCCTTAATGGATTATTCCAAGGCCCTGACATCTGTCTTGATTGTCCTTGGACTTCTTATTGCAACTCCCTGAAAAATCGATAATGGATCAGCTGAAGGTTAGGAACCAGGTTAAGAACTTTTTTTATCACTCATTTAGCCCATGCACCAGAGAGGCAGCAGACTTTCCTTAGAAGTGGGTGTAATTGGCACATTGGGCCTCCTGTTCCACTCAGAAGTGTGTCCTATGACAATGACCCATTGTTTTTAATGTATGAAAGTGGTTTTGATGTGGGCTGTAAGTCTGAGTTATCCCCAGTGACACTTCCAAGCCAGATGAACCCCCATTCTTGTAATTGTTTGGTTCCACTTGTAGAGCCTTGTACCTGTTATGCAAGGACACGTGCAAGGGCAGGAAAGTCATGGAGGAGATGTAAGTCATGGAGGACATACAATAGCTGTAGCCCTGGATTGCAGAATCTCAGGCATTACATCAGCAAAGACAATTCATGTAGACATTTTACCATCTAAATAGAGGTGGCTGAAGTACAGACCCACACAGATCACAGAGGACAAAGGACAATAAAATTCCTAACAAATATGCTTTTGATCAGCTTCTATGTGATTCAAGAAGGTGCAATCAGACAGCACAAGATTGCAAATGTAGCTGCTGAAGTTAAGGAAAGGCAGCCTGCTTGCTGTTCATTCTTTAAGATGGCTGAAATCTCTTGGTTGTGTCTCAGAGGGTTTAACAGTTCTTCCCTGAGGAAAGTGAAAATGCCATTTCTGCCATCTTTTCAGCCTTAGCTTGGAACCACATGAGCTGCCTTCCTATCTTGGTCTGACATCTGCCAGAATCTTAAATGAACTGTTCAGTTGACTTGTCTGATTGGACAACTGGTCTGTGTTGCCATGTGGCTTTTTTGTCATTTCAGAAGCTGAAACAAGTCAATCCAAGAGAGGGAAGAGCAATGTGATCTGTGATCAGGCAGAAAACAAAGGCAATAACTACAGCACTTCTAGAATGAAAAATCAGTTTAGCCCCACTTGTAACGGGGTTTTAAAAGTCAGGAAAATATTTTTTTTAATCATGTCCCTGAGAAAAAAAACCCAAAACCTAACACAGAAAAATAGAAAACAAAAAACAACCAACCAACCAAACAAACCAAACAAAACCCACCCCAAAGCAAGAAATAATAACCAAACCAGCCAATCAAACAACCAAAAAACCCAAATACTCAAACACACAAAAAAAATCCTCAAATAAGCAATCAAACCCCCCTAAATTAAGTTTGCTTTACTACCCAGCTATGCCCAAGCATTTCAAATGAAACAGAAGTGCAAGAGATTGTGATATTTTAAAACTAGTAATCTTCTATGTTGTGAAGACTTATGATTTCACAGAGTACTGAACAATCACAATACTGTGCACAGACAGCAAGGATATTATTAATGTCTAAACTTTTGTTGTCACCTGGATCCTTGTTCTTTCCCATTTTTTCATAATTTTTCTGTAACTGAAAAATCACAGTACAGATGATCTTTTCTTTTGTGCAGTGAGAAGGGCAAACATGAGTAACAAGACAGAGCTACTTTTGTCCCTTTGCATCTCTGTACAGAAACTCTATGACTTCCCCATAGATATCTCTAGTTCTGGCATACCTGTTATTTGTTTGTGAAAGACAGCTCAACTTCTTTTCATTTTATGGCAGTGACTTCAAGCAGTTTTGGTTATATCAGGGTTGACAAAGATCATTTAAAAAAATTCTCTAAATTGTGTCTGCAATCTATGCAAAACACATGAATCTTATGGGACAGTTAGTTTCAAGTCTTATAGTTTATTTTTAAATATCATCAAGGAAATAAAAATAAAACATGTAAAATTTTCAAGAGAATTAATACTTTTATAAATTTTGAAAGTGCTTTGTTATGAAAATCATCTTCTGAATGCTAGAGGCAATTTTCATTTGTTTTATTTTTATAGCTTTGTAATTGTATTGCTGTGCAATGAATGCAAGGATTGGAAAGCAAAAACTGGCAAATCTTCCTACTGTGAGTACCCCAGAGGTTACACAAGGTAAGAAACCTTCCTACAGAAAAACCCCATAAACACTCCATCCTATTTACACACAATAGTTTTTGTTTTTTTTTGATTGTCAATGTCTCTAGTTGAAACATTTTGCTTATAAGCAATGAGTATTTTGTAGACTTCATTCTGAAAATATTATTTGCCCCACAGCAGTCACTAATGATCATTATGTGGCAGTTGAAGCAAATATGCAGCTGAAATAGCCAGTTAGAATAGTTTTTAAGATACCAAGAGAAAAAGAAAGTGTTAAACTTTTATTTCCCTGTCAGTCAGGCAATGCAATGTTGTTAAGATTTGGTTTTTATCTTCTTGCGTATTTCAGTAGATTTCCTTTGAAAGTTGAAGTCCATCTACAGTTGTTCAGTTTTCATCTAAATAGTCATCTTGAAATAATTTAATGTGAAATGGGAATATGAGAATCTTTATAGCAAGCTGAAAAACAACCAGTGCTCTCTTACATTTTGATCTCAACTCTGAAATGAGGCATTCAGATCCCAGCCTGAGAAATGCTAACTTTTGAAATGAAGGGGATCAGCAGTATTTAGTGTATTGTGGAAATAAGCCTCAGGTTTAAATCAAGGTGTTGAAAGGAACAGGTGCTGACCTACATTACAGAAGGAAGATTGAAAAGAAATATGTGTAAGTGAAATGTGACAATTTTTATAAAGCACAGCAAACAAAATAGTAATAATTACAATGTAACAAGCAAGATGCAGACTTCTTGAGGACGCTACAGTGGCAAGTGCTGATTTTTTGCTATTTGACATTTTCAGAAATGACCTGGAAGAGCAAATAAGCAACATTTTTGGCTAGTGCTTTGTCAAGTGGTAGAGATACTGATAAGAGTAGAAAAATATTGTGAAGGTATGTTGTGAATGAGCAGGAAAATAACAATGAGAGCCAAATGGGAAAATTTTCCACAACAGTAAGCGTTAGAAGTAGATCATTCTAGATGACTCCAGAAATAATGCAGTTCAAGGTCACAGTAGACACTTTGTAAAGAAGGTTTTACCTATGTGCAAAGAAATTGGAAGTTTTTATATTTGTCTTCATGTGCATGAAAATATGGTAATAATTTATGTGACTTTGATATGAATGTACATATACTATACTGCATGGTTGTTGATATTTTTCTTTACCAGACAGGTGTTGACAGATAAGAATTTAAATGGAATTGCAGCAGATTATGTAATAAGGAAAGGAGTGCAATTATGTGTTGCTTCGCTCAGCAATGCCTATGGACAGGATGGGAAAGAGGAGAATAACAATAGATGTGTGGGAAAAATGAAAAAAAAAAACCAGCATTTTATAAAACATGATAACCAAGAGAAATGACTATAGAAAGGAAAGCACTGGCTCAATGAGAGACCCAGTTTTCTGAATCTGGCAGGCATTTTACAGCAACATATCTTCTTAAGAGAAGTGGTGGATTCATTTGCCATCAAAAAACCCTAAACGTGTCATTGAAAAAAAAAAACAAAACAAAACACTTCTGCTTTAGAATTATGGAATATATTATTTTTCCTGGAATCCATGATTTGTATGATTTACATATGTTTCTATAAGTGATTGTACCATTTTCTTCACCTAGAAATTTAGTTACTGTGATGCATGAATGAGTATTGGTAAATGAAAAGCATAGAACATCTTGAAGAGAAAAAAAATATCATAATTTATTTTAAAACAGAAGCTTCTGCTAGTCAGATCCTGATCTTCATAATTCATTGGTGGAGGTGATCATAATTGTCATTACAGTGGGCTTTTAAAAACTTCAGACATTTTCAAAGGGTCAATAACAGTACATTTGTTTAGCACTAAAGGGCCTGTTGGCTTTGTTGTTTGGGATATTTGTATAAAGTATTTTAATGATATTCACCTTGAAGGTTACTGGGGAAGAAAATGAGATTCCATGACTAAAACTAAAATGTAATGATAAAACATGTTGAGGGTGATTTTTAAACCCTTTTATCTTAGGTTCCTAATTATCTATTTGTATACCAGAATTGTACAAATTGCATTTCTTGATGCTATTAATACAGCTAAAGTGATACAACTGCTTCTGGAATGGAGGCAATTTATTTGGTTCACAGTTTCTTCAAGACTAGTGATTCTTCAATTATAGTTCTAGGGGAAAAAAAAACCAACATAGGTGTGATTGATTGATCTGTAAAAACATTCTGGAGCCATAAGCCATTCAGTATTGTGGAGGATTCACCCAAACTACCAGGTCCGCTGCATTTCCTGGAAGAACAGGGAAAATTGTAATGAGCATGGACAGGACAGAATATTTCACTGTGAGTGTACTCATAAAAAAGGCTGTGTGCTTGAATGTACCACCAATGAGAAAAAGTTTTTATGCATGGTCAGTAAAAACAGGAAGCTGCATCCATTGAGGAATAGAGATGTGTCATAACAGAGAAGAGGTAAAAAGTCCCAAAATACAACCTTGGTATACAATGAGGAAATTAAATACCCTTATGCAGGGGAGGAGCAGTTTGGCTGATTCAGACAGAACTTCCTAGAATTCTTCTTTAACTATGTAAATGCAGTGATCCTTAGCCACAAGTCCTTGTCCCATTCTGTCCTCTTTGTTTTGCATAGCTACAGGAAAAGAAGAAAGGAACTGATCAAACTGAGATGACAATCTTCTTTTTTTTTACTTGTTCTTCCTGATGATAAGGATAACATTGTTCCCCTAGTAAACAGTAAATTAACTGAAAAAAGAAAGTTATGAGGGACAACAAAAATACACACTTAAAACAAGCTTCAGGTCTCAGAAAAAATAAAGTTTTTTTTTTTCCTTTTTGGCTTTTTGTTTCACTTTAAAATACAGGAGTATAGATGTACTTAGTGTTGATATCCTTCAAGGAAATTACTTAAAAAACTTATGTAAAGTAAAAAAAAAGAAGTTTATCAAAATTAGCAGACAAAGGATTGCATTACAAGGCAAACAAAATATTTTAGTTAACTAAAAATACCTATGTCTTTTCTTCACTGAAGAACAAAATTTAATCAAAACCAAAATCACTTCTCAATTTTTCCCTTTTGTGTTCTTTTTTCCCTTAAAATCTTAAGAACAGTGGTAGGTGTCTTTCAGTTGAATTGTGACACCTGCACAGAGAACATTCTAAAAATACTGTTCCCTGTTAAAGAAGTTAAATAATTTAATTTTCACTGATCCAAGAGAATTAGCAATATCTTGAATTTCTCAGGATTAGGGTGATTTGCTGATTCTTTATGTAAGACAGTGTTTATTCGTTTCACATGTTTTACAAATAAAGGGAAGACATTGACTGGATCTATATCTGTTCAGAGTAATTTTTACTCATATAAGGTTTGATTAGTCTTCAAGTGTAGATTTTACCCAAAGAAATTCTGTTATTTGATAATAAAAAAATAAACAGAAATATAAAAATATAGCTTTCTACAATGCTGTGAGTGAAAACCCATGGCATGTAAGGCCTTGAAATTTTACCACTTAAAGCATTATGTGATTTCAGTTCTTTGCTTGTGCACTTGCTATGCTACTAAGAAAACATTCTGTGAGGAAAAAAAATACCATTAAATATGTAATAATCGTCATTATGTAAATTGTATGTATTTGTCACGGACATAGTAAAGTGTCATGGACACTGGTAAAGTTTACTGAAAGAATTCAATGCACGCTCTTAGGTCTTGGACTTGGCATGAAGCCAGGTCTTTCTTGCAAGCCTCAAAACTGTGAATGAACATATCATACAGGCTTTGAGGTGTTAAGCCTCTGAAAGTTCTTTTTACCTTGCTGGTACTCGTACTTCTCATGGGTAGTTGAGAAAATACTGAGAGTTCCACAACCTATGATGTAGTTTTGGAAAGACAAAAGGGATTCTTTGGATTTCATAGACAAAAATAATGTGAGGCTGTCAACAGAGGACTTGAATTAAAACAATTTTTTAAGAAGTCAGGAGTGATGAGTGTTTAGTTCCTAGACTGGTACTTCTGACTTATGAACATGCTTGGAATGTGAGGATGTGCTTTAGCTCTCTGCTCCCCCAGGACACTCCTAGGTATCTAAAACAAACTACATGATTAAAGTTCATGGCCTTCAGAAAAGAGCTCAGACATTCTGGTTTTGTTTTTTTTTTCAAATCAAGCCCTGCATACTTCAGCTCAGATAAATATAGTTTCCATTTATGCATTATCTTTAAAATAAAAATCACTAAATTTCCATCTAGAAAAGACTTAAACTGGCACTGAACTGCTATAATACTTTTCAATATATAATTGCAAAATAACTCTATTATTCTATCTGTCTGAAGAGCCTCATGCTAAAGTTTATACTATATCTATATCTATATCTATATATATATATATATATATATATGTAGTCATTTTATCTAAAGATCATTTTAATCAATAAATTTTGCAAGAGACTGTTTGATAGCTAAATATAACCCATCATCAGAGGACTGTTGTCCAAATTTGCCAAGATTCATAGTTCACAGCCTGTCATGGTCTTATATTAAACCTAAGCATTTCTTCTCCAATTTTCAGTTCTGTCAAGTTACACATTCAAGGAAGATTGTGACTGTGACAGTGTCAGTGCTGAAAACATCCCATTATGAGTACACACCCTAAAAAGTCTTTTGATTTGTGTGAGTAGAAAAAGAGATTTTTTTGAGATAGTGAAGTAACAGTAAGCATTGACATTTACTGTAATTTTCACAGGTTTCCACTTTCTCCTGACTGCCTGAAGTAAGAAAGCATGTTATTTGGAAAAGATCAAAAAATATTTCTGTCCTAATTTATAGGCAGAAAGTTGGGGGCTTTTTTGTAAAGAAAGACTATGTAAAGACTATGAAGCAGCAAGATGACTGCTTCACTGGTACCAGAAAAATGTCATGCTACCATTTATAATAACTCGTGGGATATTTGTTTGTCTCAGCAAGGCTGTAGGTATCTTCTTTCTTAAAGACTAACTCACAGTTCTCCACATCTCAATATTTCTTGCTGAGAAAGCAATTAAAATTCTGTTGAAATGTCCAGATTTCATCTCAAAGGTTAATGATGCCTTGAGCCACAGAATAGCTATATTTCTGAGAGAAATTTGTTACTACTCAGCTGAAAGGGAAATACTATATTGTTTCCTAACTATTGTCAAATCATTTATGAAATTGTTGTTTTAAATATAGATAATTGTTCAATACTTGTGACAGATAATGATAATATTGATGCTGGGAGATACCATTCTGTCTAGAAAGCAGTGAAATCTAAACTATTATATTTCAGTTTTGTGATCAATTTAATTCCTAGTTCCAAATTTTAGAACATACACTACAAAGGACTTACCATTTTGTATAGAATATTGCTTAATAATAGTTCTCAATTGTTTTTCCATGTAAGGGAGGAATTTCAGAAGATATTTCATCCCCTCAAATTTAAATTTATGCAATTGCATGGCCAGATCAAATGCACACTGAAAAAAATATATTAAACAAAGATGGTGTTTTCTTGTCCCACTGTTTTCATAGTTTTACATGTTTCACATGAAAGGATACTCACTCAATGTGTGCAATACTAGACCTAATGTCTCCAAAGACTTTTAAGAAAAACTTTTAAAATTGCAGAACTTTTATCAGCTTTGGATGAAAGATAATCTATTTTAAATAGAATACTAACAGCACTGAGCTAAAGCAAGGCTAAAAATAAGATCAGAATATTGTCTCTATTGCTTGAGGTTTTCTGAAACAAACTGAAACAATCTAGGTTCAGAGCATTTTATGTCTTTATGCATAAGTAGTTCTGGAGGAGGACGGTGGTGGCGTTTGTGTGAGATGTGTGCAATCTCAAATAGAGTATAGTCCATGCTGGCAACAGCAAGGGCAAATAGTTCCCTAAGGGAAGGGAGGCAAGGAGTCCATCATGGTGCCATCAGCAGAACCAGCACTGGTGGCACCATCGAGGGTCATATCCTGCCCTGCCTGAGCAAGACAGAAGGGTCTACAGGAACAAGATATAATCTAGATCAAGACAGAAAACAGAGTCATCAGGCTGAGATTAGATCTGCGAACAGCAACAAAGGTTAACCACTGTGCAGTGATCAGCTGACAAATCCAGAGCAATGAGGTCCTCAATATGCAGGACAGGGTCTGGATCAGCAAGGTAAATAGTCCAGCACAAGACTGACTGTGATGCAAACAGCAAACAAGGGTGGGAGCTTTAGTTCAAAAATAGTTTCTGAAAGGAAGGCAGGGTAACTTCAGGAAGTGCTCCAGCTACATTAAGAGCAGCTTTATTCATTACTGCCTTTGCTTTTTATAAATTGACCTTAATCCAAATCATCAAGAATGGGAAGATGAGCTCAGATCTCTGACAGAATAAAAATGTTGACCCCACATCTCTCAGAAGTCTGAAATTTGAACTATTTTATAAAGAGGCCTGATCAATCATCACAGAGTTTTGCAGGTGTTTAAGGCCTAGCTTCAGAACCAAGACGGAAGGGAGATTTCGCTGCTCGGAAATACCTCTCACAGTTAAGGAAAAAGTTTATTTTTTTCTGCTCCTGGAGTAAATAAAGATTTAAAATGCATATCTTTGTAGCCTACTTTTTTGCACTGTCGGTGAGCAAAGAATATTTAGGAAGTAATTCTGTAATATTGTAACTGTTATAAGTAGTGGTGTGGACATGGGGGATTTTTTTCTTTCCCCCTTTTTTTTTTTGTTTTCTTTTTTGCTTGGTTTTGTTTTGGTTTGTTTGCTTGGGGTTCTTTGGTTGGTTTGTTCTGTGTTTTTTTTTTCTTGTCAAGGAAGTCATGGTACTAAATTAGGTTTACTGCCTTCATTCTTGTGCCAAGGTAGTGCACATTTGAGTGCTGGAAGGTTCATGCTCTTTTATCCATATAGTTCCTCTTCATTAAAGTAAATAAACATGACTGGAGTTTATGAAGAAAGACTTCACTGTAACATAATACTTAGTCCATATTTATTTCTTGCCCAAACTGAAGTTAGCAGGGCTAACTTCAGTTTGGGCAAGAAAAGCCCTGTTTAAGAAAGGGATAATTCAGAAAACATCATCACTTTCTACTTAGCCTGTGACTAACCCATGCACTAAAAGAACTTAGTTGCATGTTTGCACCTTCCTGTTAGGCTACTTTGATTTTTCATTATGTTTAAAATACTAATCTCAATGAAACTCATTTTATCCTGCCTGAGTGAAAAGCAGAGGAAGCACTGGTAGAAGGAAAGGCAGCTAGAGGGTATCAGAGGTCCCTTATTAAACTTAGTACACTAATGTGTACTCTCCCATGAGTACAATTAAAGCTAAAGTGAGGTGGTGGCACACTATATGCTTTAGCAAAGAATTGGTTGATAGGCAAGAAATCATTTCAGCAAAGTAATGAGAAAACCTTTCCTCTGAGATGTGCTGTGGAACTAACATGCATAATTTTTCCTCTGTCTCAGAAATCCTGAAATACTAATAGACCATAGGGGAAAAGAAAATCATTAAGTGACCAGGAAAAATCTTTGCCTATTTTGCAACATGATGAATAGAAACTAATCCTCTTTACCTGGGTCATATTTGTTTTATTACACTGACAGTGCTATTAGTATACTGAATAGACTTAAATAATGTTATTTCATATTCAATTTATTGTGAAATTACAACTTCTAGATTTTTAGACTGGTTATAAAATAAAACAAAAGTATGTTGCAAATAAAAATGGAACAGGCATTAATATTCCACTACAGGTATGACACTTATTCTGAAGAGTTTATATGTAAAACAGCCCAAACTGCATCATGTTTTTTATGCAGACAAATTATTAAACAAATAATCTGTTATATCAATATCTCTCACTTCCCTTTCACTTTGCTTCCTTTCTTTCAATGCTTGCTTATAGGGATTTTTTAACAGATCTGTGTATGCATACATGCATAACTTTATACTAAAAATAAAATACTTCTATCAATATAATATAAATTAATATATTTTAATTTATTATCTCTGTGAGAAAAAAATTTCCATTGCATTATAAAAACTGAGTCATATTACAAAAGTGAAATAGTGTTTATTTTTCATATTTATATTGGAATTAGTTAAATTTTACATATAATTACCCGATGAATGTTTCTTTCAGGTCATTCTTGTCAATAAAGCTTCAGGACTTTAATTAGGAGAATTCATTCAGATTATTTCATGATAACTTTATGAAACAGAACAATTTTTCTGTTTGACCTAAAATTTTCATGACCCACTCTGTTTTAGATTTTTTTAAGGAGCATTCAGGTGTCAGTAGGGAAAGCATTGGAACTTATGCTGACTATCTCTTCTCCACTCCTTTCCTTTCTTAGTCCAGGGAACTACACATTTTCAATGTAAGCAAAATATCATGTCAAAAGAAGCCTGACACCTTTCCATAGACCTGGCCAGCTTTCAGAGAAGGTGAATGACAGTGAGACAGCAATACACTTAAACTGAGGTTTCAGAAAGGTTCTGTGGCTCATATTAGCATTAGCTATGCAATCATTTGCATACTTCTAATAAATGGTAGCATTAGACACAGCAAAGTAAGGAGTTCTGCCAAGGTGAGCAGAACACTAGGCTGGTATATGATATGCAAAGAGCATCCATGTGAAGATCTCTTTGGAATTATGCACGGAATAAACAAATTTGTTCCAGATATAAGGAAAGCAGAAAATTGGTTATGCTTAATGTTTCCGTGGCATTCAGGTGAGCTTTTCAGAGACTGTATGTGTGTATAAATATTTGTATCCTATTATTTCTGAAAAAAAAGAGGATAGTTAGTCCCTTTTGTCCTTCTGTTTTGCAAACAGAGAATTAAATATTTGCACATTTCATGAGGGAACTTGTTTTCAGAATCCAAATAATCTCAAGGGATTCTTCTCTATGTAAAAGTTGCCACCATTTCTGAAAATAGTGGTAGAATTGGAAGAAAAAGGCAGACATTTCACTTAGTGGAAGCTGAGTCTTTTTCTCAGTGTTTAAATCTTATCTGTATCACAACCAAAAGCTTCCAAATTTCACAAGGCAGCAATATTAGTTGTCAATACATGAAGAAAATAAATTTTTCCCTTTTGGAAATAAAGTTACTTCCATAACAAAGAATTCCTTGCAATCAGGTAAAACAACCTTTGACTTTTCTGGTCACTGCTAAGTATCTTTGTGAAAATCACAAGAGTTTCCAAGGAGCAACCAGGGCATCAGTATCTGTGGCCCTCAGGGGCTCTTCAGTTATAATGACCCTGGCCTCAGAAGAGGTTAGTCAAAATATTTCCAAGTAATTTTGCTTTTTCATCCAAAACTTGTAGTTTCATCAAAATACATTGCTATTAGTAGCTTGGCAATAAATATGAATAGGGAATGATTCTCAGAGTAACAGAAGGGGAGTAACAAGCAGGAAGAAAGGCTAAAAGGTGGCAGAAAGGAGAATTATCACTGCACAACTTATCATCTACAGCTCTCACAGGAGTTCTGTAAGAGGTTTATTATGCTCCCATATTTTTTGGAATTTGAGCTTCAGGTAAACCTATTTAATAATTACTGCTCCGAAGGGGGGAAAAAAGAAAGCACTTGCACAGAGGTTTTTCCTACAACTAGCACAGTATTTGAACATATTGTCCCATTCTTACTAGATATAGGAAGGACTTGAGCATCAAAATCTTTCTGCAAGGCCAGTGACAGAATGTGCTAGTCAGTATCTCTTTCCTTGCCTAAAGTGCACTTGTGCTTTGGAGGGAGGTGGGAAAGAAGAGACAAATCTTTTGCACACTTGTATCACTACAGAACAAACCTGACTCTTTGAATGTAAGAAATCTGTCATGAAATAGGAGTGTTTTTTTCTTTAGGCTCATCTATCTTTCCCCCCCACCCCCCCCTACGATTTTGCTCTTTGTTATCTTTCAAGGTATGATATTATTCTTATCACTATTTTTATTATTTTCACATTGTTTCACCATTTCACATTCTGTCTACTCTTTTTTCCTGTTTCTGCTTTATTCTCAGTTTGCAGCATTTTTCATCATCAGGCAGCCTTTTTGTTCTTTTTCTACTTTTTCTCTTTTCTCTCCTTTTTCCTCCTTTTATGTAGGAAGGAAACAATAAAGAAAATGCAAGAAAAAATATACTGGTGCATCCATGCGGGACTTTGTAGAATTAAACGCAACAAGCTTGTGATCTGCAGAAATAAAATCAATCAGTTGCAATTAAAATACCAACCAGTTCAGCATTGTAACTCAAATATTTATTCAAAATTAATGAGTGATTACAGTATCTATTCCCCTGCATATGTCTAGCTTCTATGTGTTACAGAATCCATTCAGTTTCTTTAAATGAAAAATTGATTATATAAATATGGTATTTCATTACTGAGATTCATTCTTTTGTGAAATAGTTTTATTTGCAAACTGCTTTTCTAACAACAGCTAGTTAAAAACATTATTAGAATAAAACATGTCTGAAGCCCAGGAACAAATAGCAATACACTGTTGGCAGTAGGCTTGGAGGAAAAATCCAGTGTGACTTGCATTACACAGACAGATGTAACTCTTTGGAATATATCAAGGTTTTTTAATATGGATGGTATTGTTCCTTGCAATCATTCCAGTCAGAAAGGGACAGCATTTATCAGCTGGCCAATTGACTGATTTAAAATAAAAAGTAAAATAAGTACAATGGGGTACAAAATTCTTCTCCAACCATAAAGAGTCAATATCTCTGTTGCCTTTATTAACCCTTACATGCTACTGACCTGATTAATAGCTAACAGCCAGGCTTGGAGGAATAGGCTTTGGCTTTGCTTTGTTTTCTTCCTCAATTTTTCTATTTTTTGCATGACTTTTTATCTAGATAGGTAACTGAACCAGCTAAATGTTGTTAGTCACAGGAGCATGAATGCAAGACCTGTGGGATGTAGGCATTTGTGAGATTTCATTACATTTTGTCTTAATGTAGAAATTAACCTTACATAGAACTGATTTTTAACAGAAGAGATGAACATTTGTACGCAATCTTACATCTGAAATTTTCCTAAGAGGCCAGGCATTTCTTTCTGACACTTAATTTACTTGTTCTTATTTGGGCCAGAGCATGGCCATTACACATTATTAAAATAAGTGCTATTCCACTTATATCAGTATGAAAATGGATCCTTGCTAGATAAAATATCATATGATGTACTTTTCACATAATATTTTGCTTCAGTAGGACTTAAAATTCCCCTTGTACTTTGTCAACTCAAGCCATGATTCTGTGGATGGATGAAAGAATCAGCCACCAAAGAGGAGACTATCAGCTCAGGTTACACAATCACATTCTTTTTCTCAATAGGTCAAATGAAAAAAAATGTTCTATTTGACTCAAAGTGTTTTTCTTGTATTTTGTTTTCTTACTCACCATGATAAGAAATAAGGCTTCTTGACATTTTGTACTGAGTTAAACTTAAATCTTATTCACCAATCTCTAAAGCAAAATTTCTCCCATCATCTTAGGCCTTGGTTTTTATTTTGTCTGCATCTTAATGTCAAGTGGCTAAAGGGCAGAAGATATCTCCTAGCTGTTTTGTCCTTGCCAAAGGCCACAGAGACATAGATTAAATACTAACCAAAAAAAAGAAAAAAGTTTTCAAGTTTTCATTTGTGTTTAGACTGCATTTAAACCTGTTTCCTGATAAGCAGTCTAGTGCTCCCCTTGGTATCCTGATTTCCTATTTAGAATAGAAGTTATTCTAAAGGATAAGAATGGATCATTCTACAGGATGAGGGGTGCAGAAAAAAAGACAAGTTTCTGAAATATTATGACAGACACTAATTATTTTTTCATTTCATTCTTTTCCTTGCCAAATAAAACAAAAAACCCCACAACTCTTCTGGAGATGTACAATGATAAAGACAGGAACCTATGCAGCTGTCTTACTAGATATCTTCAACCAAATTCAATTAAAGATGAGTTATGTGAACTCATCTCTGCCTTACCCATTGAGATGCCAAAGCCTGGATGAGTGAGTGTATGATTTGAGACCCCATGTTTTAGGGATAATAATAGCTCTTTCTGAGAGCTAAGTTTGCAGATAGATATCTAGGCAGAACATGAACAAGCACATTAATGAAATAAAATCAAGCTTGACTAGAAGAAGTAAGTTTCTGTCTCAGGAAAGGCTTTGTTTGCAGTGTAGCTGGCAGTTCCTTTGAAATAATGGGACTACACTGACTGGCACTAATAAGCATGGCCAGAGGAATTTCAGATCAAAAAATAAATGAAGCAGAGCAAAGTAGGACAGGGGTGTTGCCAAGTGCCCTCCTTTCAAACACACAATGATGTGTCAGTGTAAGAACAATGTGTTGAGGTCTGCTCAGCAATACCAGGAACACCAACAGCAGATTTGATCAGAGATGGAGAAATTTGCTTACTGAGATATTTGTATCTTTATAAAATAATGACTGAGGCAGGTGACTAACATTAGCTGAAGGTTTCTCAGACTCTCTTGATTTTTACAGGCTCCTAAATATGTTACAAACTTCTTCATAATGGAGGATGTAACAGTGAATGGCTCACATATGAATTTGTTATGTTGTCAAATGCTGCCTTTCAAAGACAGCCTGCATGTTATACTATAGTGGCAGATATACAAAAGTCTGTGGGGTTGGTTTTGTTTTGGATTAAAGTTATTTCCCTTGTGTGTGTTTTTCTGCCTCTATCCATCGCTTAACATAGATAGTATATTTACATTGGAAACAAGAAATCTAAAGAGACTACTCAGAAGATAGATATTGATCAGTTGGGTTTTACCTAAGAATGTTGGGAAAACTTACAGTTTCCAAAGTTTCTGAACATTTATCTATGCATGTTTGCTTGCAGTAGTCCACTATACCACATGCACTCAATGGTGTCCAGGTTTGGACTGTACAGCAAATTGCAATGTACTAACAGTTGGCACTTTATTTGTGGCTAGACTTTTTATTTGCAAATGCACAGCACTTCAGCTTCAGCGTAAGAAAAGTCATGTTCCTTCATTTCTTGTTGGTAAAAGTTCATGGATGTCAGATAATGAAATAACTTCCAGGTAGACCTGAATCTTTCCTTGGTTAGTTTCTGCAGCTAAGGGAAGCAGAGCAAGGCCCTACCAAATATTTCTGTGCTTGATCTGGAAATTCTCTCTCACAGAGATTAAATAACAGGGTTTTTCTTGTTAGTGCAAATGAAATCAGCTTCTGGGAGAAGGCAGAATGCTGGACCCTATGGACAGCAGTCTTCCTGAGACAGCTCTTTCTCATTAGTATTCTTTCAAATTCCTTTTCTTAGATTGTAGTGGTTAAAAAAACCCCCACAGTTGTCAACATCAGGACACAATCAAAACTGTCCATTTTGCACTGAACACCAAGGCAGCAAGTTCTAAAAGGCTTATCCCACAGATACAGGATTTGTACAGCACAGCAGATATCATGAGGATTGCTCACGTAATCTGTTATGTGGGTCCCTATAGCTCTGTGCATAATGGTCTTACAGTCAGGATCACTACAAAAATTTAACTATGCTGGATTTACACAGAAAAAGAAATTTTAATAGCTTGGAAATTCTTAGAGAGTGTTGTCTGTGATTGTACATTTTTTCTCACACATAGGCCTTGTAGAATGAGTACCTTTTACATTCACCTTGAAAAGTGTAAAGATTTATATTGGGAGCATATACAGCCTCCAGCAAAGCAGGATGCTTTGTTGTAATCGAGGCTCTACAGAACAATACTTAATCTATAAGAATGTGGAACTCATTATAGCTAAACTCTTATATATTACTGTCTTGTTTGTTTGTTTGTTTGTTTTGCTTTTCAGAGGAGAGAAATATTGAATAGGGAGAAAAAGTGTAGATCTGGAACTGCATTTTGTTTCTGTAAAATTACTATTAATCTGAAATGATTTTCCATTTACTGTAATTTGCTCAGTGATCAGAGGAATAATGTATTAATTTTTCACTGCACTTGTTTTCCTGGAAAACCTGGTGATTACTATTATTAGGATTATGGACTGAGTAATTTTTCCTTGTAATACATGCTTTCACAGGTCCAATTGGTTGTGTATTAACAAAACAAAGAAGCAGTAGAAGTGTTTTTTTCTGAGCTCAGATAAGAGTATAGGCATATTTACGGGCTTTTCTTTTACTTGGAGGCTGTTGTGATATCAAATTTGGTCAGTGTTACCTTCAGTAGGATAGCTATAAGACCTTACTTTTTCTTTCCTGTAAGAGAGATAAGTTTTAAGACTCAGCATTGCCTTCCTTCCGTGTTTTGTGTTTATCTGTTGAAGAGATAAAATTCTCCCTCTCCATCTTCTCCTTCTTCTGCACATTGTAGTACCTTGATCTTTCCTTAATTTATCTGGAAGATATGTAAACATGATATTGGTGTTCAGTTTCCTTCATAAAAATTACATGTGGTGTTGTTTCATCTACATTTTGAATGCCTCTCATCTTTTTCAGGGTGAGCCACTAAAACTTGAGAATTTCAGTCTGCACATCTTCCAATTCCATGTGAAAGAATGATTCCTCAGTTTTCTCACGGTTTTGCAATGGAGTGGGGTTTGTCTTTCATTGATTTCCTTACACTGAAAACATTTACAAAGCAAGACTTTCTATGGTAGTAGGTCCTACTGGAAAATTTGAATTTCTGAACAGTAGTTTATCATAGTTCTTATGCTGTAGCAGGGAAACACAAATGCAGTTTCAAAACCAGACCAGGGATATCAATGGTGAAACAGTGCTGCAAGCAAATGTCTCATGCCCTATCAAATGAATATTTCAGTGTTCAATACTACCTATTGGTTGTATATATCTAACTAAAAACCAAAAAATCTCCCTAATATTACAACGGTATGTAGCCATAAAAATGACTAAAGAATTGCTAGAATTTAATGCTGTATGTAGAACCTACCTGCAGGAAAGCTTTACTTTATGGAGTCATTTAGACATTGACAGCCTAAGATTTAGGATAAGCCATTCCTGAGTTTTGCATTATTTTCAAAGTCATAAAATTATGCTCATCCATTTCTTGAGTTTCACAAAAGTCAGTCTTCTTTTCTTGCTTCTGGATATCCAAGTTAAAAATGAATATGTATGGACTAGAAACAAGCATTTTTGGTTTTTATTTGCAATCTTCAGGGATTTCCTGACACTTAAGGGATTAAAATTATTTGTAGCTCGCTACATATAAAGTTCACTGTGTACTTGAGGTTTTCTATACAAATTTTATTTGTACTGAAATGTAATTACAAGTATAAAAAGGCAGAATTATTTATAGTAGAACAGCAGCACTCATTTCTTTCTTAGATTATGTTGATGTCTCAGAGATTTTTAAAAGATACTATATATATATGCTCTACAAATTTCTTTTTGCACTTCTCAACATATTTTCTTTTTGTGGACTTTTAGGGTAAAGATAAATTCACTTAATAACTCTGTGTGCCTTCATTTTAAAAATATTGACTATTTGTCTTCTGAATAATTGCTGTATTGGTGATTACTTACAAAAAAACATTTACTGCTCTGCACAGTGAATAGATTGGTAGTAAAAAATTATATGCTAAATAATTTATATTTTTTCAATCTCCCAATCTAGGAGAAAAGATCTTGCTTTAAAAACAAACCAGAAATATATATAGAAGAGCACTATACAATCAGTATATTTTTTTTTTTCTAGAATTAGTCTTTATAAATATACCTATAGTGACATGCTTACAGTTCAGTAAGTTGATCATTCAGGACACTTACTCTGTCACAAGTGACAATAAAAGATAGTTCCACACAATCAACCATGTGCATTGAACCAATACTTACAATGTGATAAAGAGAAATATTCATGTAAGTTGAAGATATTATAAATCCTTTTGTATTCATATAAAATCTTTTCTATAGAAACATGCCTAATAACTCTAATAAGATGTTTGCCACCTATAAGATGTCTTTACATAAGCTAAATTTCAAAAAAGACCCTTATTGAAGTACTGTGACTACAGATACCAATGGATTTTCTCTATCTTCTCAGTTTCAGGATTCGAAATCCATATTTCAGGTGGGACCCTGAGTGGGTTTGAAGGCAAAGTTTTAAAGGGGAGAAGTGTGAATGGGAAAATTAGGAAATTTCTTTGTGTTCAATGCCTTGACTTGGCAGTTAGGGAAAAAAAGTAAGCAAGTGGAATGCTGTTCTGAAGAGATCCAGAGCATTTTGAGAACTGAACCAAGTTGCAAAAAAATGTACACATATCTAGAAAAAACTCTTTGGGATATTTTTATAGTTATACTGCTTGTAATAATAATAACATCCATATATTAGTATACATTATCATATTTTAGCCAGAAAAAGTGAATGACAGCACAACCATTGATGCTGAACCTGTTGGATAAATGCTTTTGAAGTTGCTTCACAGGATCTGTTGATGTCTTCTGCATGCCTTTCATTCTTCATTGTGTAGCCTTTACCAGTCTAGATAAGAGAGGGCATGTTCTCATCAAACTATAGAAGTTATCCTTACAGTAACAAGAGCAAACTGCAGTGTAAGTCTCTGAAACAATCTTGCTCAGTGTAATACTGTTCCTGGAGTCTTGCTGAATGCTTTTATAAACCTTTAGTGGACAGTGCAGACAAAGGTTCAGAAAGCAGGAAGCCATAGAGAGGAAGAGCACAGCTCCATCTCTTCGTATCCTGCTTTCAATAGTGGCCACTAGGAGGTTCATATACATATTTAGTTTAAGTAATCTTTCATAGTCTCGTGAGGTCTCAGGTGCTTTTAGAGGTTTAACCTCTGTAGTCAAGAGTCCTACGTGATTTTTATTTCTATTAGTTTGTCCAGTCCAGTTTTGAACCCATACTGTCAGCTTCTACTACATGATTTGGGACTGAGTTCCACATCCTAAATATATCTTGACTTCCCATTGTTTTGGACTGTGTGCCTGTTATGTGTGCTGACTCCTAGTACCTGTTTTTGTAAACATGGTGAACACTCCATTTATATTCAACCTCTCTATTTATAATTTGGTATTCCTACACAATTTCTCACTCAGTCCTGTATTTTGCAGGCTCAAGATGCCCCATGTATCCAGTTTTTCTTTATATGAACTGTTAATAGCTTTTCTCATCATTGCTGACTGTTTGTCCTCTGAGAGGACTAACATCACATGCAATTTTCAAAATTTGACATATGATGGATCTGCACAGTAGTAAAATGATATTTTTTCTTCATTTTCTTCTTTTTTTTTAATAGCTTGTAACATTACATATTTTCACCTATACTGAATTTAGGTTTTCTTGTCATTTGACTGTACAGCTCAAAGAACATTCTCTTGCCTGATATTCCAGAAGCTTTGATCACATCATTGCACATATCAGAATGAGATTGGCTTTTGCTTTCTTTTTTTTTTCTCCAGTGTGCTGCACTGTATCAATACTGAATTTTGACTTCCTATTTTTGTCTACAAAGTACCATGAATGGCATTATTGCAATTTATTGCAATCAGCATTTGCCTGCTCTATTGTGATTGGTTTTATATGCTTACAGCCTTTGCTACTTCCCTGATTGTTCCATATCAGTTAGGAACTTAATACTGACCACATCCCATGTGATTCCACCAATGTCTTTCCTGTGTCATGAAAAATTTTGATTTTTTTTGTGACTTTTATCTTTCAACCTATTTAATCCCTGTGAAATCTTGTTATTCCTTAGCCATTTTTCTTCTTCAAGACTTATTGATGATAAATCATGTTGAAAACTACTTGGAAGTCTGAGTAGACTGTAGCAAGAGCCTTTCCCTTATGCATGCACTAGCTTTTTCAAGGAACTCCATCAGGTCTTTGATGTCTTTGACGTGTCTTACAAAAAACATGTTGACTGATTCTCAGTGTATAGTATCCATACTCTGAATTCTGTTTCCTATTATAGTTTCTAACAATTTTACTGGCAAAGGCATCAGAGATAATGGTCAGTAGTTTCACAGAACTCCAGGAAAATAAAATCTTAACAGATGTCATCCTCCAGCCTGCTGGTGCTTGAAAAGAATTAAGGGAGAGGTTTTGAACCAAAGCAGTAGCTTATTGTTTCAAACTCAGATTTTTCTAGAAGTAGAATATGCAATAGACATTTATTAGTGCCTACTCTTCTTCTATCAAGTTTGTGTTTCTTTCTTCTTTCTTTTATTCCATCTTTTTTACTCCTTGTGATATTGTGCATCTGCCTATGTTACAAGCTCCCCAAATAAAAAAGCTCCCACTGGGTTTCTAATATGTTACATTGAAAAAAGGAAAAAATAAACAGTTGAAAATAGATGAACCTAAGTGAAAATAACTAAAATCACAACTTAATAAACAAAACAAGTGTGAAGATGGAAATCAACAGGCCATAGTTTATGTCCCAGATATAGACTTTAATAAGAAAAAAATTCTCAGGCATTTTGTATACCTCTAATTTGAAACTGCTACCAGTTAAAAAGCTTCTTAAAAACAATGGTAAATAAACTTTCAAATCCCAGCTGTCATATCCACATCCCTCCAGGGGATCAAATAAGGGATCACACCTTCCCTGTACCATTCCAGGAAGAATCATTAGATTAATCACAAGGAAGGGTTTGGCTGATATGCTGAAACGATGCTGGCTAAATCTCACATCCATGAGCTAAACATGGAACCTCTCCCATCTAATTCCACTCTTTTTTCAACCTTCCCATATTTTCTTTCTTTCCTATCCTATTTATTTGTCTTCTGTTTAATTGCATCTAATATATTCAGTCAAAATTACTGTGAGCTGTGACCAGCAAAACAGTTGCACGTTCCATCACAATCAGCCTGACATGGATACGATTTTGCTTATGGCTGCAGAAGTGAGAAGAGGCTGGTGGCTGCCTCTCAAAAGCAGCAAGGTTACAAACCACAGTGAGCATCACAGACACAAATGGAGATTTGCTTTTTATTTTGTTTCCTGCAGTTGCTTGTGTATTTTTTTTTTCTACCACAGATACAGTTCATTTCACCTTACTTTGCCTTAAATAGGACAGTTGTTTTCATCTTTACCTCTAGTATACCACCAGTTTTTCCCTTGGTAATTTCCCAGAAACAGTGAGAGAAATAAATCAAAAGATATTGTCAAAATGATTACTAAAATACTTCGTATTTCAAGCTTTAATTATTTTTCATGTCCTTCTCTGAATTCTAAGAAGAACCTAGCCTGCTGAGACCTGTTCAAATCTGTAAACCTTAACAGTCCATTTTTGAATAGCAACATTATCTCTGCACTTTGCACTTTGTTGAATAGCAACATTATCTTTGTATGACACCCTGGGCTCAGGAATTTCATCCAAGTCTACAGAGTTCCTCACACCCTTGTTTATTATGGACAGAAATCCCACTTCATTGTCAAGATATAAATATTTAAGGGCTGACTGTTTCAACAGCTGCTGCTGGTTTACATTTGACTCTGTCACCCATTTACAGCAGAAGTTATGGACACAGGAAGCAATATTCTATGAAGGAAATGTGTCCTTGAGGAGGCCTAGGTTGGATATTGTAGGAAGATTTCTCAGGGAATTCACAACCTAATTAGAGAAAGTCAAGCCAGAATCAAAAACATAACAAACAGGAGGAGAGGAAGGATGAAAAAAACACAGCAAGAACATATTTGTTTTACTGCTAGACTTATTGGGATTCTGAAATAAATGACAGCTTATGTATTGGAGTGAGTGCAAGCAGCTGCTCCGTTAATTTTACTTCTTCCCATGTGTGCTAGTCCTAACAGGATTGCATTGGAAACACAAGAGTTAGAGGCAGGAATGTCAGAGAAAACACTTCTTTTTTTCTCAGTTCTTTTGTCCCTGTTAAAGAAATACCATGAAATGCTTTACTGTTTCCTCAAGTGACAGAAAGAAAGATGGAATCTAAATGTAGAAGTAAAATGAAGTATGTGCTATTGCTTAGGTATCTAACTAGGTTCTTGCTGTCCAAAGTTTATAAATTACAGGATTATGGAGACTTGAATACTTTACATGAGATTTTTTGTCTCTTCAGTTGGGATTTTTGGAGACCTGTAAGGTTCTGTATCATGAGAGTTATCCACAATATAAATGTATTTTATATTTCAAATGTATTTAAAATTTTAGTTTTATATTTTAAATGTATTTTATATTTTAAAGGCTTATGATGCAGAACAAATACTTATTTTATGACTGGAGGACACATGTAGACCGTGGACAACTAGGTTTCTCAGTCTGAGAGGAAATCTGGATATGCAGATAAGGAATATGCTCAGGAGACCTTAGGTCTTAAAACTGTTGCCCTAAGCACTTGTCCAGAAATAATTTTCTGTTCATATGACAGTACAAGATTAAAAATGGCTGAACTGGACTAAATCCCTAAGCAATTGCATTTACAGTGTACAGCAGTAAGCATCGTGTAGAGTAGTGTTTCCTAAACATTTACACAGTTTTGCACTCTTTTGTCTCAAGGTATTTTGTGATCCGTAGCCACAAAAATTGCCTTTGTATTTAATGCTACTCAGTGGAGTTTTCTTCCAAAAGTTAGTTTAATCAACCCTGAAACACTTGAAATACCATGTAAAGATGACTTAAAAATGTAAATGTACATTTCTTTTGTGGACAAAATACCTGTATGAAATCTATACCTTTATGAAATCTACTACTCACTAGTTATTACTCTAGAAAATAGCTGTGAAAAATAATTTGATATTCACTTTTCCCAAGTCAGTTAGAATTCTCTTAATAATAATAATATGCCTCCTTGGCTGCCCTTTGTCCAGTTAGAGTTTTCCTCTTTGCAACTGTACATAAACCATTACAGTTGCTCTCCTGTTTCTGCTCCAGTGCAGCTGCATCCTTCCTGTGCCAGGGGAGCCAGGCCTGCACTCAGTATCCATGATGTGACCACATGATGGGTTCATAGTGGTACTTTATGCTGGTTTATGCTCCACTGCATTCCTAATAATCCCCATTAGTCTGTTTGCTCTTTTTTTTTTCCATGTTGTTTTTCCTGTTTTTTCCAAATAATGCAAATATGGGAGCTATAAGGAAGCAAACAAGCAAGAAACTCTGCCATAGGTTTTTGGACTCTTTTGTCATTTAAAAGTATTCATGATACTTAGAACAGCTCTTTTGTTTGTTTATTTGTTTGTTTGTTTGTTTGTTTTTCTTGAAGTACTATGTTTGGTATTTGTTCCAAGTTAAAACAAAAAATAATATACAATAACTTCCTAAGAAAGAGAAATTTAAAAAACATCAATTTCTTTCTAGGATCTCTCATGCATCCACCTTCATTGTGAGTGAGGTGAGCTGCTCAGAGGTCTGTAGCTTAGACCCGGAAAATTTTGGAAGTATGGAAAGGATAAAAAAATCAGCTTAGCATGCATTAGAAGCCTCCATCAAAATTAACTTGTTCTGGTAAAGCAGCTTCACTTTTAAAATTGTTTATTTTCTAAAAGTAAATATTTGCAGGGAAAATACTGCATTAATTATTTTTTTTTTAACTAAGCACTGTGAAATATTTTGGAATATTTTCTATATGATATGTTTGCTAGGTGAAATGTCTTGATAATGTGCAACATTAGAATAGACTAGAGTAGATTAGACTAGGCTATGCTAGGCTAGGCTAGACTAGACTAGAAAGAGGTGTTGAGTTGTAAGGAACTTACAATGATCATCTAATCCAACTGCCTAAACTCTTCAGAACCGACTAAAAGTCTAGGAAGCTTTTTCTACTGGTTGACCATCCCCTTGGCAAAGAAATACTTCTTAATGCCAAATCTGACCTTTCCCTTCTGCAATTTTGAACCGTCCCCACACGTCCTGTCACTGGTTACCAGGGAGAAGAGGTCAGCACCTCCCTCTCAACTTATCCTTCTCAGGAAGCTGTAGAGGACAATGAAGTTGCCACTTAGCCTCCTTCTTTACAAATAGACCAGCACAAAGTGCTCAGACAGTCCCCAGATGACATTTGTTTCAGCTTTTTCACCAGGTCTGTTTTCCTCCTCTGGATTCATTCAAGTGCTTTAACAGCATTTTTAAATTCTGAGGACTCAGAGCTGCACACAGTACTCAGAATGAGGCCACATCCACCCTACATATACCAGCTTTAAAAATTATACTTTTTAAAAGCTAATGCAATACTGGAAATGCTTCAGCTGATGCCAGAAGCTCTGGTTCAGGTAAGAAAGTGGAGTAGCTCCTAATCTGTTAAGCAGATATTGCCCTGACCTTTACCTGCTTGAAGGTGGTTACAAGTATCTGCACACCATCCAGCTCAGTAAAAGCCAGCCGAGGATCTCTACTCCATCGTGATATGTTGTATCTTTCTGAATTTCCTAAACCAACCTCTATTTCTGTATAGAACCTGGCACTGCGGAGATTTTCAGGGAAGAGAGCAACATACTGCAATTAATACAATTCTTCTGCTACTTGCCCACTGTGTGCCCATTAAAGACTTGGTTAATCCCTCTCAGCTGCATAATTTCCCATAAAAAGTGCATAAAATTGACTGCCCCACGCACTTAGTGGTTCAGAATGTCTTTGAGATAATCTGATGAGAGGTGAAACTGAAGAAGAAAGGATTGGTTTTATTAGCAGTAATGTTGTAATAAGTCCATTATCCTGCTTAAGAAAGAGCTTTAAATTGTTCTTGTCGTAGGAGTTGCACTTCCACACAGATACAAGTGAAGTGCAACTATTCTGATCTCTGGCAACTGTGTGCATTACATAAAAAGAACAGGGGAAACAAAACAAGTATGACCTGGTTGTTATTTCAGGAAAACACTCATTTTCTCAAACATCAGATGATTACTAAAAATTTCACCTACTATAAATATTTTTTCTGAATTTTTTTCTTTTTTTGGAAGGTTGTTTAGTAAAAACTCTCTTCTGCAGCTCTTTATTCTGAGCTAATTGTATTAATGATGGCTAGTCATTAACTGAATTTTCAAGTTAATTTTATGCTATACTTTTATTCTACACATATGTTCCATATAAATATTTTTAATATAGACATTATGCATGATTAATTTTTTTTCAAACATCAAGTCAGACAGAACACGCCTGTATGAAAAAATTAAATATTTTTATTTATACTGCATCTTGGTAAAATTTAATTATGATGAAGATTATCATCCTATCTGCAATTAATGATGGGATTCTGTGAGAGGAGTTTCTGTGCTACCAAAGCTCTTTGTAAATATTTCTGGTAGCTGTTAATCTTACTGGCAAAGATGAAGAAAAAAAAATCCACAAACAAAACCTGTGTATCTCCTGGGGCACTTCAACCTGATCTTCTACTGCAGCCTTCTGCTCAAACAGTATCACTGCATGAAAATATGTTGCATGCTTATATACTTTTCTGGATTCTCATATAACAGTCAAAAATGTTCGTATTTGATTGCTGATATTTGAAGAAAAGTCAGAGATCAATATCTTTTGTAATCTGGTTCAGCTGATAAGAAGCATACAGGGAACTAGGAAGAGCATTTGCTGTGAAGTGTGGAGTGGATTATTCAAAATACAAATCTAAATTATAAAAAATAAAAGTCTTGAATTACTGGAAAATGTCTCTAATTTTCTGTGATAGAAGGTCTTTCTTCAAGATGCCTGATGATATTTGCTTTCTCTGTTAGCCACACAGCATTAGCCTTCTATTTGCATCCTTGATGCTGATTTTAGTCCCTTACTCTTTTTTGGAAATCATCACTAATCACAGCCCAGGTAGGTATATGCAATCTTATTTCAGAAAACTGGTAAGAAATTTAAATATATAATACAAAATTCAGAGTGAACATCAGACTGAACCCTTCCAACCCTTCTGGGTGGTTAGTAGGTGGCTGAGGTTCAAATATTCAATAAGATTGATTTAGGGATTAAAGGTTAAAAAATTCTTTTTCTATACAGATATTTGCAACTCTGCAAAAAAGTCTCTAAAACTTTTTTTGGTTGTAGAATTGTGAAAGAGGGAAAGCCTATAAATTTGATGATAATTTTTAGTTAAAGTCCAATATATCAGGAGATATATTGGACTGACACAGGCCACAGGAGAAGCTGCTAATGACCTTATTCTGAGTATCTCATCCACTTCCTCCTTCCCAGTAGTCTTGGGCTATGGCTCATTGATTATATCTCCCCTGGGTCCATGCCAGCCTTGCTCTACAATCTGTGATAAATTGTGAGTGAGACTTTGCTAGCCAACATCACTACTGCGTCCAGATTATGTCTTAAAAAACTATTACAACACACTGGGTTTGAAAAATCAGCCATCTCAATAGTGACTAATGAGAGCCCATCACTCTTCCTGGCTGAAGTGTCCTCTGTCAAACCTCCTACTTAATTTAGTGGTCAAAGCACATTTACATGTACGTGGAACAATCTGTTGCTGCAATATATGTAATCAGCTGTCCAATGAACTCCGTGAAGAAAATAAATTTCATCATACTTAAGTCACAAAATAGAAATTTGTTTGCATTCTGTTATTTTGTCAAACCAGCATGATGAATACAGCCACTTTATCACTTTCAGTCCATGAAACTGATTGACATATTATACTATAAACAGCACAAAACCAGAAAGATTCTTCCCCTTCTGACATGGTAGATATTCATGAAGGTCATTCTGGGGGTAATGTGTGAATGTGACAAGAAGTATCCAGAAAGGCTTTCTTTTATTGATCATACAAACCATAAATAGCATATATCCTCTGGCTAGCAACTTATTAACACTGTATCTAAATGCAGTATGTTTATCTGTTTCTCAAATACTTTTGTTTTTTTGCCCTGACTTTGAAATACCAGTTTAGTCAGAGTTGCAGGTGTGATTTTGAATGAATTATAGGAAGTTTTTGTTTAAGCTTGTCAAGCATGTTTTGTCATGACACCAACATAAATAGTCGGACTGGATTAAAGGTTCATCAAAGGATTTTACTGAAAATTTTAAAAAATTAAATAAAATCTTCATTGGAATTAAAAGATAAATAAAACAGTTAATTTTCCTGCAAATTGTTTTCAGGATTGGAGAAGCCATGTGTAGCTACAAACAAGCCATGTGAAGGATATCAAAAGCATCATGTAATGCACATACTTGTTGTAGACATCAATACTAAAGGAGACCCACAGCATTTTCTGGTTGCATCTGAAGCTGAAGTCATATTTCAGTACCTAGACCTTAGACAGCATCATTGTGTAACTGCTAAAAATCCAAAAGACATATTTTTTAAAAATTTTTAGGTGCTAACACATCAATGAAGCAGTGATGACTGAAATAATTTCAGACAATAGAATCATTAAAGAATGTATTTAGGGTATGATGAATATGCAAAATTTTAAAATAGCCCTAAGATTTTTTTTTCTGTATTTAATTAAACTTAGTTGTAAAAATGTGAAATACTGAAAATATGAAAATCTAAAAGGGATTGTCTGGAATAAGATCAGCTGCATTAGTATTAGAGAGAGACATATTTCCATTTTGAAATAAATGACTTACACAGAAAACCTCAAAACACTCCTCTGATTTGGTGTAGTAAGCCTCAGCATTAGTATTGTGCTTTCCAGTGGAAATGCAAATGCACATACTGTAACTCTGAGTAACATAAATGTTCTTATTAGTTTAGCTAGCATGATCAGGAAAGTTTTATTTTAATTAACTTTCGATGCAGAAGGATTTAAGGATTTTCAGCATTAGATTACCTCTGTGTTCCTGTAAAAACAGCATCTTTTATCATGTTCATTCTGTAAAAACGAATATGATTTAATCCCTCTAGAATTTTTTTCTTTGACTATCATGAGTATGAGCATGTTCTTTAGGATTATGTGACATCATTTCACATTCAGAGACATGTTGAAAGTAGGTGAGAAAATGAAGACACTTCGCTGCTTATATGGATGATTATTCTGCAAGAATTACATGTTAATATCGCTAATCTGTTCTACAGTAGCACCTGGAAGCCCTTTCTGAAATTAGTGCCTTACTGTGTTCACAGACAAAAGATGATTCTACCCATTAGCACCCTGCAGTCTCAACACCTAAGACTGAAAAATGCTAGGAAAAATCAAGGATTAATTCACCAGATCTCACAGATGGAAAGCTATAGCATGAAGGTTTAGGTCTGACAGGTTTGGTTAATTTGGATATTTTTTCCTGAGAAAGTTTTGCCAATATGATTTAAGGCATAAATTTAAAATGATATGGGTTAACCAATAAACAGTAGGAAATAATTGTGAACAGATACAATAACATTATTTGGTTTTTTTTCAGTTTATCAGTGGGTCACAAAAAGTAAAATAAACCAGTTTTTGAAAAGTAGTTAATGTAAAATGGATTATGTCAAGCCAAGGCAAAAATGACCAATTTTCTCAACTGGAAGTTGACAAACAACATTAAAATCAAGGTCTTCATCAAAATATTTTAATTTTACATAATCTGTGTGTTCTAGCAGAGAGAAATATTAAGGGGACAGTTCTAATGCTGTTGAAAGAACATTAATTATCTTGGCAATATTATAACATTGAACATATATCAGCTATTAGTTAAATTTGTAATGCTTGATTTGGGGGTTAGTTTGTGTGATATATGACCAAGATTTTGTAAATGACTATTGCTTTTATATGCCCTTAAAAGAAGAAGGGCCTCTCTTCTGTTTCTGTCTTCAGATTTTCTGATACTCGAAAGATCCTTTTGACAAGCACCAAATATTATCAATATGTAGGTTCATATGGGCAATAAAAAAATTGAAAGTTTTAAAAGTACACACAGTTTTCATTCCTCCATTTAGAGGGATTTCAAATTTTAGGTCCAGCCCTGTGGGCTTCAGACTTTGAACATGACCTCAATAGAATTTAATTCCACTAATACTTTCAAATTACTTTTATTGCTGTCATAGGAAGAACATTTTGAATTTTCCTATAAAGTGTATATATGTCATCATTAACTGCACACTGACAAAAAATGTAGAGATAATAAATTTCTTTTTGCAAAAATAAAAGACAGTTACTTAATGTAGATCTTGCCATATTATAAAAAACATGATATTTACATTTTCATAAGGAGATTGAATAAGAGAGAAATTCTTATTCAGTTCAAAGTACAGTTCAAAGAGACTTTTTAAAATCACCACACTAGAAGCTGCTCAGACTTTAGTAAGCTAACCCTAGAATGGTTTGAGGTTTTTCCATTACATGCAGTTGCAAATTCAATCTTTTTCCTGTAATCTGTTGCTTTTCTCATCTCTGCCTGTGACTGAAGAATCTTTCCTGATCTTTCCAGTTTCTTTTTCTTTATTTTTTTTCCCCCTCTGGATATTTGTTCCCAACTATCTAAAAAGAAGACAAAAGGAAAAAAAAAAACGGGATTATTTAGAAGAAGTAAGGTTTTATTCAGATATCAGTCTTTTAACCTCTATATTGTCTCCTTGTTACTTTTTTTTTATTCTATCTCGATTTTCTCCTTTTCCAATATTTTCTATCTTATTTCCGTGTTTTTCATTCTAGCCTTCATGATTTTTCTCTTACATGCTCTCTATCTCTATGAGTTACCTCTGTATTAAGGGAACACTTCTGTTTCACAAAGAATTCTAATTATAAAATGTACCTACAATCTGTGTCACAGTGTTTGAGTGGCTGTGTTGTGGTGAACTTAGAAAAGGTACTCTAAGAAGGGAAGGTTCTGCATTGGCTGATATTTAATAAGAGTTGTAAAGCAGCAAGAGGTGTTCAAATGTCTGATCTGTGCATTTGTATGTTGATACAAAATGCACATAAAGTTAGTAAGGATGGTATGGAGTATAATATGTATAATATATAATAGTATAATATATGATGTATCTAATATAATATATATTATATTATAGTATAGTATGAAGTATAATAATATATTAATATATGTTATTAATAATATTAATAGCAATACCTACTGGAAGACAAAAGTTCTGCCTGTCTTCTCACTGGTACTTATAGGGATAGAGGTTTAGAAGAATATGAGAAAATTCATAGTCAATAAAATTTATCAAAACATGCCAAATCTTTCTTAAATGGCTTATTTAAAGCTGCTAATGGCTCAGAATCATGCTTTCTTTCCAGCAAAAGCTCTAAAAATTGTAGGAGTCACTTCTAAGCATTTTTGGGGAAAAATAGCCTTATGTTCCAAAGGGATTTTTAGGCTGTGTAATAGTGCATGTATGTGGAGGGGAATGGCATACTTTCATGTCTGTTTGAGCAAGGAAAGAGAGGCAGAGGATAAAGCAACAAATGTGTATCCCTCCAGTCAATAATATTTTCTTGAGTTTAAGACCACTGTGTGTACAATGCAGCCACCTGACGGAGCCAGAAGAGTGTGCCAATGCCTTATCTCTCTGCTGAGCCCGTCCAGAGTGTTTGATGAAGTGCAGTCAACAAGAAAGATAACTATGAAGTGCTTCCCTCCTTTCATTTCTGCAAATCCCTTGCCATGGGACTGTGTCAATCTGCACAGAGAAATCCCCTCCCTGCCTTTTTTTTTTTTTCTTTAAGTGCAAGACATTTTAATTTCCCTGTGGAAAAAAAAGGGGTTGTTTTATATCTGGACCCAGTGGGAATTTTACTGATTTTAAAATTTAAGGTTTCTGTGTTGGTCAGTCCAGAAAATGATACATGTCTACCACATTAAAATCTAGAGTGAAGAGGATTAATTAAAGATGCTCACTATTTCTAAAACGCCCTGCAAATATTTTTTTTATAAACACATAAAACAGTTCCAGGTGTAGGATGAAAGGCAACATTGCTGCTTGATCTTGGCAGTGAACAGTAGGATAATATACAGCTCAGTAGCACATTAACATTTTCAAAGACTATGATTTTCACTTCTTATCATACAAAAGAGAAACCCAAAAACCTGAAAACATAAAGCAAAGGAAGGGAAAGTGTAGAAATAATGTTAGTTAATTTATCAGCTGCCTGAAATGCTAAGTGGAGCCAAGTTAAACTTTGATAAACATAAATCATATTTGTCATAGTTGAGTAAATCTTTGCAAATATTTTAATTCCTTTAAGCTTCATTTTTTAAATTTAAAAATGTTTCTAATATTGATTATCTATTGACAAATGATGTAGGGCAAGACTTATAGGTAGATTCTGCAGTGGTCTGAATATTTATACATGAAATATTGCAGCACAGGTGATAGAAAACTGAGTTAGAGCAGAGAGCAACAGTACTACCTGTATTCTCTGTCAAAGCTGTCATCTTTTGGCACTGGTGCTTGCTCTGCACTTTCATGGTGGACTTCTGGCAACTGCTGTTCATAACACGACTTTAGCTGCAAAGATTGATACCAGCCTTCATTTAAATAAAATAACTTTCCTTCTGAAAAATGGTTGGAACATACTTAGGCACGAAAGGGGAAAATTATATTCTGTTTCCTGTTCACAATATTGAAAAATGGGCCATGTTGTGCAAAATCTATATGAATGATCTTTATGTTGTTCATTTTTTCTGTCTGGATCTGATATAGAATTTAGGGTTATGCATCAAGACACATTTAAGCCTTAATTTACTCAATGATTTAAAAGACTTTGAGGACTTTGAGGACTTTTTAAAATAGTTTGCGTGAAATAAAGTTGCCTAGAAATAACAATTTAAGTAGAAAATAAAGTAAGTGAGGCAGTAGCTCAGATGTTCTATACTTTTTTTTTCTATTGACTAAATAATATGATTGGCAAATTATTTACATTTAATAATGCAAAATAAAGATATTTGCATTGGAGGGAGACCATTAATTAAGATGGAAGTAATAAGATCATTTAAAAAAGGAAAAGTTAGAATATACATCTAAATATCCAGTAGATGGAGCTTCTTACCTCTAAAATGTTTCATTTTTTCAGAGTAAATTTGACTTTAAAGCAGTTGTTGAGATGCAGTCTAAAACTAAATACAAAAGTTACAGCAAAGATTGTATCAAAGCCAGTTAAGACTGTGACATGCTCAAAAACCTTAAGCTGCTTTTAGAAGAACATTTTATCTGCTATCTTTTCCTCAGTGGCACATTTGATGATGCAAAAATAAGAGTATTTGATTAGGAAATACTGGACAAATAGATATTGTTATAGTTTTTTGTCTGTTTTTGTTTTATTGTGAAGTTTTTTTTTTATTTTCATGCTTATTTATGGGTAATACATAAATTTACACATTTAAGGGTTAAGCAGCAATTCCTATTAATTTCTGCAGATTTCAGCACCAGAGAGGACCAAGTAATATTTTTGAGATTTCAGAAAGACATAATGAATACGGAGTATAATATAAGTCAGAGAAATGTTTTCAGATACTCTGTATGGAATTAATTAGCCTTAATTTCTGTTGAGGAGATATTTGAGACTAATATAATTAGACAAATTATTTTTTATGAAATATTATTTTAAATTCAAATTAATATTTTGAGGAAAACTTGAGATAACTTGACAATAGGCTAATGTGTTCATATTTTTACTGGAGAATGCTATTTGAACTAGCCTTCGGTTTTGATGAAGGATAACATTTACCCTGTTATATATATATATATATATTTACCCTGTTATATATAACATGTTTGTCCAGAAAGCTTGAACAGTGGCAGAAAGCTAACTTCAAAGATAAATAAATGTTTCGGCAAGGACAGACTTTGAAAATCAAGGAAAAGCAGTTGCTGAACCTTCATATTTATATTCTAAGGGCATATTCAATCATTTCCTCTGAAGCAGTTTGGATTCAGCTTCTGATGCTTCAAAAGATACCTAAAGCTCAGACTGTGTTAACAGAATTCCACCTGAGGTAGACAAAAGGCTGAAGACCTTAGTGTCAAGTATCTGTAGCAGTCAGACCTAGACACTGGTAGGTATTTGAATTTGGTGATGGTTGATTAAAAAAGCAGTAAAAAATTCTTAGGGTTTATGTTGCTGCTGTGAGTGATTTTGCATTAATATTGCACAAACATATGTGAAATGTGGTACTTTTGGAATAACATGATATATAATTCAAGGTCTAATCGAAATAAATCTTGGATACCTTAGGATTTCTGCATATATTAGGCAAGGTTTCATTCTGTTTTACTCAAGAGGATTTCAGTCACAGGACAGAACATGAGACCTTTATTTATAACCCAGATTTGCACTGGACAACAGGAGAGAGGCAGTATCTGTTAGCTTGGATGACGTGCATCTTTGAATCTTGTGAGACAGTGCAGTTGAGATTAGAAAAGTGACTCTCAGATTGTCTGTGCCTATCAGCATAGATGTGTCCTAAGCTCTTCTAGAGTTTAAGCCAGATGATTTCAGTAAATAATGACAAATTATCTCTGACTTTGTGCCCCTCCCTGAGTTTCTTGTACATGTGTTCATGACTTTTGCAAACACTGTGTTTTCAGACGGGACCATAAAACAGGTAGATTTAAAAATGCATAAAAATTCAGGTTTTCTTTAGGACTCCATTTCACAAACATGCTTCTCTTTGCATTAATTCTCGGCTTATTCTTACTGCCTTTAGTGTTCCTTTTTTGAACTGTTAAATCCCACCACAAGATGTAGGAAGTGCTCCTGTCCCTTCCCAAAAAGCTATTCTCCCTCTCCCTAGAGAAAATGGTAATTCTTCTTTCTGTATTTTCTTTTCTTCTTTTTATTCTTTGATATCTCCAGAGACAACTGTTTCTGTATTGGTGGAAAATTCAGTAGATTCCCATGGGGCAGACTGGCACCTTGAGAAAAAACCCCTGTGGGTTTCTGTTCTTTGTGCAAGGCCAGGTAAACTCAGAGGGAGACTGTGCTTGCTGAGCTCCCTGCCCTAACATAATTCAGGGAAAGATGCTGTGAGGAGTCTCCCTTGTTCTGGTGCTGCTGGATGTGTGGTTAGTTGGACACAGTGGGCAGCATAGGGATTAGGTTCAGCAAAGAAAGTCAGGGAGGCTGAAGGGAAGACACTTTTGGAGCCTCTTGAGGTCAGCAACAGGGGTATGGAGTTTCATGCCAAGCAGACATGAGACCTCTCATCTATAATTCCTGATCCTTCGTGGCCCTTTATAACAGCATTGGCAGAAATCGACAGACTACCTTTGAAGTCTGTAGAGAAAGATGCAAGAAAGAAAGAAAAGAGAGCTGGACTTGTCAGTTGGAACTGGAAATACGGTACAAGCTTTCAGGGGTCCCTGAGGCCTCTACTTTCAAATCAGTGAAAGAACAGGGGCTCGTTGTACTCCAGAGTGGGAGAATGAGCTCCTGGGGTTCTGCTGAATGAAAGGGAAAATGAAAAGGAGGGAACGCTGCTCAGAAACACTATTTTGTGTGGCATGGAGTTCAGCTCTCTCCTACCAGTTCAGAGTAGGGGACTGTACATGACGTGATGAGGGTTAAGGTGAGACCAGAGGGCAAACTGCATATCCATAGGCATAAAAGTGTCTGTGAAAATGCTTTGCTCAGGGCCCTCCAACACTACATTCTCAGTGGTGGTAGTGGTGGAAGAGTGGCTCTTCTGAATCTTCTGAGAGTGCTGTGCTGCTGAAAGGGGTAGGATGCTCTCAACAATTTTCTTTAACAAACATTGCTAGAGGGAGAGCAGATGATGCTAATAAATGTCCTGTTTGCAAAAATCACTGCAAGATGCAGGATTGATAGGGAGGAAAATCTGGATGTTAAAGGAACTGTTTATTCACAATATGCATCTATAAAACAGCAGAAATATAATTTCTTAGAAAGAATATGAGATTTATTGTTCACATTCTCATTTTGCAAAAATCTTCTTTGTTACTTGGTTCAACACAGAATACATAAAATCTTGTACTCTACTTTGGAAATAGTATTGCAAAGCACAAAGCACCAAAAATATTCCACCCCTATCCAGACAATATAATTTTATTACCAACATCTAAAAAAAAATGCAGAAATGGTTCACCAACCCATTTGAATGACTTTACAGTATAATCAATGGCACACTTAAACAAAAGAAATTCAACTCACCGGACTGCTAAAGTTAAGTGAGCAAGACAATTTCTTGCATGGCAAAGATCTGCTCACTATAGATAGCTGTATTGTAGTGATGTAGTAATATTGGATAACTTTCATTTTATGGAGTGGACCTGAACCTACATTTTATTTGGTTTGGATTGGTTTGGCTTTTGTAAAACTACAATTTAAAAGATGTAATTATTTCTTAGTATGGCTGAGGGTGATATTTAACTAAAAACAACCTGAGGAAAACAAGCTTGTGAATCTATAAAGGGATCAGAATAATGCGGTTATGGTAGTTAAGGTTTAGTGCAAAAACAGTTCAAAGAAAGTAGGATTGTAATTTAAAATAACATCTCATTAGTTGGTTTAATTACTCACTGCCAGCTCTAATTGGTTTTTAAGGCTGGAAAGTAAAAAAAAAAAACATAGCACTTAGGAAAAAGAAATTATTTTTACCCCCGGTAAGTTGGACAAAAGATGAAGGTTCCTTTGGCAAAGCATAAGATTCTGACTAGGTTTCTGAGCTTTGAATTATACTGATTGTTCTGTATTTGGAAATTAAATCAAACATATCAATAACAATATTAATTGCATCTTTCTCTAGCATTTTGTTAACTCTTCCTTATCAGTGACAAAAGTATTTTAAAACTATTCTTAAGATCCCTATGTGGATAAGCAGTTTACTAGGTGACAATTTGATGTAAAATGTTTCCTTATATCCTCAAAAGCTTTCTAATAGAAGGTTATCGTCAACCCTCTGTGTCTGTGCTAGCTTGTACAAGTAGCTCTCAGAGACCATGGCACACAGAGTTGTGCTTAGCAACATGGAACAGAAAGACCATCCCAAAGTAAGATGTGCAACCCACCTAGAAAATGAGTAATAATGAGAAAACTAGTTTCTTTTGATGTTTATTATCTTAGTATGAAATCTATGTTAAGTCTTGAGTCTGGCTTAGAGCCTACAAGTTCCTGTCCATCAGAGTAGGGAATTATGTGCTTAATCTGTTTCTGATTAGACTTTATTGAGTAATTTATTTTGCCTTGTCGTAGAAATCCAGAATACCTTGAAACACTAGTTCTCCTTTAAAATTAAATCTTGCACATTCATTTTATTTCAGGTGCTTCAGATTTCATAAGAATGAATATTCTAAGACACCATGTAAATCCACAAGACTTTACATGAGTCTATTACCCTCTCATAAGAAAATCTCCCAGGTTGAGTCAAACCATGAAACAGTGCTTTACCAGCTCCAGTTTGATTAAATATCTTAGCAAAAACTAGAAAATCAATCTTTTAATTGGCTTCTTGGAAAATCAAGGATAAACTTTATAATAACTGCTTGCCTAGTCCTGAAGTGGTAGGTACTTTTTTCCCCCAACTATCTCAGGCACAGCAACAGTGTCTCACTTTTGACATTGACCCTGGTCAACATTTTTACACTTCCCTTGAAACAGATCACTTTTGAAGGCTCTCTTCATAAATTTTCTAAGTAAGATGAAATATTTCGGTATTTTACAGTGCTTTCTTGGTCTTTCCTGCACTGGAATGGGTACATGAGGCTGTGGGAATGTGGGAGTCTGACTATGCTGGTGATCTCTACTTTTGTGGTTAATTCCTGTGTTAGGCATTGATACCCTTAATTGCTGGCTGGAAGAGATTAAGGCATTCATATAATCTAAATGACTGAGTTAAACAAGGATTCCTGAGCACATTTTATTACTTGCATTTCCAATGTAGGGTTTTGTTTAAAATGCAAAATATTGTAAAGGGAAGCCAAAATTTTCTGGTCAAATATCTTCAAGTCAAACCAACCTTAAAAAAATTGTTATGAAGTAGGTGTATTTCACTTGAGCCAACATTTTACCCATGCACTTTGTAAAACAAAATCAAAATCATAATTCTGTCCAAAATTTCATTTTTCACACATTTTTCAAAATAAAAAAAATAGCAAGATTTAAGATTTATAATCTGCATTTTCTAAAATTTATGTGTTCACAATCTTTAAATCTCTAGCTTATTTGGAACTATTCCTTTCAAAAATCTACCTTTTTTTGAACATTCTATATCATCATAACTACAACAACAGTTAGTGAAAACACTGTGTCTGGACTCCTCATTTTAATGGATGAAATATTTTTCAGGAGTAGCCTTGATCATGAAATTAGCTCTTTCCAGGCCTTCTAATTCTTTTAAAATTTCAAGGACATGGTATATTTTTACGTCTGTGTTGTGAAGATGGGATTGTTTTCTCTTTTGAATAATTCTTTTTTGAGTCAATCTTGTCTGGCAAGAGTAATGATGCTATCAGTTAAATATTGATTATTGATACAATTATCAGACCTGCCTATTTGTGACAGTAGGTGCTTTAAAATATAGTGTATATGGTGAAGGCAATAAGATAGTAGAGCACATTATTAAAATTACATCTATGTTTCAAATAATTGAATGAAATTACAAATATTTTTAAGATGTACTTGTAATTGTAAAACTTGTAAAACTTGTAAAAACTTGTAAAACTGCTTTTACAGTTTTGAATATAATTTTTGTAGCATATTTCCCTGAAGCAAAAAAGAAACTAAAAGAAAGAAACAAAAAGGAAACTAATTATTGTTGCTTCCTTGCAGTTTTCCCATTCTCTGAGGCACCTTTATGACCAATCATGATACCTCCTCATTTCAGAACTAATGAGCCAAGATGAAAGTTGTTTCAATTCTTGTTCTTCTACTGTTGCAATTGTTCCTGTGCTTCAAGTCTTCTAAAGGGCTGAACTAAACAAAATAAAGGTTTCGGTACTGCATTCTCAAAACAATGTTCATATTATAGCTGATTGCATTCTCAGGAATGACAGCCTTTTATTTAGTTGCTTATATTTGTTCGCTATGTGGAAAAGAAAAGCAAATCAAAATTGGATTACAGATTCAGGTGCCCTAAATATTCAGTTTTAGGTCATAGAGCATATAATTAAATATATAATGTTTTGAAAGGAAATATAAAGGCAGATATGTTCACTGTAATTAGACAGTTATTAGGTGACACTCCTGCTTAAAGAAAATGTTAAAAATTGAGATGGTTAGAAGCTGCATTATTTCTTTAATCTCAGCTAGCAGTTTATTCCATAATAGGTAATAGACAAAACACAGGGCATTAGTTGAGCATTAGTCAAAATTTTAGAAAGATGTTATTTTGTTACTAGTTTAAATACTTTATTACAAAGTAGTTTGGTACTGGTTTAAGTCACCCTCTGACACAGATATGTTCCTTGGAATATTAGAAGCTAGAAATGGGGGGAAAATACAACAACAGCAACAACAACAACGGCAACAAACCAACAAAAAACCCCAAACCAAACAAAAACAAAAAACACTCACCAAATTTGAGAGAAATAAAGTCAGGTGAAGTGGAAAGAGATAGTTTCTTACTTATCCATTATTATTCATTTCTGTTAAAGGCAATATGTTGTGATCTATACGCGCATTGGATGTCTTGGCCTTTCTACCTCAAAAATTATTTTGCACTCTGCCAGTCCAAATGGCACATTTATGAAGCACCAAAAGAATTAAAGTAGCAGCATTTAGCCAGAAACGTAACCTCAAAAATTGTTTTGGAATTGTAATAGAAGCAGAAGTACTGATGTTTGGCATTTGCACAATAATGTATTTTTATAGAAACTCTTCTACAGTTTTGTCAGTCAAGGCACATGACGGTTCTGCTGGGTTTGCATGATCTTCTAAACATAGGATTTAATTTGGGACCTTGCTTAGAGGCCAAATTAAACAATATTTATGAGATTTAAGCCAATATTATCAGAAAACATGATTAAGAATGGTATTTTTTATATAAAGAGTCACAACATTTTTTTACTAAGGAGTTTTAGACTGTGGTCTAAATGTGAACACAGACCAAATGAAACCCCAATACTGATTTCTTCAAATCATCCAGCTTCACCTTCCTGTCTTGCCTCATAAGCAGCAATGACCCAAAATAAGTGATAATGGGACAAATAATTCCAAGCTGTATTCTACAGAAGAATTTTAGGCAAGCAATTGATCATACTTCACTGTAAAACCAGAATAATCAGAAATAAACAAGATTCGATATCAACAAGAAATAAAAAGACCTGACAGAAGTTTCAGTACATTTTGGACTACCCATTTAAATCATTGCTTTTCTCCTTCTATTAAATAACAATTGTACCAGTTCTTCAGGATATCAACTGATCTTTTTTTTTTCCACAGAAAGCAATTACAGAATCACAGGTTTTTTAAATTACCTGGGCAGCCTTCTTGGCAAATATATCCTGTCCTTAAATGGAACATTTGATTTGGGGTTAAAAATGAAACTTAAATTCTTTTGAACTACTTGTCTCCCATTGTCTGCAATAAAAAAAAAAAAAAAAAAACAACAAAAATTGTACAGTTTTTCTGGAATAAATTTATCCTGCAGGGATAGCCAAACATTTATTTTCTAACTCCCATGAGATTTTCTTGAGGTATTCCTGGTTCTTTCTTGTGATTTTCAAGACTACAGTAAAATAAGAATTATGAAGAATAATGCATAAAGATGTTATGCTTTTTGTAGGATTAAGAGACATTTGCTTGTATGAATGACTGTGTGCTTTGCCCCCAGTTGAATATAAAAATAAGCATCTCATGAGACAGCAATCGTATTGTGATTTTTTTTTTGGCTGCCTTAAAAGAAACATAATAAGTCTATTTGCATTTTGAAATGTACTGAGAGCCACAACGGATCATTAAGTTCTGCTCAATTCCACCTGATGGAGCATGTAGAAGAGTCCCCTGCAATACTGAATTAGTGACACTTTCATTATCTGAAACTATTTCTGTACCCAGGCAAAACTATTCCTGTAATATTCCTGTCTCACTGTGTTTTGTATACATGTAAGACTGATTTGCATCGTCATTCTTGGGCTTTTATGGTTCAGTAAGGGTTGATGAAGTTGTGTGTTTGAGCTGTGGACCTTATTGAGCTATATTATTGCTTTGGTACTACTTAGTGTGTGAACATGCAAGGATAATAGGAGAGTAGTTTCTCTATTCCATAAATGCCTGCATATTTGTGGGAGATATGTAGTACAGTACAACAAGTAAAAAATCTTTTATGCTCATATTTTGAAAAAAGTGACTGAAATAATATTTAAATTAACTCAAATAGACACTGTATGCTAACTACCAGTAAAATATACAAGTAGCAAGACAACATAACATGCCTTTCAGTGTAGTTTTATATGCAAAACTGTAGTTGCAATTTATGTTTGCAATATCTAATTTAAAACTTATTGAATACATTAAAAATATCTATTCCTATTTGTTGTTGTTATTGCTAATGAAACAACCTTTGCCTATATTACACATTTGCTATATTTTTATTGTAGTTAAGAATTACTTTTCTATTACTAAGCTGTTCATACTAGTACTATCTGTGATGCAGGACTTTAAATCATACCTAGCAGATATCAGCGTGGGATTTAACAAAGAAAATCTTGAAAATCTATCTTCCTGGTTAAACAAGAAAGCCTTGACCCAAAAGGATGGTTAAATCAAAAAAACATATATTTTATCTTTTATTTTTTTTCCCTCTTCCCCAAAAAGAAACATGATCACCAATATGTCTTAAATATAATTCTCTTTTTTTTTCCCCCCAAAGTTTATTTTAAAGGGTAATTACATATGTATAACTCTTTGTTTACTTCTTTTGTAGTTCTTATTTATAATTGTGGCTGTAGCTGTGCATTGAGCCATTGTATTTGGGTACATTTTGCTGCTGCCTTCAATGGGACTAATTTAATTAGTGAAGCTGTTCAGACATGTTTATGGGGTACACACTTTTCCTCAAGAAAAGTTTCAAAATGTGTCAATATTCAAAATAACAAAAATATTTGCCTCTAAGGGGAAAAAGCAAAAACAAGAGAGACGAAATCAAAGCCTCAGAACTAAGCCTCAAGCATGAGTGGCAAAACAAAGAAAAAATAACTAATGTTTTTTTATCTGTGGTCATATCCTCTTTTTTTTTTCTCTATGATTCAGCACTAATTCACAAATTATTGCCAAAAACAATATTAAAATTTTAAATGGGTTATCTGGGATGCCTTGTAAAATTGGTATGCATTTTGTTGCAAAGTAATATGCATTCCAAAAGATCAATAACTAGAAAGAACTATTCTTTGTTCTCATATCCTTCCTGAATGATGTATTGAAATTATTTCCTTTTAGTGGACTTTCAAAAACTTCAGTCTATCTTATAGTCTGTCCTCTTTTGATCTTTCAAGTCTTTGTCTAGCTTTTATTTTAACATACTGATGACCAAATTAATGACTTTATTTCTTTTTTGTCAAATGTACTTGAGTTTTGCATTTGTTGCTAATTAGAAATCAAATGAATCTCATTAAAGGGGTCCTGTAACCTTTTTCTACAATGAGCAAGGGCCAAGATTTCTCATCTGAAAAACTGTAGAACTGTCAGCACCTAATGGGTTTGTCAATGCTATTAGAAGTAAATAATAAACATAGAAAATGGCTTGACACAAACTATTGCTAAAGATCAACAATGAGCTTTACAAAAAAAAAATCAATATTTTTCCAAGAGAGTGACTATTTATCAAAAGCAATAAAAGCTCTGGTGAGAGAACAGGAATATTTTCCTGTTCAATTAGCCCAGATCTCTTTTGAAAATGTGAAATGGAAAAATGATGGCAGATCCACACGAAACAAGCACAAGGTATTTTGCTAAAGTGTGTTTTCATATACTTTTCCATAGATAATGAAGACTATATACTTGGATTAGGTTTGCATGGCAATGTTTTGGCAGTAGGGGAGGAGGCTACAGGGGTGACTTCTGTGAGAAGCTGTCAAAGGTTTTCTCTGTGCCTAACAGAGTAAATGCCAGATGGATCCAAGACAGATCCAGCATTGGCCGAGGCTGATCCTATCAGTGACAGTGGTAGCACCTCTGGGATAAAATATTTTAAAAGCAGGAAAACATCCTGTACAACAACAACTGGGAGAGAGGAGTTAGAATATGTGAGATGAACAACTCTGCAGACACCCAGGTGAGTGCAGAAGGAGCGGGTGCTCCAGGAACAGGAGCTGAGATTCTCCTGCAGCCTCTGGTGATTGCAGTGGTGAGGCAGGCTGTCTGACCACAGCCCATGGAGGATCCCACACTGGAGCAGGTGGATTTGCCTGAATGGGGCTTGTCATGATGAGAAATCTGCTCTGGAACAGGCTCCTGTATCTCCACAGAGAAGGGACCCCAAGCTAGAGCAGATTTTCTGGCAGTATTTGTGGGTTCATGAGGAACCCACACTGGATCAGTCTATTCCTGAAGGACTGCACCTTGTGGAAGGGACCCACACTACAGGAGTTCATGAAGAACCCCATAGGAAGGACTCCATTAGAGAAGCTTGTGGAGGACTGTGTGAGGCCATGCTGAAGCAGGGGAGGAATGTGAGAAGTCATCTCCATGAGAAGGAAGGTGAGCTAGAGACAACATGTGATGAACTGACCCATGAACTCCCATTTCTCATTCCACTGCACCACTGTGGCAGGGAAAATAAAGACTTCGGGAGTCAGGGAAGAAGAGAGGGATGGAGGAAGATTTTTAAGGATTTGACTTTATTTCTCATTACCCTACTCCACTTTGACTAGTAATAAAATAAACTAATTTCCTGAAGATAAAGAAGGTACCAGTGAAGGTAATTGGCAAGTGAAGGTAATTGGCAAGTGATATCCCCTGTCCTTATCTCAATCAAGGACCCTTCTCTTTTATTTTTCCTTCCCCAACCCATTGAGGAATGGAGTGGTGGATCAGTTTTATTGGGCACCTGGCCTCCAGCCAGGGTCAACCCACCATAAGTGTAAATCTGTTATATTATAAAAAGATATTTCATATTCTTTGCCTGTGTCATTTTAGTGTGTGGTCTTTGCATTTAAAATTATTTTTCTTATTTCTCAAGAAATTGCTTTCTCTTTGATATGATGATATAATCTTTATTTTATCCAGATATTTTCACACATTAGAATATGGCAAAGAGCATTAATGCACATTCATTCTTGTAGCAATAGGATTTGCAAATAGTAAAATAGTAGAATTTTCTTCCCCCCATCACTTACAGTCAATAATATATACTGTGATGTTTTCAAGCAGTGTACCCTTCTAAAGGATCCAGAAAGCTAGAAACGGGTGTTTTGTTTTCAGAGCTGGTTAACATACCCAGAACCTTCGTAAAATCTGCTTCACAGTTTCAGTGGTTGTACTATAGGTAACTTTTTACATACTTTTCTTCCTAATGTCCTTATCAAAGAATAGATGATTGCAGACTTGGTTCTTAGTACATATCTTAAAAAAGTGCACCAATTTTCTTTATAATGTTTTGAATATTTAAAGCATTATATAAATGACAAGATTAAAATTATTAAAATGATGCAGTATTTGAAGGAAATCAACTACAAAGAAAGATCAAAGAAAAACATTGGTGTTCTTTATATATTAGAGGATCACAGTTAGGTTTGAAAAACATACATATAGCACATATGATATATAAATCATACATATATCTAATTAAAATTGTAATGATGACCTATAACCAAGAAAAACCAAGGCTGATTTATTAGAAAAGTATTGCAGTTGTTTATAAGCTTTTTACAAGACTGCCAAAATTTAATTGTTTGGGTGGAATTTGAAGGCTAATTTTCTTCCTCAGGGTTGCTTTCCGGAGAGTTTTAGCGAAATGATCAAAAGGTTTCTTCTAATTAGTTTAAGGAAATCACATTGTTTTTCATCTGAAAGAAGATCAAGAAGGTTCTGTTTAGTTTTAAAGAAATGAACAAAACTTTGTGGCATGAACATGAAAATCAGAAAGTTGTCTTATTTAGGTATTAGGAGTGAATTTTGCTATTCTACAAAACTTGTACTAAAGTTGCTACTTCAGAAAACTTCACATTCACACTTCTACACAGCCATGTCTTGTGTAGAGCCATGAGTATCACCTGCTCTTAAATATTGGTATAGCAGATGCTCACCTCAATAAATTGTTCCATTGGAATGGGAAGTGGCCACAGCCATGGCACCATTGCTGAAGTAAGAAATATGAGGATTTTCATTTTTCTTGGTGTTTCCTTCAGTAGTATTTGACTAAGAGATGAGTGGATACTAAATGTGATGAAGTGACTGAAGAGGAGCTATCTCAGATTGGTAGAGATAAGGAGGTACACAGGCATGGTGGATGGACACAGGAGAGAAAGGCTGATAAATCTGATGTGGATCAGCCAAATCTGGATTTATTTTATAGAAAAATACTTCATAAATACACTGAACTTAGACTCAGAAAAAAGGATGGACAAAGATGCACTAATAATGATAAAAAATATTAATTTTGACATTGTCACACAATTCCATGCTTCATTTTTAACCTTGCTAAATTTCTTTTCCATGTTTATTATTGTATCCTTTTGGATTTTAGTGGATGAAAAAAATACAAGTTCAAAGAAAGAATTCTTGCTAAATATAAAATTGTACTTTTATATATATGAGTAGGCTTTGGCTCAGAAACATTTTCACTAGAAGCAAAAGATTACATGAAATATTTACACAATAGCCATCTGTAAGGACAACTTGTTTCATTGCATTTGTGGTTAAATCTTGAACAACAAGGAAAATTAGTCATATTGGTCTTTATCTCTTCAGAATGTAGCTATGTAACGGCATACACAACAACTCCATGAACAGGAAACTGTGAACATGGGAACAATAGTACAGATTAAAATAATCCTGTGTGTAGGACAATGTCATCCTGATAAAGTGAGGAAACAGAGGAATGAAGACACCTCACTGAACTCTTAATAAAGGAACAAAAAACAGAATCACAGGATCATTTAATTTGGAGTTAATTGAGCATAACCTTTGACTGATAACACCTTGCCAACCATTGCACTGAATGCTGTGTCCAGTTGTTTCTTGAAGACTTCCAGGGATGGTGACTCCAACACTTCCCTGGGCAGTGAATAGCTCTTTTCATAAAAAAAACCAAAAAACAAAAAACAAAAAACTACAGCTGATGTAAAACTTGAACATCCCCTAGCACAGCTTGAGGCCATTTTCTCTTTTTCTTGTGTGTAGTTGCCTGTGAAAAAAAGGCCAAACCCCTCCTTGCTACAATCTCCTTTCAGGAGGTTGTAGAAGGTGACAAAGTCACCTCTGAGCTTCTTTTTCCCCAAGCTAAACAACCCAGCTCCCTCCTCCACTCCTCATAGGACTTACTCTCTAAACCCTTTACTGGTTCTATTGCCCTTGTCTGAACATGCTCCAGTAGATAAATGTCTTTCTGGGAGTGAGGAGTCAAAAACTGGACACAGGATTTGAGGTATGGCCTCATCAGTGGTGAGTACAGAGGGACAGTCACTGCCCTGGTCCTGCTGGACACACTTGTTTTCACAGGTCATGTTGCCATTGGCCACCTGGGCAGAGTTTGCTCATCTTGGGCCAGCTGTTGACCAGCACTCCCGGGTCCTTTGCTGCTGGGCAGCTTCCCAACCACTCCCCAGCCTGTAGCTCCTTATGGGGTTGTTTTGACCCAAGTGCAAGACCCAGCACTTGGCCTTTTGAACCTCATACCACTGGTCTCAGCCTCTCCAGATCCCTCTGCAGAGCTTTTCCAACCTCCAGTAGTTCAACACTCACCCAGCTTGGTGGTGTCTGTGAATTTAGTGATGGTACACCCAATGCCTTCATCCAGATCATTGGTAAAGATGTTGAACAGGACTGGATTCAAAACTGAGCCCTGGGGAATACCATTTGTGACGAGCCACCAACTAGAACAATAACAATAGTAATGTTATACAGAGCAGGAAACTATCTTGTTTTCATTAAAACACAGTTAAATTAGTCAGTTATAAAATCTAGTGCATCCTTATTTTCTTTAAAATTTTGCATAGACAAAGACAATATGGAGAAAATTCCCAATTGAATTTTTTGAAACATAAATCAATTTTTAATCATACATAAACTTTCTGAATTCACATTCTTCTGTCACATTACCCTGATTAGGGGAAAGTTTTCTTTCCTCATGATTAAAGGAATGAGAGCTAAAAGTAATTATATGCTAATACTGAAAAAAAAGACAAGAAAAATGTCCATCTCTATAATTTACAATTATTTTATATTTTTATAATCAGTTATAGAAAGTGAGCTTTTGGGGCTTTAAATTATTGTTTGAGGTTTAAGTGATATCATGTGATGTTAAAACAGTGCCTTTATTAAATAAGAGGAGTCTAGATTTTCTTTAAACATATATAGTGGTAGTAGTGAATGTCATAGTCATTCAGTATTGTTTCTTCCATGTATTTTCAAACAGCAAAGGTTCCTTCATGCCTTATTCTAAAGGAAACAGGACCAATAAAACAGGGTGAATAATATCTAGTGTGGGTGGCTGTCACAACTGACCAGAAAATTCAAATTTTGAGAATCTAACAATTTTTCTGAACTTCCAATTCAATTAAAAACAAACAACAACAAGAACAATAAAATTTTTAAAGACTTTTAAAAATACAAGAGTTCAGTTCTTAAAACTAAGACATGACAGAAAAAAAAAAAAAGCTAGTGTGATGGAGAGTAAAAAGGATTGGTTTAAAAATGGGAGAATTCTTTGAAATGAATTTGAGAGAATTATCTTATAAGTATTTATATTATTTTTTAGGAATTATCATGATGCTAGAATTTATTAAGCTGTGGGGTTTTTTATTTTAAAATGGGCAAGTTTCCCAGGATTAAGAGGTTTACTGGCATTGCTTAGTGCAGGCTTAACTGATGGCTTACAAGGGATTAATGAAATGGAGAAGGGTTTTATGAAGGTATTTTCCTACCTATTCTCACAAGGCTGTGAATGCTTTAATTTATAGAGCTCCAGTTAATATCTGTACAGTAGGAAATTAATTTATGTTAGAATGCCACAGTTAACTGTGATCTTGCAGCTACTGAATCTCCAGGAAGAGGGGAACATCTCTGTTTCCTAAGGATGCAAAGACGTTAATATTTTATAAATTTCTTGCATGGTTCTATAGATACTATAATTTTTTTCTCTTGTATCATGGCTTTTAAGTGGATTGTTGCTTGCTTTTAAGTGGATTGTTTACTCATGCCTTCAGAAAAATATCACAACTTTGACAAAAACTCCGCTAAACAAGTTGTCACCTTTATAATGAATCCTTTACCTTTGTTTACCTGGTTTAGGTTATACTGTGACAGACTGCATCAGGCTTTGGCTTAACAAAAGAGAGACCAGTGCTAGGAAGCAGCTCTGCAGCCAGGCTGGTAGCAAGGAGCAGCACTGCCATGGTATTTACGATTTTGGTAGCACTTATTTGTCACACCTGCACTGCAGTTTGGCTGGAAAAGGTTACCTCCTTTTGCTCCATTCAGGCCTTTCTATCTGTAACAAGGAAGCTTAGTAGGGACTAAATGATAGTTTTAAGCAAGCTTTTAAAATAAGAGAACTGTGGGTGTTCAGTTATATGCAGATGTGAATGAAGAAGAGGGAAAAGTCCTTTGTTAGGCTTCAAAGTCACTTGAGATTGACTTGAAAGCTTTCTACTTGAGGTTTAAAAAGCTTCATGAGGAGGACATATTTCTTTTTACTTTTGCTCTGATTAAACTTTCTAAAATGCTTTGTAAAAGCTATTTAGTTATTCCTGCTGGATGAAGGAATTATATAAAGTCACAAGTAGCAAAAATCCTCTAAACTTGGGGAAAAAAAACCAATCCCCTTAAGCAACAGTCCCTATGAATAGGACTCATACTGAAGGGTCTATGAACATCAAAACTGCATCAGCCATGTTACACAAATTTTTCTGATGAAACCCCAATGAAACAATTGTCTAGTTTTAGTAACCTGGTGATTATGAAACATAATTTCAAGAAATGCTATAACTTTGGATTCTGTTAATGATTGCACAATCATTTGGATGGAGTACATATCAAGGCTGCAAGGCATTTATAGGGAGCTATTTAACAGTCCACTGTTGGAGTACTACTTTGTTGCAAATAAATTGCTGACTATAAAAATGAAACCATAGAGACATGGTTGATCTATGTGCAGAAAGAAGCATGATAGGCTGTTAACTTTATTTTTCTTGTTAATAGTCAAGACATTAATAATAAGACCTGTTGTCTTCAGAGAAAAGTAATGAATGCTTTTATAATCGCCTCACAGGCTAATAAGACAAAAACTGTCGTCACTATAATAAATGTTATGTTAGTCTGGGGATTAAAAAAAATCAGGCTGACTGAATTGCACAGCAAAATATTTTGTACTTGGGAAGAGCAGAAAAATCAAGGATAGAGCAGCAATGGCTTTTGTATCTAAAGGAACAGATCAGCCAAATGCTAACTTCGTCTGACCACAGGCACCATGGTAGTCAATGCTGGTGAATAAAGTGCCACAAGAGTCCCAGATTCATGTGGTAAATCCACTTCAGGCTTGGGAAAGAAATTCTGAAAAATAAATTAGAAGATTATAAAGACATAAAAAATAATCAGCAAATGTGAATGGACAAACATAAAAATATGTTGTGACATTTCTTGTCTCCTTATTTTCTTTAATCTAGGGCAGGGTTGTAACTCTCTGGGAACAGAAAATTTAACAAAATGAGGCCCTGCTAACATGTGAGAATTCATGGTATAAATAAAGGCTGTTGAGATGAAGTACTCGGAAACATGCCCTAGAAAGACTGAACAGCTCCTAGAATTCTGCCTGAAAAGATGAATAATAAATGCAAGGATTCTGGAGAGGATCCAGTTTTAAAGGAGAATTCTGAATTTTCATAATAGCATTTCAAAATAAGGAGGACAAAAGCTCCAGGGGTAGCCAATCCTGTATGTTTTCACTCCTTTTGGATAAGTATTATGAAATATCTGATTAGTAATAAGAGTCATAAAGTCCCAAAGTCCTGTACCAGAGTCAATGTGGAATACTCTGTATGACTGTATAAAACGTAAAGTCTCCTATCTTTAGAAGAAAATAATAACTGTGTCATTCCTGGAAATTAAGCTGACAATTAGAAACCCTCCTGGAAAATATAACCAAATTTGACTCTTACTCCTAGTATAAGATGACCTTTTTACCTTCCTTAATACCTACCAAGGCACACACTCCTGGAAAAATCTTATAATAAGCAAGAACTCATCTCCATTATTTTTTCTGTAAAAACAAATAAGAGGGAAAAAAACCCAAGGCATCACATGATTTAGACACAGTTTAAGGTTCCAAAAAACAAGTATATCAATCCAGGCAAAACTGGACAAAAACTCAGGAAGGAGTAGAGACATTGCTAAAAAAATTCCTAGAAAATTATATTAGTATTTATAAGTATTTTCTTTACTTTACAAGTAGCTTTACAAGCAGCTGACCTTTCTTATATTGAATAAGTAAATTCTTGTTCATTTAGAAGTATCTGAGAATTCCTGGAGTTCTGCATTTAGGCCAGAGATGCAAAACTTTGCTGAGGATTATTGCTTTAGTACTTCATGAATAGTGTACAATATTTGACTCATTAGCAGCTTGAAAAATATGTTGGGTTTTTTGGTTTTGTTTTCTTTTTTTTTTTTTTAAGTTTTTTTTTTTGTTTGTTTGTTTCTTTGTTTTGGTTTGTGGGTTTTTGGTGGGTTTTTGGTGGGTTTTTTTTTTTTTTTTGTCTTCTTCAGTCTTGTTTAATTACAACAGTGGGATACTGAACTACACAACATTGGAGAGTTTAATAATGTAGTGTGGCTTTATATTAGATTTCACTGAAATTTTCCACCAGGGTCAAATTTCAAGATCCTAAGAGTAATGCTGGATTTGAATTTGTGATAAAATGAACTAGGACAATCATACTAGCAGTTCTTTAAAATCGTGCCTTGGCAAAACTAACATTTTCAAGATAATGAGCTGACTATTAAGTCATACAGATGTGTGAAAGGAATAGTCAGTTCATTAAAATCAGTTGTAAGGACTGAGTTAAGATATGGTGACATTTTAATTTACAACACTTTTTTGACTTACCTTTCCTGTATTTACTCAGATAAATGATTGTCCATTACACACTCCCTTCTATCAATGCTGCTAAATTCTACGAGCTACAATAAAAACCTGTATGGTAAGCAATTAGTAAAGGATAAAATAAAAATCCTATTCAATCACCAAATAGAAAAGAGACTTATATATCAAATTAATTTATTATTTACTGTCTTCAATAGCTTTTTTCTTTTTTTCTGATACAGTAAATTTCTGTAGGATAAACTGTTGACTTTTGGTATAATTCTGTGTAAAATTTTGGTGATCTTGTCTGTTTAACCTGTATGACATTCTAGAAAGTTGATTCTGAAGGTGTTTTCCTTGAATAAAGGTCTGGATGATGTGGAAGTTCATGTAAAAGTAATGTATGGTATATAGCTGCATTATTTGAGAAGTTCCAAAGCTTATGAGAGGATATTTTAAATATGCATGCTACTTTGCATGTAAATTGTTTTTGCAGTATACCATCATCAGAGCTATCTCATTAAACTGTTTTGCCAAAATGAAGATTATAAATTTGAGACCCATGGATCCCCCCAGATTCCAGTTCAATAAGGACATGCCAATGATTGTGTGGGACTGTGCATGATGATATTTAGGTATGTAATGTGAAATTGCTCTTGCTTACTTTTAGAGGTATGCCTAAGGACATGCCCAAGTAAGAAACACAAAGGACATATAATTCATTTTTAACTGAGAATAATCTGTGAATAAGACAGTGGAAGGACTCACACTGACTTTGTTATTTTTGGGATTAGGCTTCATCAACTTTTATGGACAAGAGGGATCATAGTGTGAAAACACATTGTTGTAAAGCCTTTTTCTTGACTAATTAAGTTTAGACCAACCATCTGTTATCTTGGCTTAAATACAAGCCCTATGTTCTCATATATTAATGATAGAGGAAATCTGAGAGAATTAAATATTCCTTTACTTTAAGAGTGAGTCACAATATTGCTGTTTTGTCAGGGATTATTATTTTACATGCTTACTTTAACATTATGTTCCTCTTAAGAAATATAATAACGCAGTCATTTCAATCACTGTAATATGGGCAACTCAGGGATGTTTTACATTGCATAAACATTTAAAGATTTCCACCATTGGTGATCTTCTCAGACATTTTTCATTCAAATATTTTATTCTTTGTATTTGATTTTTATAATGCTGTAAATGGAGTTGTCAGTGAGATTCCTGGTGCAGTCCTGTAGTAGCTCTACATCTTTCTTTTATCATGAACACAATTACAACAGAAAACAGTGTGGTGTTTAATGGGGAAATGAGAAACTGCATCCATTTTTAGATGAGAAAATATCAAAAAAGGAATTGTAACATTAACAATTCACCATTTTGCCATGATCATGGATGAAACATAAAGTACAGAAAAATATTAGCTGTATTTTGCAGGAATCATAAACATGTTTTAAGATACTTTACAGTATAAAAAGGTTGGTGGATACCTTTAAAAATTATGTGTTTTATTTGCAATGTAAAACCCAGTAATTTGCATCTAAACAAATATGCATATGTTGATTAAGTAAGTGTATTGTGCCTGAATAATAGTACTTAAGACTTCTCAGTCATGGATGAAGGTTTCTTGCTTGTCTGCAGTATATGTGGAAGCAATTTTAATAGGAAAAAATCTGGGAAACTCAGACTTGAAATGGCAGCATTTGTGAAATCACAGGGAATGAGAATGCACATACCAAGAACTATTTTAATTCTGCTATTTCACATGACCATAACAAAGACAGTTTACACGAGTGATAGAATTGACCTAAAAAACAGTGTAGGTTAAATTATTGCTGGTACATTTCTTCACAGTTGTTCAAATTGGTGAAAGCTACTCTCTTTCCTAACAAGAAATCATAACAAATTCATGATACTATTGTTATCCTACAGTGTACTCTCCATCATTAAAATATATTTAGTTTTTTTTCTCGTGTTTTTGTTCCAGCCATAAGCTTAAATTTTGTGTTGGATCCCATCCACTTTCTTTGCAGCTCTAGCAATGCTTGGAGTAGATGAGGAGAAAATAGGGTGTATTTTTTGACATCTTCATAATTTATGATATTTTAATTAGTCTTATAAAACAGATATAAATATAGTCTAGTTTTCCCATATAGTAGTGGAAATCTGATGGATCATTGCTATTGTAATCTCTTTTTTAACAGCAATCAAAGTTCTCACTGTCTTTCTGTCCAGCATTTGCCTCTTACTATGCTATTCCAAGTAGTTTGATGTATAATCTACCTTATCCTTGATCAAATATTAAAAAGGATCTGAAAAATTCATTGGTGGTATGGTCTTACTTAAATCAAAAAGATAAGTCAATAATCATTATAAGCCACTGACATCAGAGAAGAACAGCTTCCAGACTCTTGGTTTGAAACATCCTATCAATAATATTGAGTGTTTCTTTATTCATTATTTCTATCAGTCTGAAAGATAAACCTGGTTGTACTATTTTCCTCGATGTACATTGCATTGTTCTGACATCTGAGACCCGAAAAAAAGGTCTAGTGGGTAGTTCCAACTTTCCAAAAGGGGTTCCTGACATCATGTAGTAATGATAACATTTATTTAGAAGCATTTACTATGCATACAAAGCAGTTTCACAATATTCCTTCCTCAGCTCCAATGTTATTGCCTAACAAAGCATGGTGAATGTGCTTTCTGTAAGAAATGTGTCTTCTTTTGCAGCATTGCTGTTATCAATGTCCTGCTATCCTAGATCACTGATGAAGTGCATTTTTAAGAAAATCTACAAAGTTGAAAAATGATGTGTCAATATCATCCAAGCTCTGAATTTAAGGGAATTATCTTTGAAAGGTGCAAGTCATAGCAAAAAGCATAGCAATTTAGAATCCAGAAATTCATGTGGTCTGATCAGAGAAACTAAAGTATTAGACATACTGGCAGAAGGCTTTTGGAACTATTTTTTAGATTATAGTTGTTAGTCATACAGTAATTTCTAAATGGTAAGCAAACATGGTATCTTGCCAGGCTGATCATTTAAACCATTCGTGCATGGAATTACTATTAGAGTCAAAGGTAATCTTCCTGAATTGATTTACTAATGACTTCTGGGGTTGAGTCATTACTGGGTATGAATCAATAAATCTTTTTCTGTAAAGTGTATCTGATGAAGTAATATCTTGAAGGTCTTGCTATTTGCCATTTCTGTTACAAAGAACTCTATGAAAACTTAGCAGGTGTATTTCAAATAGAAAAAGAGAAGTCAGTCTGGCATTCTTTTTAATAGTAACTTGGGTAATGCTTATCTAAGTCTTTCTAAGCAAGTTGATACAGTTACTTTAGAGTACACTTTTCAATACAGTTTCTCACATACTTATACAATGAAATATATTCCAGAAAAAAAATATGGGCTTTAGCTACATGTCTTACCCACTAAATGTCCAAGCACTGAGTGAATTCTGCCATCAGCTGTGGACTTGGCAGTGAGGGCTCAAGGTCAGCTGTAACTGAGCAGCTGTAAGAGAAGGGCTGTAAGGGAATCCCTGTGGAAGGTGCTGCCCCCCTTTCATTCAGGACATGCATTTATCCTGAGTCACCCTGTGGTCCTTGCCTGAGCTACGTTGCATCCTTGTCTCTGCTTCCCATTTATGCATCTTGTTGATCTGTGCCAGACCTGCAGCACCCTGCATGGACTTCAGAGGTGCATCATCACTGTGAACTTGCCTGACAATGCCAAGCTGGAGAGCTGACCTTGAATACTGCTCTGCTCCTCTCTTGTCTGGGTGCTTCACTGCTGTGCCTTTGTCAGTGAGATCACTGCCCTGCCTGCCTTGGTGTCACCCAGGGCCCCAAGTTTGCCTTCCTTTACAGATCAGAAAGATGTCAGTGTTCCCTGATGCTATCTCCTGTATTTTAACCTAATAAGTTAAGATCCAGTCATGCAAATGCATTTTGTATTCATATGCACAGTAATGAAACCATTCATTCTTTTTTTAAAGAACTTTTTCCTCTTCCCAGATTAGAGAAACCTAAAATACATGTCATATTACTTACTGTTGTAAGTACTACATGTATGAATACATGCAAAATATATAAATTGTGAAATTCATTATGAATAAAGAAGGCTTCAGCACAGAGTAGAGATCTTACAGATAGAGGAAAGCAAAACAAAGAAGGATAGATTTTCACTGTCTACAGCAGAGGTAGAAAAAAAATTCAGATTTGATGAGGACCAGTCAAAGTCTGTGTTCTTTAGGCAATGCAGCCTCCATTCTTGCCCAGGATCTACATATTGCTCAATTATATAGGCAGAATAATACCTTTCCAGGGTTGGCAGAAATAGCTGAAATTCTGAAGAACAAAAGATGTGCAAAGAGAAATGGTGAATTTCAGCTAACATAACTCCACTGCTGAAGTACAGCCAGATGGAGGTAAGAAAAACCATGCTGAAGACAGGGATGAGACTATGATTGATAGCCTTGTTTGAGAGACAGATGAGATCAATCTGACAGTTTCTGGCATAAATTGTTTTTCCTGCTGTTCAGGCAACTTAATTTCATTTATGTTCATTTATGCCAGCTGGATGTATCTTATTCTTCTCTTCCCTCTTCCACGTGCTGTACTTTTTTTTTCTTTTCCTAAATAGCATCTCTACCTTTATTGAAAAAAAAATCCATAATTAAAAGACAGTTATTCTCTTCATCTATCTAGCTGATATTTCTTTTGTTTTCCCTTTTGTGTACTCAGTAAAAACAGGAAAGCTTTATGTGCTCTTTATTATAGTTCTACCTGGAGATATGCAATTCAGACCACAAGCCAGTGTCAGTTTATCGACACACACCTGTGAAATATTTCCTGTCCTGTTAGCTGTCTGTTCTGCAGCTTTCTAGGTCTGCATTCTGTGTGACAGTGAGGTTATACATCAGCCAGCAGTGGGACTACTGTCCCCTGTGTGCTGTACAGTAATGCATCAAGTGTGTCATCATTAAGATAAATTATGTTCTTTTGTGAACATTTGAGTCCGTATTTTTCAGTACAAAAAAGCAGCTGTGCTTGAACTAGAATTTAAGATGGCTCTTAAGCGTTAGAAACAAATTGATTTCTTAGCACAGTTTTGCAAAGGAATTAAGAGGATTCAGGCTCGTGTTTTGTGTAACGTGACATATCTGTTGTTAATACTGATACAGAAATAAAATGACAGAAAAAAAGAGAAAAATATTAGAGATAAGCAACTTTTTTAAAAAATATAATTCAGATTTGGACTACAATGTTACACCATACTGGTAAATTTGCAGACTCTTAGCAAATCTGCTATGCTTTGATAAATGTCACTAGCCCTAAATCTGAGGTGTAGAATATAAGGTCTGAAACACATGATCAGGGATTTAATGTGACTTTTGTCTCCATTCCTGTTGTAGTTGCAATGAGGCTTCATTGCCTTCACCTAGACTCTAGAAGCAAGACAAGCTTCTGCTAAAGTTTTGTTAAAAAATATAAAATTAGAGAAACTTTAAACTTGAGATTTCTCACTGCAGAACATTATAGAGTTATTGGAAAAACATGTTATGGAAGTAGTACTAAAAATCCCTGATCCATTCTTGGGGAAAAATAAATAACACATAATTCAATAGGCTAGTCTTTTATTATATTATGATTCTGTGAGACATATTAGTTTTCCAGCACACATTAAACTCAATGTGCGATGTTGGTATTATGAAAGTCTGTCTGAAAAACATCTGTTGCAAAGTCTCATTGCCAGCTTTGATGGTTGTCTCTAGATGTTCTAAAACATGTTTTTTTCCTACTTCAACCTCCCTTTCACAGATTTCCTTTAAATTTCCTAGTATTTTACTTGCTTCTTTGTTAAAGAGTGTTTTCCCCGGTCCTTGCTAACTGCGACTTTTTAACTTATGAATAAATTGAAATTTTTGCTACAATGGAAGCACTCATTAAAGATTCAACAGGTGTGCATTTTGATACCTCTAGAATAAAATTAGCATGTGTGCACTTCCTATTCTGAGACTTCTGATTTATCCTATCAGGTACATAAAAGTCATTGTAACACTTTAAAAACTTTGCTTATCTACTTGAATGTTGAAAAAAAATTATCTGAGAGGTCAAAAACTGATGATTGTTGAACTCCTTAGAGAAGTTATCTTCCCTACATTTGTGCATATTTCAATTCAGTGTTCCAAATTAGATTACATGAGAGGTGAACGTTGGAATTTTTTTTTCAGAAATGCCTGTGAAATTTAAAAAACTCATAATCTTCTAAAGAAAGAGTAGTGGAGAAAGAAAGGAACTAGTTTTTAATCAGTCTAGTTTAAAAAAGAAATTATAAAGTTCCTAAAAATAATCTCAAGACAGGGTGAAGTACATTTTAGTGTGAATATGAAAAGGTGGCAACATTAATTTTTAAGTGTTTACCTAGCTGTGTTTGTATCAGTTTTTTGGTGGCAGGAATATGCATCTATTTCTTAGAAGCTGTTGGATTTGTCTCCTATCTTTCTGAGTATGAAAACATTCAAAGGCTGAAAGTGAAGTAAGTATTCACTGATAGAGGATGTACTTGAATACTGACAGGCCAAAGTCTAAAAAAGAAGATGTACACAGTTATGGTGCCTTATTTTGCCCTACAGGCTAGTCTTGACAAATTCCTCATAGCTTCATATGACCAGAAACAAAAATATCTTCAGGTACCTTGCAGATAACTTAAAAAGAAGAAATAAAACAGTGCCTGATCATAGGCTTATAAATATTATCACAACATTATACAGGATAATAGAAAACATTCTGATGAAATGAATAAAGATTAGAAAGTAAAAGGAAAATAGGATAAAATATCACACGGGTATTTGACATTTGAAGCCTTCTGGATTACTCTGATTTAAATAAAAGCAAATTTTCAAAGGAAAATAAAGTAGGTTTAATCCATTTCAATAACCTAGCTGTTATGGTGCCATACACAGATTATTTAAGGTGGGAAAGGTATCACCTAATATAAGATTTCTAAATAATTATTTGGCAAAACCCAGTGTATAGAAAGAGAAATATTCTCTAAAGGACATTATTAGTAAAACTAGTTAAGGGTCATCCTAGAGGCTGATTTAATATTTCCATTAAGAACCTTATTGCCAAATGCTGTGTTGCAGCAGCTGAAAGGATTTCTACTTGAAGCCTGGTGGCTGCAAATAGAATGAATTACTACAGAGAAGGGTGACAAAGTTTTCACCAAGCAACACCTTAGCTGAGGGTAAATAATTCAATGTCACAAATGTGTGGTGCAATTGTCCCATGCAACTTTAGGATTCTTTTATTCCTGTTTTATTTCTTGGCTCTCCTAGGGAGAAAAAGAAAACAAGGTCCTGACCCGTAACAAATAGATGAGTTAAAAAAAAAAAAAAAAAAAAAAAAGAGGCTTTTTTTCTTTACAAATTTCTGATTTTAGCTTGGATATTTTAAATTATATTCCTGACAGCCCTAAAGAAATGGAAAAAAAAATCCTAAGATGAAGACAGTATTCTATTTTAAACCAGGGGCTTGAATGTCTTTTTAAATAATTTTTTGAACACCTATGAATCATATAGATTGTTATAGAATTATTTTGGGCCCAATGTTTTGGTGCCTTTGTTCACAGAAGACTATATCTCTATGAATGTGTGACAGCTGATTTTTTTATTTTCTGTGCTATTTGTCTGAGGATAGAACCTGTGGATCATTACAAGCACCACTCATTGTGCTTCTGATGAATGAAGAAATCGGGAAAGATTTCTGATGGACTCGCATACTTTGAAAACCTTGAATTTGGACTGGCAAAGGGGGTGAATTGTGAGCTGCTTCATCTACTACATTTAAGCTGAGAATTGAATTGTGTGATTTGCTTTGCTAGCCTCATATTAAGCTCTTAAAATTACTAGATCCATTGAATTCGGGAAGCATTTTTATAAATAAAAAGATGCTCAATTGCATAAATAGTTTTTTGGTTCAGAATTTAAAGTCATAACAATGAGAAGCTCATGGATTGCTTATGTCTTTTAATCTTTATTTTCATAAAACATATGAATATATTGAAACAATTATATATCCCTGTACATTTCCATAAAATTTTTCTGCTGACACATGATACAGATATATAAGTGGACTTGTTGAAGGAATCCTGTTTCACTTCAAGAGATTTTGAGATGGAGCATCAACATCTATTTGATTATGCATTTATAAATGATGATTTCAGAAATAAAATAAAAATATATTTCTAGGAAAATTAAATTTTTGTACTAACCATTGTTTTATATTTTATATTTATAATTTTGTTTTCCAAAGCATTGATCATATTTTCACAAATATCACTATCCAAGAACAATTTCACAGCTTTTTTGGTAGAAAATATTGTCTACTGAGAAAAATGTGTAAAAGCAGAACTAAGGAAATTCTTTTTCCTAGGTATAAAAGTTGCTAGAGTGATGAAACAATTATTTTTTAAATGTTCTCTCAGCTGCCACATTAAGCGATATTAACCAGAGATTCCATTAAATACTGTCAGAAAGTAAAACTTAATTGGGTATTAAAAACTAAAGCAAATATTTTACATCTGGCAAGTTAAACAATGCATATTCTCAAAGAATGGTGAGTACTACTTATACAACCAAAGGAAAATGGGATAGAAGAACTGATAAAATTATTGTTTTGTCATATGATAACTTGCTATTGATGAAATTAAAGAGCATTACAAATTTATGACAGTTTTCAAAGTGGAAAGCATACAAAGACGGGAAGATGCTGGCTACTTTGAACAAAAAGGAAAGAAAAAAACTAACACTGCAGTAAGATTATATGACTCAAAGATTGTGAAGGCAGTTGAATAATCCGTGACAGAGAAAGAAGAAGATAATCAGATAGTCACAAATATATAATTGAACACAATCCAAAAAGAGGCTGCAGACATCACTACTGTGTGCGTCACTGTACAAGGCAGGAGAGCTGGAACTGGATGATGTTGAGGTGCATTCCAACACAAGACATTCTGTGATTCTATAATTCAATTACAGCAGTGTTCTTGAATTGCACTTGTGGACCAGAAAGAAAAGTAAAAAATATTTTTAATTCTAGTTTGCCCATTTTCTTTATACAGTCTGCAGAAAACTTACAGGAAATGTTAGAAAATAGCCAATACATAAACAAAACTTAGGAATACCACATGTCAAATGTGGCTTGTTAGTAAGTGAACAGTTGTCTTGGTCTGTTTATATTTCCTTATGTGTTGTAAATTCAGCACACATAACAATACTTGCTCAGTCCTAGAAAATTTCAAGCAACTTTCTGTAAACAAGGAAATAACTTAGGGAAAGGATTCCTGCTTTTTAACATTAAAAAGTGGTGTATATGAGGATTGGAAGCTACATCCATAGAAGTGAAGTGCCTGAGACCGTTCATTAGCGCTGAGGAAAACTGGCACAAGAAACTATGCACACATGCAATTAGCATGGAAAACAGATGGCTAGATGCAAAATATTTGCTAAGGACAGTCTCTCTGCCATGCTGACTCCAAAGTGGTGCTGGTTTGGGGGAGCGCTAGCTAGTTGGGCAGTAGCACATTTGTAGCATCCACAGTGATGCTCCAGCTTTGGGATCTGCTAATTTCTTAGTTCAGGTAGGTGCAGAGTCCCTCTCCCCTTCAGCACCCTACCATCTGACTGTCATTAAAGGAGACAGAGTAAACACTTTTCCAGTTACTATCATTATATATCTAACACAGAGTATTGCACAGGAGTGTTGCTGATGGTGCCATTCCATTGAGTGGAAATATGTTATTCAACAGGTAATATTTACAGCAGAATCTGGCAGATTTTTTTTCAAGTGATCTGTATCATTGTAAGACCTTCTAAATGTTGCAGCACTAATCCTAAGATTACTGACCCCTTCTATAGGGTCTAATCTTTCAAAGCACTACAGGAGGGACATAAACTCCAGTGGGAAAAGGTGAAAAAAAAGAGTACTCAGTTTAAAAAATGTCTTTTTCGATGAGGGTATGGACAACATATGCACAGATGGACAGAGCGAGGTTTGCAGTAGGATTCTTAATTTACACTTTCATTTGCAGGAGAAAAAAAAAATAGCAAGCCTTTAACATATGTTTTCCTACTAAGGTATAAATTATGCAGTATATAAAGTCTTGATTCTGTTAGACAGAAATAACTAAATAAATAACTTAGATCTTTTTTTATGTTCTGAGCATTCATGCACCACAAACTGTCTAATTATAATACTTTTTTTATTCTCTTTGAAGTAATTGATAAAATATTCTTGCAAGATTTGAAAGAGGAAAATAGAAGGTTTAAATTTTTCAGCAGAGAAGACATTAATTTTCTCTCAGTCCAGTAATTGTAAAAATACAATTCTGTTTCATCTTTAATACAAGATAGAGAAAAGGAAGGGAAATTATCAGCCTTAGCAAAGATATTACTAATCATGAAATTACTGTCTTCTTGCAAGTATAAATTTGCTGTTTGTTAATGCTAGCACATGGTTTCAGACTTACATGATGCATCAGACAAGAAGGGAGCTGATACAATTGTAATTTGAATTTCTGTTGCAACCCGTCATATTAAATTACATTAAATGCTAGTGAAAATCTTCATGTAGGCAGGTAACATGACACAAATAACAGTGTCATCTACTGAAATTTATTTGCTCTGGAAAATTCATTAATTCATTCCTGATACCTGAAAGAATTATCTCAATTTTTATCTGTGAGGAATCCCACCTCCTGCCTCCTCCAGAATCTTCCCAAATGCTATTGTGCTTCTCCTTCTAGATGTAGAAAGGTCTGCAAAAGGAGGGATGAAGTCACCAAGTAAAGGCGCCATATTCCCTTTCTCTAGGTCCTCTAGTTTTAAGGGGAACAAAGAGGCTCTGGTAGGAATTTTGAGGTAAAATTACAAGATAGCTGGAGGTCTCCAGTACATAGCATAGAGAATTGCATGTACCGAAGCTTTTCCATCAGGGTCTATCAGCTGTCCACTTTGAATTTTGACTGTATGGGCAAGGAGAGGTCAGGGAGACAAGGAAGAAGTGTATCAATGGAACCAGATTTACTCCTTTGCATTCTCTTTACACTCCTAGATGACAGCTGAAAGAAGCCATATATGAATAGTTTCAGAGATAGTCATTGGCACCTCTTCTTCAAGGACGAAGAATCTGCTAGGATATTCACATTCTCCAGAGCCCAGTATGATCCCATGAGTCGAGGAAAGATGTGAGCTGAATAGGGAAAGAAGTTCTTGCCTTCTGTGACAAGAAAAAGGCATCCACAGTAATAGGCACAAGACAAGAAACATGACACATATGAAATATTTGGCACCTTCTACATATTGGATGACTACAAGTAAAAAACAAACCAAAACAAAACACTTTTATTATTCTTCCTTTCAAATTAATCTTTACAAATGTTTTAAAAATATTTTTATTCATAGCTATTTTATTATTCCTGTATAATTCTCATATGTTCTTGCTAGATAACAGCTACATCCAATTATTTTTGTTTCATGGCTTTTTCATTACTTTTCTGATCCCAAACCATCAGATAGCAGAAAACTTTGTCAGAGATGAAGCGTTTTGATAGACTTAGTCTCCACTTCTTCAGGCTACCCATTTTTCTGCAGGATTTTGAGTGTTGAAATAAATATACTGGTTTCTCTGAAACATTTCTGAGAAAGAACTTGCCATTTATAATAGAAAATAAGCCTCTGCATGTCCTCTGCAGTGTATTTTACACTTTACCAAATAAATCTGTAGAAGAAATGTAGCTGTTTGGTGGAATGACATTTTCACATCTTATACATTGTGCAAAGAGACCATAGAAGTTGTTTTAGACATCATTATTGGCCCTATAACCACATGTTAATGTAAAAGAAAGGCCAATTTATTTTTAATCACATCCTTTTTTATGTGTAAACAGGAGAACTAACATCTTTTATGATCAAAAGTATCCACACTAAGATCTGAAAGAGAAAAGTGTGTATAAGCAGTTCTGGATTGCAAACCCTGATAGGAGTGCAGAACATAGAAAATTTGGAAATCAGGTTTGTCCATTTGTGAAAGATAATACATATATATGTATATAATACATATATATGTCATGATACATATATACATATATATGTATACTTTAAACATTGTTGATTCTACATAATCTACCACAGATCCCTCACAATAGTGACAAACGGACTTATTCATTATCTTTACCCTTACAGCAACGGCAGATTGGCTAACTTCATCCCAGTTCTCATTTCATGTGAAATGTGAATTTCACATTTACATTTAATGTTGCATTGCTAATAAATTTGGCTTCACACTTTGAACTAAATCAGCTACAAAGTTCCATGGAAACTCAGAGACATTTTTTATAGAAATACATATTCTCTTTTATTATAATTTTTCTTAAGTTCTACTCAAAGAAAAAAAAATCAGATTAGTATTGATCTTTGGGATGTCATCATTTTTATTTACAATTCTATTTTCATCCAAAACTAGTTTATTTCTCTCTTATAATTGGCATACCAACATATTTTTATTTTATTTTATTTTTCTAAATCTATTTAGAGTCTCAGTATAAATCTATTTAGAGTTACAGTAATTCACTGACTGCAGTTGCTGAAGCTGCTGCAGTATCTGTCTCTGAATCACAGCTACTAGCAGTGAAATGTTCCAAATTCTTCTGCAAACTGTCAAGTTATTTAATAGCACATATATTAAATATTTTGAGCTATTTCAATAAACTGTTATAAAAAAAAATCTTGGCATATTCTCTAAATTATGTAGCTATTTTGTGAGAAAATGGAGCTCTTGTGGTAAGGAAAGTAGAGAAAGGCTTCACAATTAATTTAACACCCCAAACCCTGAAACTGTTTAGCTGAACAGAACAGAAATAAATGTACAAAAGATAGATGAAATGGTGTTCAACCTGGCCAGTGTTTAAAAATGTAACTTATTATAAAATAATCCTGAGTCAGTAAACCAGCTTCTGCCTTTAACAATACCCATATAATGGAAATGCATTTCAGAAAGCATCAGCTTATCAGTAAATGTACACAGATGGTCCCTCAATTTACCATCAGTTCTTTCACTGACTCCCCAAACAGCCTGAGGAAACTGCATTTACTAGGATTTCCTCAGATAGCTGTAGCAAGCAGAGAAGTATCCATCAGTATCAGAATCACAGTCCTCTCTTTCATATCATATTTTGAGCACATCCAGTAATCTGACCTGTCACAGGCGCCAGCCAAGTGGAAATGACAGTGAATGACAGTAACAGACCAAATGAGATGGCTGCCAGGAGCGCAGAGAGACCCAGGGACCTCAATCAACTGAACCACAAATCCATTAAATGATTTAATTTTGTGTATCCAACTGTGGGGCAATGTTTACAGCGGGAGAGTGAAATACACCCACAAAAAAAAAATAAAAGCATGTAAAGGAATGAACAGTTTGAGAAATAAAAGTACTCTGAGGAGAAGTTAATGCTTGATTGGTCCCTTTTTTGGAAGATATTACAAGCTTTATATGCACATAGAATAAACTGTTCTGTAATATGACCTTACATTTTAGAAAATGGTTCACAAATGAAATCAGTTTTGTTTGGTAATGCAAAAAGGCAAAAAGACACTTTATTCAATGAAAGTAGGCTAGTCAACTTGAGTTTTGTTTGAAGTCTTTTTCCTATCGCTCCCATTTTTTCTGGCTGGCACTGCAGTGACTGAAATGCAGAAAGAGCACATTTTAACCTGGATTAAGGGTACAGTTTTACCCATGTATATTTATTTGTTCCAGACCTAGCCTTGTACTTCAAATGAAACCTCAAAAATAAAACTGGTGTAAAAAAATATGGCACATTATCATGTATATGCTTTTAGATATTGTAGAACTTCAATTTTCTATTTATCCTCTCAGTTAAAGGATACTTTGGCCCATTCTATACTAATTTATAATAATTTAAAATGAAGTTTAATTTAGTTTAAATCACAGGACAGATAGTTCACAGTCCTAAACTGTGCCTTCTGAGCATCTCATAAGGAGGTGAGGGGAAGATCTGTTGTTTCTTTATTCTGTCAACAGCATGGTTTTGATACGTGATGAACTTGGGCATTAACTCATGACAAAGTAGGCTTTTAAATATAATTTATTATTAAGTACTATTCATTCAAACACATAAACTGCTCATAGCTGGAAAAAAAAAACCCACAAAGAATACATGAAGATTAGAAAAGGTGTTTTGATTTTTGTTTTGTTCTGTTGTTGTTTTCTTTGTTTTGGTGGGCTATTTTGTGTGTGTGTTTGTTTGATTGTTAGGTAGCTTGTTATGCATTAAATCTGCTTAGGAAGCAAGATACTTTTCTTTAACTAGTAACAGCCAGATGTGCCTAGTTGAAAAGAAAGTCAGCATGATTCTCTTTCATAATTCTTTCAGTTATAAGAAACCCCAGATCAAGTGCACCTGTAGTGTAGCTGCAATTCAACTGATAGGACTGTACAGTGCACTCCAGACAACAGAATATTTTAAGGCTTGAGACATTCATTAGGCAATGTTTGAACAAAGCCTCTGCAAAGCTAAAAAACTGAGTGATCACACTATTTAACACGTGCTTTTGCTAATAAGCAGCACTTCTTCCCAGGGTAAACTCATGACTACCTCAGATCATTAAATTCACTGAATAACAAAGGTAGGGAATTTTGTCCAAGAAGCTCTGGCTTTAGTGAAGAAACTTGCAGGGGACAGATTTCTTTCTAACAGTTCTTTCTTTTGAAACGAATTCATTCTATGAGGGGGTTTTAATTTTTAGCAAGCAGCTAAAAACTACCAAAACCAAAACCAATCAATCCCTGTAAGAAAAATAGCTCTTTGTTTTGAATTGTTCCGATGCCTCTGCCAATAAGAGGTCTCAGTCAGACTTTCTTACCTATTAAAAGACATTGTGTCTCACTGTGGTCTGTCAAATGGCATTCTGTACTACATTTTCATAATATTCCCCTAAGTCAAAAGATACATTTCTCATAGATACATTTCTAATGTTTTGAATGCAGGGCAAAACCAGCCTTTTGGGCACATTTTACTGGTTTCAAGAATGTGCCGCTCATTTATTATTCTATGCTCATTTAGAAGCCTGAGATGAGCTCTGGAATATGCTTTGAGGGATAAAGACAGTACAGTCATTTGTAATTAAAGAATATTTATTCACTCCTTTGTACTCAGCCATGGGCAGATATGCTGGTTCCAAGGCTTTTCCTCAACTCTCTACTGTAATGTCAGTAATCGTACCAGGCAACAGAACCTTGAACAATTCTTACAGCACTGAGTGCATCACACAGTCCTTTAACCTGAAATGGGACATGAAAATCACAGGCAGGAAGCATGCTGGGTTTTAGCTCAATTCTTGACATAACCCCTTGTGCAAACACAAACAAAAGAATGCTGGAGGATAGGGGGATGTTTCTTTTCCTCATGTGTTCTAGCTGTCCAGTGTAGCTGAACATACTGCCTCATATATTTTTCATTTATCTGAGTATATGCAGCTTCACACAGATATTCTTATGTACCCTCAGTGAAAGGTTTTCCTTGTGCAAAGGAAAGCTTTCCCTTGTCCTAGTTGGAAGGAAGGAAGGAAGGAAGGAAGGAAGGAAGGAAGGAAGGAAGGA
>QUSF01000013.1:2860040-2948353 GCA_003676055.1 Chloebia gouldiae | reverse complement strand
GGAAGGAAGGAAGGAAGGAAGGAAGGAAGGAAGGAAGGAAGGAAGGAGCTTCTAAAGGAAACTGAGATTTTTTTTTCGCAAATAATCATATGAAAGTTTTTTTTACTTATTTCTCAAAGAAAATATGCCAGTCTTAATCACTATGGCTAATTCATGTAGAGCTGAAAAATCTGCTCAATCCTACAGCAGAACTGCAACTATTGCTGTTTTACTTGCTTCTAGTTTGTTGCAGATACTGCCCTATTTTGGTGAGCCATGTGGAGTGTATCATTACGTGCAGAAACACTTCTGTTCACAGACTTTTCTATTTCATTACCAGATTTGCCTCTTTTCCTTTATGTGGAGCTATAAATTATGTCCTCAGAATGACCATTTGCACTTTGATGCATACTAATGAATGCAAACATGTAATTTTATAATTAATTCAGAACTAATTAGCAGTAATTAGATGTGTCTGTCAAAAATATCAGCAGTAATTTAGAGTATATTACTTGTCAGTCAAATATGTTTTAAATAAATTTTGATAGCATTTCTGGCTCCAATTAACAGAGCATCAGAAGCTTGTAGTCATTTTTGTGGATGTTATTCTAACATGCAAGGAAGGGACTATATGCATATTTATGTAAGAATATTTCCAACTGTGTTGCGAATATTATAGCAGCTTGAATCAAGAAAAGTACATTATCCTCATGTAGCTAAATTGTAAAGAGTAGAACTAAAAGTGTAATAGCCAGTGAGGAAAACAGAGATATAAAACACTTTATTAATGCCTAAATCAGATTTAGAAAATACCATTTAATTTTGTCTTCTTTTTTTTTTTTTTTTTTTTTTTTTTTTTATTAAATACACCTCCTATGACACTACTGATTCTGAGGTTCATAAATCAGTACCTAATAGTATCTTAAAATTTGAATTTCTGTAGCTGGCATAAAATTTTAGGTGCAAAGAGAGCAATGGAGTCTTTGAAAGACAACCTGCTATAGATACTGGGCTCTGAATTTGATCCATTCCATGCCGAGGTTAGAGATGAAGCTTCATTAGAAATATAAATAAATGAGAAATACAGCAAGGAATGACTGAGCATAAAAAAAAAAAAGTATAGTTTTTCTAGATTTATACTGGTCCTTGTATGCCTCCACAGATAGATGCTGTCAGCTGATATTCTGACTACATATCTGAAAATAAAGCCCCTCTTCAACAAATAAGTAAACACAATTAACTTTTTCAAAGACATGAATTCTAAGGAAGTGAACCCTTTTCCAAGGAGTGGTAGCAAAGTTATGGGACAGGAGTCCCTAGAAGACTTTCTAATCTGAATTGACATAACGACACTCACCCACCATCCATATTCATCGATGTTTGTCAAAAAGATGCTGTGAACAAAGAAAACAGATTAAGAAGAGATTCCTGGGTCCAGAACCCATGCTCTAAAAAGGACAGAGATGGAATGCATTGGGTCAAATTTAAGACTAGAAACACTTCTATTTTACACATGCACCAGCAAATTCTGCATGGAATTACACTGATAAGAACACTTGAGGGTAGAACTGAAAAATCAAAAGAAATGCATCCTAAAAGGCATCTTAAGTCTCTTGCCATATTGGACTTTTTGAAGGGGAAGTGTGGCCAGTTTATATGTAATAACAGACGTTATACTTCAGAACAAGTAAATTATTTTGTACCTAAGAATACACACTTTTCTGGGTGTCTCCTCTCCCATATACTTTTCAGCATTTTTTATGAAATGACAATGATGTGTTTCCTGACCATTAAGTCATTAATGAACATTAGTTCATTAGACAAATCAGGAAGACAATACCCTTTCAGAGAAGACAAAACAGTGACTTGCCAGGTAAACAGATTTTCAAGACTCCTTCCTGAGATGATACAAAGGGATAATGCCTATCAGTTCAGAATTATGTTTTTTTTGGTTTAGTTTTTATTTTCTTTTTCCGGAAAAATAATTGAATCCTTTGGGTATTTTTCTGTCTCTGAGGAGTCTATAAAACTCTAGAGATTTAGATTAAATTAAACGTTTTGTTCCTAGGCTGATCATAAGTCACAAGAGCAAAATAATACACCATCCTCTAATTCCAACACTGACATGAAATACCAGTGATTCTCTTCAGGTATCTTCTATCAGAAATGTCCATAAAAACATGGAATCAGATCTTGAAGGATGACCATGGCCTTGGAATATTATTGCTAAAAGCAGCATAGAATCTGGTAGAAAGTTAGAAGTAAAAAATACATATTATCCAAATCTTTAAACATTTTTTTTACTGCAGATTCATCCTAGCAGATTGATGCTTTACAAGGATATTCTTAAACACCTTCCTCATTCTTTTTCCAGATTTTGAATGAATTTTTTTTTAAATATTAAGGTAAATTAAAATAAACAATTCAGGAAAAGAAAAAAAAAAACAAACACTAAAAAAGATAAGCAGTGTGTTATAGAATACCTTCATCCAAAAAAAAAAAAAAAAGGAAAAAAGAAAAAAAACTGTATCAACCAGTTGCTTTTTTAACACAGACTTCATGAACTTATCTGATATGCAGTAATAAATCCTTAGAAAATAGGTCAATATAACAATGGGAACAAAAAAGAAGCCAGGACACATACAGGTTATCATAACATCTTAGGTTTTTCACAGATTTCTTACATACAAAATTCCTGGTTTTCAGAGCTTGCAAATGATATTATCTTAAGGCATTAACTTGCATTTACTTAGCATGGAGTTTTAAGAACTAAAGATGGTGCTCTATGAAAAGATTTTTATTATTTTTCTCCTTTCTTATATCCTCATGTTTATAAAAATGGTAAAATGAAATGCATGATAACAGAACTATGTTAAATAGAGCAGCTCATCTTAAGCCAGCCATCCCGTTGGCTGAAAAAGAGAGGAGCATGAATTAACACTACTTTTCAGGAACAGCCAGTACAGAACATTTTCCTAGTTTATTTTCTACTCTTTCTTCATTTCTTGCTATTGATTAAAGAAAAAAATAGTCCACATCTTCAGGTTAAAAATTATAATCCAAAATGCTAATTACCATAGTGCCTACAAGTTTTTAATATTACACCTGAATGTCTAAACAATTGTATCTAGGTGGAATTAAGAGATTAGATACCTATCCTATCTGCAAAGCATCAATGCTGCTATGGTGGCAATAGCAGTTTTGAAATCATTGTTTAGTGACTGCGTCTCATGGTGTTTATTTCATTAAAATCTGAGTATTGGTATACACTATGATACTGATGTTTTTTGGCTAAAAACCAATCTAGTCCTAGAAAATCTGCTTCTCTCTCTTACTGAGTTATTTTAGGAGAAGAACATGCATCAATCCATCTTCAAATTGTGGGGAGAGGAGTCACTGCCACATTGCTGAAATTGCCCTGATTTTCTGCTTTCATTCTTAGCCCTGTGCTGGAAACTACACAAAGGAGAAGAAATGTTCCTACTGAAAGAACCTCTGCAGACTGTTAGCTGACATGACCAATGAGGAAAAAGGAATGGTGCGCAGGAGATGGTAACTAATGGCAGCTAAGCATGCCTCCTCACTCAGGCAATGCTGTGTCAGGGATTGATGAACTGGCTCCTGGAGGGAGGGAACAAATCCACCTGGTGGTGCGGGGTGGAGATAGGGCTCTCTGCAGAGCAAGGGTAGGGCTGGGTTAATTGTGTCTGCCTTGACTGGCAAGTGAGGATGCAGCAGGAGCCTAATCCAGCTGTAATGCTTCCAGCTCAGCAGCTAACACCTAAAGGTACGTCAGTGTGTCCCTGCACACTGCTGGGTTCACAGTGTTACCATCTTCTCACAGTCTCAACATGCTTTTTCTGACTAGAAACACTTAAAATTACAGCTCTGAGCCACAGATCCGTCCTTGTGAATGACAATGATAGAGACGATATTACAACTGGGTTTTCCTCCCCACCATGCTCTGTTGCGTCTTAGCTCCCTGTTTCTGTTATTTTCCTATAACAATTGCAATGTTAATGTGCAATAACATTGTGTAATATTGTGTAAGAAAATGGATTTGGATGAGAGGATCAAATGAACCCACAATGAATTTTTGTATGACAGCAAGTTGTTTGGGAGTGTTGATCTGCTGGATGGTCTGAATGCTCTGCAGAGGGATCTGGACAGGCCGGAATGATGGAACAAGGCTTATGGTCCCATCTTGGCTTAGGTTTAATAAGGTGAAGTTCCAGATCCTGCACCTGGGTCACAACCCCATGCAATGCCACAGGCTGGGGAAAAAATGGCTGGAAAGATGCCCAGCAGAAAAAGACCTGGGAATGTTGGTCAAAAGCTGACCGAACATAATCCAGCTGTGCCCAGAAGAAGGCCAGTCTGATCCTGGTTTGTGCAGCAATATTGTGTCCAGCAGGACCAGGGCAGTGAATGTTCTCCTGCACTCAGCACTGGTGAGGCCACACATTGAATCCTGTGTTCAGTTCTGGGCCCCTCACTGCGGAACAGACACTGAAGTGCTGGAGTGTGTCCAGAGAAGGGCAATGCTTCTGGAGAAGGGCCCAGAGGGAAAGGCCTGTGAGGAGCAGCTGAGGGAACTGAGTTTGCTTAACCTGGAGAAAAGGAGGCACAGGGAGCACTTTATTGCTCTCTACGACTGCCTGAAAGGAGGGTGTAGCCAGGTGGGTATGGCTTCTTCTCACAGGCAGCTAGTGACAAGAAAAGAGGAAATGGCCTCAAGCCATGCCAGGAGAGGTTTAGATTGGACATCAGAAAGAATTTCTTCATTGAAAGGGTTATGAAGCACTGGAAGAGTTTGCCCATGGAAGTGGTGTAGTTAAAATTCCTAGTATTCATGAAATAACTGGATATGGACAAACCTGTTGCTTTGGTTTTGTTGTAAGACAGTGTTCAGTCGAAGGTTGAACTCAAAGATATCGGAGGTGTTTTCCAATCTTAATGTTTCTATTAATTTATTAAATTATTCTAAATAGTCAATGAGCCATTATTTCCATCAAATGTCTCTAGGGGAAAAGTGATAGCATTTGTACTTTCTGTAATAATAATCTCAGACCAAAGATCTTCATCTGGATCAAGATACAGATTTGTTATTCTATGTAATTACATCCTGTTTAGCTATTACTGACATAATTTATATATGGATCCAAACAAAACTTTCTCAATCCCTCCTTCCCTCAGACCAACTATCAGTCCAATATCAAAGCATTTTTAGTTTTCTGTTACTTCTGACTTGACTCTGAAACTAAGATAACTAATGTGAAAAGGGAAGAAAGTGGGTAGCCTTTGATAAAATACAAAATCTGCTGTTAGGATGACTTCTCATAGCTGCAATTCTCATTTTCAATATTACATATCATACTCTAACAGGTTTATTTTCAATGTACACAACATTTTATTTAAGTGCATGGTAAACCACCAAGGAAATCTAACTTCCTTTGAATCATTTCTGGAGCCAAATGTTTAAGCCTAATTATAAATTGCTATGTTCTTTATTTACATTTGAAATTCTCCAACTATTCTAATTAGGCTTCCCCAAAGGTCAGAGAACATTAACAATCTGGGCACAGTCTGGCTTTTTGAAGTGCTCAGAAATCTACTGTTAATGGTATTTGAGGAAACATAAGAGAAAACCAGCTGCCCTGGCTAGCATAGAATAATTAATAATAATAGCTATGTAGTGATGACATATCCAGGTTAATTGCATACTAATTAAAGGCTATAGTAAAGCAAATTACTGTTTGCATTTGAAATAATGGCTTGTGGCCACAGTAACTCATAGAAATGTGCTGTATCCTCTTGGCAAGTTCTCTAATCGGAGTGAAATTAATTTGAGACAAGAATACACGATCTAGTTTGAGAAGTCAAAAGTTTCAAGAAGCTTTCTGCAGTGAGACAGTGATAGTCATTAATGAAGTAGAATTTGATATGAGTTGAAGTTAAGTTCTGAAAGAGTGGCTGGCAGAGCTAGGAGTCAATCACAAGATAATTAACAGACAGTTCAGAGTATGAGGAGCTATTCAGCATGAAGAATCAAATCTTTAGTTAGGGGCAAACAGGGAAGGAGCCAGGAGGGGAGTCCCACAGTGAGCTATTTCTGGATGTTTAGAAAGGAAATTAAGGATCTTGTAATTTGGAGGATGACTGACTGAAAACAGAGTGCTGGCCAGATATGAACTGTGTAAGATCTTGGTGCTGTTCAGAAAACTAGTTGGAGGCTTTAGCTTGTGTTTCTTTTTCCAGTGTACTGTGAGATAAATTGAATGGGATAACAGACTATATCTGGGGAGGAAGAACATCCAATATGCTGAATAATCATAAGCTAAACACAACTTCTCATGTTAATACAAATGGGGAAATAAAGATGTTCAGAAAGACAACATTCAGCCAAGGCACTACCAAGAACATAGACTAACCATAGGCTGCCATCCTGGGTTTCTCCTAGGTCTGATTCTTATTACACTTTGGCCACACTCAAACTATACCCAGTCGTTTGATGTGAGGGAGCAAAGAAATATAGGAATGGAGAGAAAAAAATAATTGGATTCACTGCTTATTGTTAGGTTCAAGTATAGCTGAAATTCAGAGTTTGGATTTTATACAGTTTTATTTACAGAATAATTCAATAGAGAAACACAGAGTTTGAAAGAAAATAAAACAAAATAAAATAGTAAGGAAATGGTGACCTGGTTAAAAACAGAAAGATACTATAAGACTCACTTGTGTTCAGTTGTAGCCTACAGGATCTCTGACAGGCCTTGAGGACCAAAACTCTTCCCCAGAACCTTGCTCGAATGAATAGTCATTTAGTTCCTCTGTTGTAAAGTAGGACTGAGTAGTCTCTCTAAAATAGTAAAGGATTTCAGACGGGATTTTCCTGGAATGCCTCATCCTGAAAAAGATATCAACAAAACACTTCATTGTGGATACAGATGGAATGAGAGGCAGTTAACTCCCTCTTTATGATAACCCTAAAATTCAAATTTGGTTTTCTTTCTACATAATGGATATTCTTAGAGATCACATGTATGTGTGGGTTTTAATATTAACAAAAAAAAATCTGTATATTGACTATGTTCTCACATGTATTTTGTTATTTCATTGAATTAAGAATATAATAAAACAATTTAAAATTATTCTGTGCTACACTGGAATAAGCAAAGAAATACCCAGTTGATTAAAAGGTTGGGAATATCCTATTTAATATATTTCCAAGAAAAAAAAATGTGGCTAATTTTCCAGATTTCTTCTAATAAGGAAAATACTTAATCCAAACCAAGTTTTGTGAGGATGCTCCATGAATCTTATTTTTAAAACCCAAACTTATGTAACATTTAAATAAAAACCAGTTTTTACTTATTACTAAGAAAGTAGTAGTTGAATTAGAGCCAATAGCATTTCAGAATATTTGGCTACATAAAATTCTTTATTCCAAAATGGTCTTTAGGAACATCATTTTAGCCAGAAAAATAAAATATATTACCTTATCAAGGGGCTAGATCTGCAGCTGATATTAGTAGACATGGTAAATCAATTTCAGCAGTGTAGTGGTGGTGGATTTCATGATTGAAAACTTGATACAAACCAATTAGCAAAAAAAAAAAAAGTATCTTACACAGGTATGCTGTTTTTTCTGTAAAACTACAGCACCAGCTGGAGCTTTCTCCACTGTTTCATTATGGCCATTTTTTTTTTCCCAAGATAAAATGAAGTGACTGAAGAATTCTTACTCTTGCAGTTGAGCTGCTGTGCTGAAAATATGCTTTAAAATCATTAATAACAGGATATTCAATTATTTTAGCAGCTTAAGTGAACTCTAACTAAGGGGTCAGAATTTAAAAAAGGAAAGATGACTTCATCTACTTTGAAATCAATGTACAAATCTCTGAAAGCTTGAATAGGCAGAAGAAGCTAATGGGGCTGAAACTTTGCAAGACCTGAGATAGATAAATGACCTGCAAGCTACAAAGTCACTCATTTTCTAATATACACAGGGACAAAAGATTATGATATAAGTAACAAGCTTATTTAAGTAGAAAGAAAAAAATATAGTTGTTCTGTTCAAGGCCTTTCAGTTATGTTTTTTCTGAGGAATAAGCTATTCACAAAATGAAAAAAAAAATCGGGAGAAATGTGAAACCTGCTGAAGCAAATGATAAGGATAATCAGTTGTTGCTAATATTAAGAAATTCCTTTTACAAGACAAGAATTCAAAGAGATCCCATCTGAAAGACACAGAGAAAAATATTAACCAAAAAAAAAAAAGAGAGACAAAATCATAGAGTATCCTGAGTTGAAAGCAATCTTACATTAGCATCAAAATCCAACTCTGGGCCCTGTACATAGGGTAAAAATCAGGGTAAAATATCCATCTACTCCTCAGACTCTAGAGCAGTTAAAAAAGGCAGTTGGCCCTTCTCCTTCCTCCTCCCTCCCTCAAAGGAAAAATGTTTCAGTGCCAGAATCTCAAAAATACTTTAAATGGTGAGTTTAACAACACAGTTTTAATTTTTTCTAACAAACAAGAGAAGTAACCAAGAGATATGAGCCCAGAGCTGTTCATATAGAAAGTGATACTCACAAACAAGCTAAGTCTTACTCATGGCATTGAAGATATGATACCTTAATGAGTGACATGAGAAAGGTAGAAGGGCCAACTGTTCTGACAGACAGAGGAAGCATCCTGTTAAGTGTATGGAAAATGAGATATCTAGATTTCTGATGGAAACAAACAGTGAGTATGAAATCGTTAGAACTAAAATTAAATGTTTAATTTGGGGGAAGCAACCCAATAAGTTAATGTCAGTTGGTGTCATAAAAGAACATTTTACAGCAAATGAGATACAAAAGATACCTGGATTTTTCTGAAGATGTAGAAAATCTACCAAGACATTATAAAAGCAAGCTATCAGCAGAAGATCATGCCAGAAGTATAAACACTGGTGTTAACTCTTATGTTCGCAAAATGAAATACAGGGCAGTTTAATAAATTCACTAATAAATTGACTGATGATCACTGAGGAGTTTTCTCAATAAATATAGTAGAACAGAAACATTGGTCAAAATGCAAGTTAGCTTAAAAGAAAAATAATAGAACACTATTTTTGAAATAGTACAACTTTGATAGCCCAGGAGAGCATTATAGTGTTATTTCGATAGTTTTAAGTCAAATGTCATGCAGTGTAATAGACACTCAGGATAGGTGCCAATCAGACCACGGTAAGTTACTATGGGTAAATATTTTCACTACACTGCTCCTCACTGGAGTTTTGAAAGGTTGCTCCTTATTGTGTCACCTGCACAAGGAATATGCCAGGAAAAATAATGTTGAAGAATATTAGGATGACTAATAGGATACAAAGTCACTGATGGCAGATGATATGAGAGGGTATGTAAAAATTCACTTTAGAGAATGTAACAGCAAATTGAGAGCTCTCCAGGAGAAATAACCACCCACTAGTGGTCTAAAATACACCTTTTAAAAGTATTCACAGATGTGGTATTTTAATCTACAAAAGAGAATTATGCCACAGCAGGACCATCTTCATCAGATATACCATTTGTAATGAAATGCTTTTACTACTTATTCAAGAGGGATTTTTTCAGGAGAAAAGGGCTTGTACCTAGAAGTTTGACTGTTAGCATTAGCTTCACTCTATCATTCTACATCAGAAATCTGTGCCAACCTGAAATCAGAGAATACCAAGCCTCACCAGGATATTTAAGATATTTATCCCAGTTCATTAAGGTAACAAAGCATGCATGTGAAACCCCAGGCTCTATGTCAACTAAAATTAATGGACTGCTGTGCAGATTTCACTGCTACTGCTAATAATACTGAGCCTTCTCTTAGGACCTTCTGTTGGACCTGTGCAAAACCTGGGTGCCTGATGCTGCTTTGAATCAGCAGAACAATTCAGATCATAGAAATTACATAATATAAGAAACTACTGAGATAAAAAAAAAATAACCCAAAAAACATTTTCACTGCTCCTGGTACTGCAGTCTAAAGCATAGTAGAAATACAATTGTTAATGCTTGTATAATAGATTAAAGAAACTATAATTCTGTTTAAAAAAGTCTTTAAATCTGCACTGAAGGGTGTAATGGACTTCCAGCACAGCATGTCAGGCTCCTGCTTCATAATGCTTTTGAAAGAAATCAGTTTCCTCTCTCTTACTTGGTATATTGTGATTGCCATTGCAGAATTTGAAGATTTCAATCAATTGCTAACAAGTCCAATGCATACGAGTCATACTTGATTACCTGGTTACACTATCTGCAAAACTGATGCAGAATGTTTGTGAACCCCATCCAAAATACTGCTTAATGTTAGAGAGGAGTTACTCCTGAGTTTCATAACACAAAAGGATAAAGCCTCTTTAACAGAAAACCTGTTATTGGCCATATTTTATACACTAGATTTTGAATCTAGTGCATGTTTAAAGAAATATTAAAATTTGATTTAAATTTAGTTAAAGAATTTTAAATTTGGAATAAAGAATCATGAGCTCAAATCCGGATTTCCAGTCAAGTTCAGACTTCTACATTTAGGCCTGTTAATTATAAATATAAATACCAACAGAGCCACATCTACTTATTATTTTGTATTACTGACAAAATATTGCACTGGTAAAGTACCCTGTTGGGCCAATTGACTGCTAGTTCTTAGGACAGAAATAGTTTATGATTTAGTAATAAATAACATGCTCAGAATGCAATCTAACTGATTTTATTTTCTTTCCCTACAATCATGGTTTCAGGCTACAGTTTTCTTTCAAACTAATATTAACAAACTTGACTACCATCAGTACCTGCACTTTAGTAACTGTACACTAATGAATAATAGCTGAGAAATGTGCCTCCTTAAATAACAGTGTATAGACAGGTTAGTTTTAAAATGTTTCTTTCATACACTCTATGGCTGCTGGAGTTTATGTGCTCTAGTCTACATCTCTGGATGGAATGCCCCCTTCAGTGGCTCTATCTGAACTATAACCTGTTCCTTATCCTCTTCAAGCAGAACAGATAGATGTGATTTTCTGGTAAAGACCTCTAGTATCTTTCCCACAGAATTTGTGCCAAACTACTCAGGAACTCAGAATTACACAGCAAGTACATGTCTGACAAAACTTTGGTCTCTTTGAATATCCATTTATTCCTTGAAACTAACATAGTTGGCTAAAACACTCTACAAAAAAAATCCATATATTTTTAGGTCTCAGTGACTCAGTGACCATCTATTTCATCACTCTAAAATTTTTGACTCATCAAAAGTTGCAAAGTGTTTCTTAGTTGTCTATTCTTTGTTTTCTGGTTAATGTCAAATGAATATTTTATTTCTTCTCTACAGGTACTACTATTACCCTCTAAGCTGAGTCATTCAGGATGATGAGAAGTGTACCGCTGCTCCAGATACCCAGTTCCTGTATCTTATTGGATAGGACTCTTGTGACTCATACCTCTTTGGGACTGAGATCTTTTCACTTTTCCTATCTGAAAGCAAATATTGTCAGCATTACATAGTGACCCAGGCTAGAGCTGTTAATAATATACCAAAGTGTCTGCTGTTTGAATTAGAAGCAGCTCCCTATCTTTAAAAGAAATTGCTGATTCGTGCTGTAAGCATGGATTTTTAGTGTTAATATTCCTGTAGATGCTTGCAGAGAAGTGATAATTGTCCATTGCTCATTTATTAAAACCCCCATACTTCTGTTGAGGAAATAGGCCAGACAACTAGAGGAACTGTTGTCTTTTCTTGTTACTTGAAATAGCAGAAATAAAAGATAACTTTTTTGGTGGTGTTTTTTTGGGGAGGAAGGAGTTTAGTGGTTTTTTTAATAGATTTGACATCTTGCAGGATCAATTCGAATTTTTACAACTTTCTCAGCATTTCTAGCCCAGAAAAATGCGGATCAATTGTTCAAAGAAAATTCTCAAGCTTTTAACTTTTTTTTTTTACTTAAGTCTTAATTTTTTTTTAATATCCATAGCATAGACCACAGAGCATCCTTTTTTTCTGTCGCTTTGGAAATCTCTCCTTTCTTACCCTTAAAAAAATTATTCAGAATGTTAGTTTTGTGTTAGTTAAGACTGTTCTGGAAGTATGTTGTATGTATGTTTCAAGGGAAACAAATATGTTTCCCTTGAACCAGTAGCTAAAACCTGAAGGTCTATCTGGTAGAAGTATTTACAGGAAATTTTTCTTCTCACAGCAATCTTTCCTCAACTTAACTGGAGTAGAAGGGATTGCCAAAGAAAGGTGTTCTCATGAGTACCTTGAAAATACATAGACAAAATTTGGTATATTGTGAGTACTTGCAAATCAAATTACCTCCCTGTATTTTTCACTTAATATCTTCTGTCAGCAACATATCGCTACTTCTCTTGCTCACCTGGATTTTTTGGCATATGTCAGACCAGCGGACGACAACTGTATCTTTCTAGATGGCCAATATGTGTAGGAGTAGCTGATGATACCGAGCTTTGATACACACAGTATATAAAAGTTTTCATGATGGGAGCATTCCATAAATTAGATGTAGAAATGGAGAAGGAACAGCAAAAAAAATCAGAGTGCACGGATCAGATTCTCACATAAATTATTTTACTGCATGCCTTAAAAAAAACCAAAACACAAAAAAACCAAAAAACCAAAAAAACCTCTAGTGCTATAATGTAATTTTCTCGAGGTGTTTCTGTGTCCCAGGAGCTAAAACTAATTGAACCATGGCTTTCTTATCCTCATAAACCTTTTTTACATGACAGATATATCAAAAGCCTTGAAAAATTATTGTTTCTATTTCTAGTTCCTTTGATATTGGTATTCTGTCTAATACTGTAAAGATTTTAGATTATCTTCACCATATGGATTTGACAAACTGCTGAACTTTAAATTAAACGAAAACAGAATGCTACAACTTCTCTGGATTGCATAAAATATCCTGTTGGGGAGAAAGAAAAAAACTTTCTAAATAAGAAATAGGCAAGGTTTTGTGCAACTGAAATCAATAATATGTTCAGAATTGAGCTCAGATGGAACAGAAAGTTCTCTACACAGCATGTGAAAAATATTTGAACATAAAAGATGCAAAATTTCCAGATATAAATAAATAGATGTGGCAAACAAAATATAGTGCAAGTACTAAAAGAAGCCTGATTTTGTATTTCATTGGAGAGTATGTTGAAACTGTTCATACTGAGAGAATTATTAGTGGCATTGTATCAATGTACACTAACTGATGTATAAACAGATCTAACAATTTGTGCTCTTTGAATAGGCAAAAAAGCAGTAATTTGGTTTCTTGATCAAGATGCAATAAAATGCCATTTGCTGTGGAAAAATGTTATTTTAATTAAATATTTATCTAGTAATTTTTATGGTGCAGATTTTTGGCCCAAAACACAGACTCTTTAATTATCAGAATAGTTTAATGACTATGTAGCGTCGGCTCAAAACATCTTTCTGTAAAGGGTATTTCCATCTATATCATACATGTGGGAAGTTAGATGAGAAAATTTTTGCTTTTTGCATCTCAGTTCTTACAATTATAACCAAAACTTTCCTGATCTGTTTTTGCCCAGTGTCTGCAGCTCTCCAACTCTGGCCATGGCCCAGGATTCCAAGTCAGGTCCAAGGGGCTAGGTAGTTCCTGCCTCAGTGATGCCACAGTGGGGGCTCTCTCCAGGTCCCCGTATCCCTGTCTGGCCTGACCATGAGGCATCCAAACTAGGCTGTCCTGCAAGAGCCTGTCCTGGCCTTGGTCCATCCCTGTCCCCAGGGCTGGGGCTCCTGCAGCTCTCCCTGGCTGCCCTGGCCCTGACACCCAGGCCCTGGCATCACCCACCTGGGAGCCCCTGATGCTCAGGGAGTCCACATTGCCCTGCCAGGATCCCAGGGTCTAACCACATGCAGGTCAACTTACCATTATGTTTGCCAGCCTCAGCATTCCATCCTCTCGTTTCAGTAATTCCTCACATCACATACACAATTGTGTTTCACCCCTGAGCCCACCTAAATCTTGCTGAAACCAACTGCACTGTATACCTGAAGCTTTTACAAGAAAATGACAAAGGAATGAAAATAAATGTCTTGTCAAATGAGATTCACCACACCACATGTTAAGTCTATATTTCTTAAGGCAATGCATCTAATTGCTGAGCAGTCAGTAAAGCATTATTTAAGAATTGTCCTAAGTAATTAAATTAGGCTATTCTGGTTTGCTTAAACACACATTAATCTTTCATAGTGACATCGAATTTGCAAACACCTTAGGGAAAAATTTTGCAGTAAATCATTTGTAAATGTAATAAACGTTTAACCTGTAAAATAATAGATGAGGAAGAATACTTCAAAGCAGTTCTAGTTTAGTTTTCTTCCTTGATTAAAGAAAGTGAATCAGAGTTTCTTAGTAATTTCATTGTATCATTCATGCACATAGTATACAGAATTATATTTATTTGATTGCTTGGAAAAGTGACAATTTATATATGCTTTAAATTTAAAATGTTTTTTTAAAGTTCACATTTTCGAAGTTAAAATTTTTCGCTGTGTTGTAGCCAGTAAAATATATAGAAGCTACTTTGTTTTCACACTCCAATTTAAAACTGGAAGTGTAAGCAACTTAATTATGATTGGAATAATTATTATTAGAGATAGTATCTTGATTCTAAGCTATAATGCAAGAAATAATACTTTTTAGTGCCATGACCTAAGACTACAAGATATGATCAGAACTGGAAGGTAATTTGGCAATATTGCTTCTAATGCTTGTGTTCAGGCCAAGTTAATTTCTGCGTGCAGTTTCCTCAGTGCAAGGCAAGGTGGTGGCATTGCAAAGTTGCCCAGCAAGTCTCTGCCATGCCTGTTGAAACTTGTCACAGTTGCTGCACAGTGTGTGTTTTCCTGCAAGTAGCTGAACCATAGCCCTTTGTAGAGGAATCAGTATTAGTTCTGACTGCTCCCTCAGCTGGTATCCCTCATCTCACCGAATTAGACACTTGAGAGCAAGAGCATTGAAGTGTATCAGAAACTGCAAATTCTAGGATGAAACAAGTGGGAAATATATGATATAGAATGGTTTGGGTTGGAAGGAGTCTTAAAAAATCATCTGGTTCCAACTCCCTCTGCCATGGGTAGGGACACAGTGGGCATGACCGTAGATTGAAACCATGTTCACAGTTTTCATGCATTTGGTTTTCTGAAAGCATCCCTATGGAAATCCATTTTCATATGCAAGTGAGTACTTTATATGAATTAATCTATTTTTGTTCCTATAGCGCAAACACGTTGTTTGTAATGCTTGTTTCATATAATTCATTTTTGGAAGTGATTGTGTCGAAAAGTGAGCATGGAAATCACTATGTCCACATCCTAACTGAAGAGCAGATGTGTGGTAATCACATATCCTCTGAACAGAGAGAGAGAGAGAGATAGCTCTCCTGGGATTTTCCTGGGAAGCTGTGAGAAGCTGTGAGAAAGCTCAGAGAAAAGAATAATAAACAATGCTTGTGTTCACTTGCTGCACCTGCACTTGCTGCACTTGTTGTGCACATATAGAATGTGTAATAGAGATTTGTTTTCCAAAGGGTGATTTCTTAATTGACCAATGGTGATGGTATTTAGATTTAACCAATCTAGCCTGTCTGTATCAGACTGTCTACAAGAGTGATGAGTGTTTTCTTAATAATATAGTGTAGTATAACATAATAAAGTGATTAATCAACCTTCTAGCACCATGGAGTCAATGCTAATTATTACCTGGCAGGACCACTGCTATGATACAGATGTGTGCTACAACTTCACATTTTTGTTTTTACTTCTCCCTATACTATGTGACCAGGCCACACCTCATTACATGATCTTTATTTTTTTTTTTTGCTTTTTCATTAAATAACAGGCTGCTAGCAGCACACAAACATGCTCTGGAAATGAGAAGAGCTTTTGTCTCTGACTATGACTACAGAAGCAGTAGTAGTGTGGGCAAGCAGAAGTAGATTTACAGGACAAATGCTGGTGATGAGAAACTGATGTCCAAATTGTAGCTGTCTACTCTAGAGTGCAAAACCTGACATGCTTGCTATACACTTTTCAAACATTCAGTTTGATTTTATTATTTCAACTTCAAACTAGTTCTAGATGGATGCCATTAAACCACAATGCTTTCTTCAAATCCTTTCTGGCTTACCCTAAAATGAACCACAGACTGGTAAATTGTTGTAGAATGAGTATAATTCTTTTTGGATTAATGGGTAAAATTCTTTTGGATGTAACAAATTTATTTATATACAATAGAGAAATTTTCAAGGTACCTCATAGTTAGGCAGCTCAAAGAAGACAGTGTGAGCTCAAATTCCAGTAACAACTTGAAAGAAATAGCATGATGTGCTTTAAGTTCTCACTGCTTTTCACTTATTTTATTATCAGGATTATATGTATTTAAAAAAAATACCAAGCAAATACCCAGTTTATGGTTTGTAAACATTGTTTACGATTTCTCATTTTGGGAAGAAATCATACCCTTCTGGACTTTGAGGAGAATGGATGAGGACAGTTGTAATGGTAATGGTAATCATCTGGTGTGCTAGAAATGTTTGAATGTCTTATATTTAGTAAGTAGTTTCACAAGTAACAGAACTAAACTAATCTTATGAGTGAAGGGCTATTATTAAACATTCATACAAAGAAGTGTTTTGGGAATTCAGATGAGATGGAAGTTGTGTCAGGTTATATTCAAAGCCAATAAAACCCAATAAGTCTTAAGAAAATGGTAAGTAAGCCTTTGTCAAAGGAGACTTCCTGAGGCTTAATTTTGCACCTATAGTATAGAAGATTCTGATGCAGTAGTTCATTTCCTATTAAACCAAGTTTCTCATTTCAGATGCCTGTTAATGTCATAGAGGGTCACTATGCTAGATTTCTGTAGGACTCCCCAAAACAGGTTATTGCACCCATGCTTAAGAATTTAATGATTAATATTTTTCTCCCCCTTCTGAGAAAAACTTTATCAAAACTGATGTGTCAGAATGTTTCAGCTTCAGTGAAACAGCATTTTTTCCTGTCTGATCTGCTCTATTTATCATGTTCATGTCAATGTTAAATTTGCTGTTGAAAAATCCAATTTGAAGTAGCTTGATGTTCTCTGAAAAGGCCTGTCCTGAATATGTAATATAAGAAAAACTTTGCTATCTCTAGTCCTTCCCACTAGAACACTAAAACCTTCTTCAGGGACTGGGAAACTCCAACACTACTTATAGGAATACCTACTCATGTCCAGTGGGAAGCTATAGTGAGATATTCTCCAAAGTTCTGTGAGATCTACAGCATGCAAATAACTTGCAAGAAACAGAAGTCATTTCAAGGGAGCCAGACTACACCACAAATGAAGACTAGGAAATATCCTGTATTGGGAACTATTTTTGGATGCATACAGAATTTTCAGGAGGATGCTCATGAGGTTCTTATTGGTGGTGATTATACATGACTGTATTTTAGGTACTTTACTAAGCATTGGCCATTTCACCTGGCATAAAGAATTCGAAACAAGCACAAGAATCCTACATGTGCTTTTTAAATACTAATTTCTAGATTCTGATGTTTGTATTAAAGTCAATAACTCCTAGTGTTTTAGCATGACCAAGATCTGAGTATTTTACTTTCCTATTAATTTTGCTTGACTACAGAAGCCAGTAAAGGATTCTGCATTTTTCTAATGTTAGAAGGCATAAGAAAACTTGTTTGTTAAATTTGAAAGCCCAGAGAGAAAATGTTAACTTTCATAAACATAACACAATGTTCATCACTTGATGAAACAACATTTTCACTACCAAAATAATGGATTTTATACATTTTTATTGTCATAAGCTTGACAATATAAAGGAGAGGAAAGCTAATTTCTTCCACATGGGTCCCACACGGTCTTGCACTAACACACAATACACTTATATGCCTCAGATGAGAATTTGATAATATTTGTGACAGACGGACAATGGCCTGGTAATAAATGACTATTTCATACCCAAAGTGCATAAGGGAAATTTCTTTCAAATTTAGGAAAAAAAATATCATCCTAGCCAGATGGCTGAACTTCAAGAGAAATGAGTGAACAGGGTCATAATGAATGAATGCTTTCTAAGTTACTTTCCCTGAGAACTCAGCTGTTCAACAATCATCACCAATGCTGAGATTTAATAATCAGGCTGACTTGCAAACATGTTTGTCTGTTCTTTTGCCTTTGTCTGTTTTCCACTTGCTCCAAAGTTGTAGCAAAATAAGGTAAATATCTTGGTTACAATGTCAATAAAACTCTCTAGCTGATCTAGAAGCATTGGTTTATGGGCAATGTAGATCTAGTAGTTACTTTTAGCAAACTTTGTGTGATGCATGATTTTTTTTCCCCTCCCTAATCTTACAGAATATATTTTTGGATTGCTGTATTAAACTGTTCATGCATAAGGGAAAGTCTGACTGGAGAAAAGGCCAAAAGTTTTAACTGTGCATTAATCTGTTAGCTTTAGGATATGGTTACTTCATGTGAGAGTTCAGATCCTCAGAGCCTTTTGAGTTACTGCTAACAAAAAGTAAATTATTACAGTATCACCTGTACTGCAATGCTATTAGACCTTTTTGACAAGGCATCTGAGGGATTTCATAGTACTGCTGTGGAGGTCAAGACTCTCTCTCCTTATGAATAACCATCCTGTAATGGTTAAAGGCACAGAGCTTCTACTTCTCTGGAAGAGGCTCTAGCAAAACTAACACTGAACATGCGTAGGCCTCATTGTGATTTCAAGTGCATCTACCTTCACACAACCTTCTCTTTGTTACTCTTCTGAGATCTACATGATCTCTGTTCTGACACTGTTCTGCAAATTAAAAGCATCACAGGTTGTGTGGGGTTAAAACATAGTCTTGCAAACTTTCCCCTCCCCATCAGAGAGGCAAAACAAGTCTCAATATTATTGCTGCTGTTTTGGACACAGGTTATGAATACTGGAGCCTGATAAGGTAAAACTGAGGTGAGAAGACTAAACTGAAATGCACTGAACTGTGCAGAGTGAGGCACAGCACTGTTATTGCTATAGAGGATGCAGTAATGCAGTAATATCACCACCTAATTATTGGTGTCACAGGCATCTAAATTTACAGTGTTATAATGACACAGATATTTCAGCTATTACCAGTGCCATGATGAGACATACATATTTGAAACTGTTAATTTAATCTCTTGGGATCCTGTTTTTCTTGTTCTAGTTCAATTTTTGCCCTTTTAATAGTTGAATCTCCAGATACATTATTTGCAATTAGCTTGCAAAATCCTGTCTTTCTCACAATTAGATTGTATCATTTTGGTTGCTTACAAGAGATTTATTTACAAGAATCACAGGCAGCCTCATGAGCATATCACTGCTATATTTTTTTTGGATATACATTTCACTTCTCACCAAATATCTCAGCAAGATATTTGCACTAACCTTTTTGAGGGACTGTGCATCCTTTGAATCATGAAATTTTCCCTTGTTTTCTCTGACATTCCATATAGTCTATGCATGAGCTCTGCAAGAAACTTCATCACAAGCTCCCCAAAAAGCTGTGCAAAATTACTCTCATTATCATATATAATCAGAGATTGCAGCGCTGATCCTAGTATTATTCCTGGGGAACTGCAGCTTAACTTCAGAGAATCTTTTGTTGTATAGCTGGTAGATCAACAGGAGCAAAACAGCAAAACAATCTTTCTACTGCAAAACACCACCCACCAAAAGCTGAACAAATACCAATATTTTGACATTTAAAGTTTTTGTGTGGTTTGTGTGGGCTTTTTTTCTTTCTAATCTATTGTAGGATTTTCCTTTTGTGCGGGCTTTTTTTCTTTCTAATCTATTGTAGGATTTTCCTTTTGTGCTGAAATTGGACACACAGATAATTATAGGTTTTGGTAGCTCATTAACAGCTCTGTCTTTAAATCAAAACATTTAAATAATGAGTTGGTCTAATTTGATTTCCCTGTTGACTGTCAATAATTGCTTTTCTTCCCTCTCTTCATGAATGATTCTGTTCTTTTTTTTTTTTTTTTTGGGAAACTAGTTCCTGGGCTAGTCCAAGAGGGAGATCATTCATGATTTTCATTTTTAGATTTGTCGTAAATTGTTATTTCATCATATCTTAATTCCAAAGTAAAGTTTAGGGAACAGAAATTTTTATCTGTACTTAAAATACTTCCATGGATGTGTGTTCCATATTACTACTGTGAAATTTCATTCAAAAAGAGATAGGGAGGCCTATAAAACCTTTTAAAATGGTATATGAGATTAAACATAATATTTAGGTTGCAATATATAAGAGGTCAGTACAGAAATTAACAATATTTATTTAAACTAACACTTAAAATGTATTTTTGCAAACACTGTATAATTAAGGTAATTTCTGAATTCTCTCAAGACCTCTTTTTGAAATATGAGGACGTCCTTTCATAATTTTTACTGAGGTGAGCAAAGACGGAGTGACAACTCATCAGCTCTGCATGTTCAGGTGCTTCAGAATGTCATGGTACAAGTACATTGAGCTTACCTGTTCTGACTGAGGCTGCCAGAAACACAGACCATGCTCCAATAAATCTTGATGCCAGAGTTAGAGATGTTATGGTTCCCCACTGTCTGGCCTGCCTCACTTCTGAAAATTATTATCTTCATCACAGAAGGAGAAAAAGATTGTGCCTGAGCCATTTCAAATGGTATTTTCAGTGTCTAAACTTACGCCACAGGTTTTGTGATTTTGAACTAGAAGGCTTAGCAGCAGATAAGGTACAATTACACTTCTGCTGCCTGTGCTGTAAGAGCTGCTATCAGCGATGTGGTCAGGCTATAGCTACAGCAGGGTGTGTTGGTACTCATCTACCACCACCAGCAGAACTCAGTGGCTCTTCCAAGATGTCAAAGCTGTGGGTAAAGAAAGCATATGCTCCATGTAATGCAACTACACATTCAAAACTCATGATGTCAGTGCAGTTTCACTGAACACAGAATGCTTCTGTTGGCTTAACTGTTTGTACATTTTCAGGAAGATGATGTAGCTGAGCTGGCAGGACAACTGGAGCACGTATTTCCTCTGCATTAGAAGAAACTCTGTTGAGAGACTTATCTTATTGTCTCCACCGCAGTTATGTATGCTTTCAAGAGGCTGTGGTATATTCTTCTGGCTTTATGTATCAGAAAAACTAGAAACAGAAATGGGGTTAATATGAAAGTAAAAGTAAAAAAATAAAATGTAAAAGTCCTTTTTAAGTGTAGAAGTCTCTCATCTGTTTAGCAGAACCATAGTTTTGAGAAGTCTTTTTCTGTGGGTGAAATTATTCATTGAAGGCACCCAATAATGATCTTTATTACACCAGCATTTGTTTATCTACTCCTCAGAGTGTCCTTCTGTCCATATGAGTTAACAGGCCGACATCTAAATTATCTTCTCTTCAAGAAGAAAGAATAGAGTGAGAAGCAATGTAAATGTGGGGAATAAGGCAGTGCATAGAGCCCAAAGTTGGGCTATGGAGAAATGCAAGATACAGATCCCTGAAAATAAGGGCCAAAAATAATGATACAGTGTTTTGTAACATCAGTGTAAGAAGAATTGCTAAACAGAACTCAAATTGATAGGTCTTCCAGTCTTCTCTGGTTCATGCAGAAGAAATACAGTGATGGTTTTATGCCCATGATACCCACTGCTTTTCAAGGGTTATGCCCAGGCTGTGAAACTTGGAGGTGTCCCCAGTGGATCATCAGGCCCACCTGCAGCATATATGAGACTGGGTAAGAGAAGCCTGTGAGTTAGAGATAGAATCACAGAATCATTTAGATGCTTTTCTCTGCTCTTTCTCTCTGGTTCTTCATCAACTACATCTCTATTGAATTTGGTATACAGCTTTAACTACCATGGCTAATACAACTGAAATATATCTTACAGTATCAGATTCCTTAAAGTAGTTTGGTGTATTACCACAGAGTACTTTATCTTTTTACACAATTATAGGAAACTTTGGAGGGTGTTTAAATATATGCTCAAGTACTCCCTTCAGAGAGAGGAGAAGCTTTTGTTTACATTTCCCAATTCTTAGTTCTTTTGATGGGAGGGAAGGGTTATTTTTCAGTAACAGCTACTGTAAACCCTTTTGAGACATCAGTGCTTTAATAAGCAAGGTTTCTAATAGGATCTCATGAATAAAGCATTTGCACTCTTTCCCATGACATGCTGTACAAGTATATCTGCTGCAGCTTTTGCAGAATTCCCTTCTTATAGGTTAGATAAGCAAAATAATTCCAAATGTTAAAGGCACATTAAATTTCACAGCGTTATTTCTTTGAAAAATCATGAAGTCTAAATTCTTTTTATATTTCACTAGCCTTATTAACACCTGAAGATTCAGTGATACAATTTTTAGCAATAGGTCTGGGTAGATACAAGCTGATGAAGAATTGTTTCCAAATGTTCAATGCTCAAGCTAAAAAGGCAGTTAGCAAGAGCAAAATACATGGACAATGGAAATGGTCTGAATACTTTTTTTTGTTCATACAGTTTAGTGTAAGCCTTTTTCTGAATGTTCTACGTGCAAATACTGAATCAGACTCATTTATGTTTGCCTGGTTTGTACTTTGAATTCTAAATTCTTATAGAAGATCCTGGAGAAAATAGTTATCTCTCACAATAACTTGTGTGTGTAAGATCAAATGAAAGTCAAAAATGAGGACCTGTGTTCAATAGCATCTTCTGCTTCACAAAGATGAGCAGCTCTTTCACATGAAAAGAAACACTAAATATTGTTGCCCAGGTAATCTGACTTCTGTGCACAAAGCACAATGCCTATGAGTTTTAAATGATAAAACTTACCCAAGGTGGGAAAAAAAGGGAGATAGAAATATAAAAATACAAGGATACTGTCATGTCCAGAATCCAGAATCTCATCTAAGGAAGAGGAAAACTTGGAGGAGTGTTCATGCTTTCTAAAGGTAGAAAAAGAGTGGGAGAAACACTTTTCTTAAAAAAGGTAAGAATCATGTGTTGTCTGTGAAGACTATCAGATAAATGCTTTTCTAGTATTTGACTAAGCTTTAGAAATCTTAACTTTTAATGTTCTTCATTTTAGGATCGCTATAAGGCTAAAAAGTAAATATTTTTCATTAGGAAAAAAAATAACCTCAAATAAATCATTATTACTTTTGAGCTCTTTGAGCTCTTTTATAGGCATGAAAACACTAGTGAGAAAATGTTTCTCCTCCTACAAGTGGTACTAGAATGAGTTTATATTAGCACAGTACTTGCAATTTTTACTAATTTTTCATATTAGAGACACAATGGAACTGCTAAAAGAAAAGTGGGAGTGAGAGCAAGCCAAGACAGGAGAGAGAACCTCTTTGAGATGTGAATAACCTCCCTTAGATCTAAGAAGTGGAGAGTTTTAAATGCTGAGACCTTTAAAATTGAATGGACCTATAAATATTTAGGCAACTCAAACATCAAGATAACTTTTTATATCTGATGTGTTCCAAGATTATCAAAATGAGAGGGATCCTTCAGAGATGAGCCTGCTAAGAAATAAATGTAGTCTGGTAAATTAATATGTTGAGATACCAGCTTAAAATCCTGCTTATTTTCCCCTTCCAGAAACATCTGTTTTCTGTTCTGAGTGTGGCTCCGTAGTTTTCTGCCTGTTATTTTTTTCCCTGTCTCAATCAGAGCAGTTGCCTTATGTATATACCTAAGAAAGTATCAGTAAGACTAAATACAAGTCACTGGAGCCTCGCTTCCCTCACTTTTTTACTTTTTCTCAGTTTTTTTAAATTTTTAACTTTCTTTCTTTGTTCATTTTATAATCTCATATGTGACGCAGACATCAAAAGATCTTGGCAAACTTGCTGAGCCTTACTTTGTACATTTCATTTACTGCAGTGCAACTATTCAATATATTTGACATTCACTACTATCTCTGTTTTGTATCTGTACCTATCAAGACAGGAGCAGGAGTCTTGGCAGCCGTGAAAGTAAACTAAAATGGGGAGGTGGTGATGAAAGAGGGAATGGCTGGTATGTGATGCAGCAGGTTTCAGTAGGTCTATTTGTAGACATACTAATACCATACAGAGGCTATGACCTTTCCCTGATTTAATGAAGAACAAAATTGCTACTTTCCTATTAGTTACATGCATTGTGATTGAACATTTCAAACTTGACCTAAGGATTTAGTCGCATTCATTAATTTCAATAGGAATTAAATCCCATAAGCTCATCTTATCCCTCTGGGGTTCAATTTTGTCTTTGGCTAAATCCATTGAGTGTCATTGTCAAGTTCCTAAAGTGTTGTCAAGAAGAGACTGACGCTGTCAAGGATCCTTAGCTGCAGGTGAATTGCTAGGGCACCATACAATAGCTTTACTGACATAAGTAAATTTTCTTAATTGAAAACAGAGATCCTAGTTAAGGTATTTATGTATAGTTGCTGTTTAGGACAAAAAAAATATGTATTAACGTACTCTGTATTTTCTTTTCTGATACCAGTTGAAGGGATCATTTTCCAACATGAAAAAAAAAGTACAAACCTGTGTATGTCATCACTTAATGATGTTGCTGTGACTAGGATTTAATTTGAATACTTTCTAGAGACCTTGCAGAATTTCATTTATCTTAAATGTTTAAGGAAAACAATGTATAAAAAGATTCTATCAAGAAAGAAAGTCCTGATTTGAATTCAATTAAATGTCACCTTATCATATATTATGTAGCACTGTGGGAGGAGTGCTTTGTTATGTAATTAGAATGGATTGTTGTTAAGAAGCAGTATTTACAGAGATATTGAAATATTAGCTGGGATTTAAACATGTTTATAAAGCGGTCTCTTGATACCTTCTCCAAGTTATTTCCTCCAGCAACTGTATTAATTCCAACAAATTTAATTCAGATTGCTAGAATTGGTATTTTTTCAGAAAGATGGATCATCATGGCCTAAATATTAATGTGCTTACTTACTCCAGTTTCAAAATTGGGTATTCGTCTGGCATTTTATTTTTAACATCACTAACTAAACAACAGTCTTTTAAACCTTTGCGATACTGGAAACTGATGAGAATCTCTGGAGTCACCCAAAGGGTTGCCCCAAAATCTGTTTGTATCTAAGACATGTTTAACTAGAAAGAGAAATTGAACAAATTCCTATCTGTCTGCCACATAAAAACACACTTATATGCTTAAGATCTGAGAGCAAATGCAGATAGTGATTTAAGTGTTGGGAAAAGTAAATGTGTCAGGGATGTTCTGGGTTGCATAGAAGATTACAGTGAGGTCCTAGGTGGAGATTCCTCATACTACATAACTATTTTTAAAAATATAAATAGTTATTCAGTGTTACCAGAAATGATAATTGTGTGTAATTTATATGGATGGGAAATATAGGCCTTACAATCTCTACAAAAATAATGTCTAGAAAACCCAGGAAATTTGTTCCACTAGACTTTTCTGTTGGCAAGCCACCATTATCTCTGTTTTCACAGGCTATATTCTGAGATTATATCCATACCTTAACATTTGACTCAGCTTGTTGCAGAAGAAAATCTCTTCACTTAAGTGTGAACATGACCACATTCGTTTTGCAGAAAATAGCTCTTGCAATATTTTTCTGGCACTGAATATTGAATGGGATACTCAGTGCAACTCTGGAAGTACTGCAATGCTTGAGACCATGCTGCTCTTAGACATTACCAAAGGAATTAGGAAATAAGTGTAATCAATTTTCAGCTTCTTAAATAAATGCCCTACTTCCTCAGAAATTACACGCAAGCTTTGTACCTCAATTTCTGCTATGTTGCTTAGAGATATTGTAAAATGTGTCAGGAAAGAAAAGTCCTTGAATTTCTTCTGCTTCTGTTGCAAGTCTATTAATAGAATGGGCAGAGAATTGCAATGCTTCATTGCTTTTGGCTGATGGAGGGGAATACAAGGACCTTCCTACTTTCAAAGTGGCTTTGCAATAGTATTGCCAGCAACAAGATATCAGAGAAGTTCAGCATTGTAAAGTAAAAATTATATTAAAAAAATAGAAAAATGCAATTTTCTGTTTTTTTATTTCAACAGCAGGAAACTCAGATAAGTGTCTCTGTGATTTCCCTCCTCATCATCTGCAGCTTGAAGTGAATGGGGTCATAAAAATATATTAATACATATAAAATTTGATAGCAAAAGCTTTCTGGTAATCATTAGATTAAAGTGGCCATTGCATGGCCCCCTTGAATAATCATGATCAGTTACTAGCCTAGGGACTAGTTATAAACAGTTGATTATATGGCTACACAAATCCTCAAAAATTTTATAGCAGCTGAGTTCCCCCAGTCAATCTGAAATGTTTAGCCTGACCTTGAGTGAGATACTATAAAATGCCATTCCTTTGGGCTGATAAGGTCCTGTGGTTTTCTGTTAAGCTAAATGAGAAAACCTTGACCATAACAATTTGCACCATTGTGTCCATTATCTTTTGCCCTGCAGGTGATTTGCTGCATGCTTTATTACAGAAGACAGAGTGGTTGAGAGGGTATTGTCCTGTGGACAATACAATGTCAACACTTATCGATATGCAGGTGCAATTATACTTTCTAAGTTATTCAGCAGGTAGTGATGCGTGACTATATTTCACTTTGGTAGAATGTACATGCTTTGATATAAAAAAATTACAATGAAAAGGAGCTAGAAATATTTTATTGATGAAGCAAAGCACAGGAATACGTACAGACATTTTCAGTTGCCTTCAGAGAGTATCTTTGACCCTTAAAGAAGAAAGAAGCTATGGATAACTAGTCACTTACCTAAAATGCATTGGCATGTGCTGGTAGACTAAAATATTCATGCAAGCAGCCCGTATATTTAAAATGATTGCAACTGTGCGGAGATCCTCAAAGCAGATCTAAATAGCATTTCAGCTGGCATACTTTTTTCCCTTTTGACAGATACGAAGTATCTCAGATTTCACTGACGAGCTGTTTCCCTGGGAAAAACCCTGATATGTGCCTTGCTTTCTGTAGCTGCCCTTGACTTAGCTCTGGTCACCCGCGCCGCAGCGCCGGGGCGAGGGCGGGCGCGGCGGGGAGCGGCCGCGGGTTCGGCTCCGCAGCAGCCAGCAGGGGAAGCTGCTGCATCGTTTTTCAGCGCGACTCGCCAATAAAATTCCTGGTTATTTTTGTACCCGCGGATGAAAAGGTAAGGTTATCTTAAAATGAGAGACAGAATATGAATGCTTGCAGGAGGAATGTTTTGCCAAACTATGCCTGGGATGACTATTCTAGTCACAAGTGAGAAGGCAGGGAATGAGTGGTGCACGAAAGAAGAAATAGGGGCTATTTAGTGTCTAAATTTAATATGTGCTATATCTTTGCTTAGGCTACTAAATACAAGACACTTCAAAAGCTATTAATAGAGATTCATTTATTTATGCAAATTTTAGATCCTTGCTCCATGTGTATATGAAAAGTATTTCTGAGGAAGAGATGCTGAACTGAAACTTGCCTGGTTTCTGTATTCAGGCTCATCCTGGCAAGTGTCAGAAAGTTATTTGGGCCTCATTCAAAATATTTCCTTATGCACATGTTTATAAGCTTCACAGAATTTGACTTTTAATCTGACATTCAGTCACTCATGTATAAGCAACAAGGCAACACCTTTCCCTTCCCTTCTATTTCCTCTTGCTAAAAAGAAGTATGTTTTGGTGGCCAAAAAGATATAGTCCCCCAGCTGCTCTGAAATAAAAACTTTTGCTTCATCCTTAAAACATTACAGGACTTCATGGGACTTCCAAGCTACAAGGATAAACACCATTAACTTTATTATTAAAAAAGCTGGAGACACCTAAGTTCTTGTGCCAAATTTTTCAGCTGAATCTGAACTAACTGTATATAGGATTCTAACCACAGTACTTTACCAGTACATATTTCCTTCTCATTTTCTGCCAGGACAGGATTTTTATGAGTGTTATCAGTGATAAACTGGCAGTATTCCCTTCATGCCTTATTAATAATAGATATGTCAAAGTGATAGAAAAGATATTTCAATCAGGCATGTAGAGAAACTCTACAATGAGAAAGAGCATTGTAAGAACTTTGCCTTGAGGTTATATTAAAGACCCATATAAAAAGTTTATTTGTAAAACCTAATACCCTTGGTTTTGTCCAACTGTTTACATAGTGCCAATTCTAATTTAACTCTAATTCAAATCTTTATATTTTCATAGAAGTCCTTCAGTAGGAACCTACAGCATTGCTAGACATGAATGGAAAATATTATTTAATTTGTAGGAAACATATTAATTCATGACCCTTTCCTGTCTTTAATTTCAACAAATGGATTTTCTTCTTGAAGATAAAGTTTCCAGATGAAGCTTGTTTTGAAGGTGCTTATATATGTATAATGGGGATTTGCTTGTGGTTCTGTACAAACTAATGTGCTTGTGTAGCAAATAACAAAATACTGTTTATTCAGAGGTTTTAATACTCATGACCAGAAATGACACATGTCCATAAATATTTATAAATTCAGTTCTACTTTGTCACCAGCTGAGGGAATGGCCATAATTTTTCTCTTAAGGCGACAGAATCAAATGGTAACTTAGAAGTGGTAATGGAATATTCTACCCCATATATATGAAAATAATTTATATATATATATATATATATATATATATATAAAATAATGATTATTTGTATTACTCTTTTATTTTCAAGCAGATTAAACATTACTTTAGAAAGTGATTCAATATATGTTTTGACTCTAATAAAGGCGTCATACTTAGGTTTCCAGAGGAATCAGAAGCACTGCTGTAGAAGCTTAAACATTTAATTTGTCTGTTGGGGAAAGCTTTACCAAAAAGGCTGAAAAACAAGCCAACACACGTTCATCTGGTGCAGCTTGGGAGAGTCTACTTGGCACAATTTATTGCATCTGTTATCATCTAAGCTGTTTGCTCTTGTTCAGAAAGCAAATTGAATGGTGGAACTAGAGAATATTAGATGCAAGGTTTTGGCAGAGATTTTTCCCCAAGAAAATATCAATGCCATTATTAGGACACTGAATTATGCAGTGGACTCTTATGACCAGGCTGCAGAATAAAAAGCAATTTTAAGGGAACCATGGTTATGGAGAAAATATATTCATGCTAACTAAGAGATTTAGCCTTTTTAGTTTAATACAGAGAAATGACCAAGATCTATGTCTTGATTACAGCTGCAATGGGTTGACCCTGATTAAATGCCAGGCACCCACCAAAGCCGGTCCATCACAAGTGGACAGGGGAGAAAAAATATAACAAAAGGCTCATGAGTTTAGGCAAGAAGTGGGAGAGATTACTCATCAAGATTTAGAGAGATCACCCACCAAATACTGTCATGGGCAAAACAGACTCACCTTGGGAGTACTAACTGAATTTATTACTAACAAAATCAGAACAGGATAATGATAAGTAAAATAAATGTTAAAAAACAGCCTTCTCCCTATCCCTCCCTACTTTCCAGCTCTACCTCTTCCCCACCAGTGGCATGGGAGACAGGGAATGGAGGTTAGAGTTAGTTCATCACACATTGTTCCTGCCTCTGCTCAGGGAGAGGAGCCTAAGTCCTGCTCTGATCCCTCCCACAGGAGGCAGCTCTCCATGAACTTCTCCAATGTGAGTCCATCCCATGGGCCACAGTTCTTCACAAACTGCTCTGGCATGGGTCACTATTCCACAGGGAGAAGTCCTTCAGGCATAGCCTGCTCCAGCATGGGTCCCTGATGGGATGACAAGTCCTACCAGGAAACCTCCAGTGTGGGCTCCTCTCTCCACAGGTCTGCAGGTCCCAGCAGGAGCCTGCTCCAGCATGGGTTTCCCACGAGTTCAGAGCCCTCTTTTGGGCATCCCCCCGCTCTGGTGTGGGTCTCCTCCATGTGCTGCAGGGGAATCTCAGATCCAGTGCATGGAGCACCTCCTGCTCTTCCTTCTCTACTGACCTTGGCATCTACAGAATTGTTCCTCTCACATGTTTTCACTCCTCTCTTTTCTGGATGCAATTAGATCTGTACAGTAACTTTTTTCTGCTTTTTAAATGTGTTATCGCAGAGACATTACTACCTTCTCTGATTGGCTTAGCCTTGGCTTCTCTGATCTCAGCAGCAGATCCTTCTTGGAGCCAGATCCTATTGGCTGTGTTGGAAAACAGGGAAGCTTCTGGCAGCTTCTTACAAAAGTCACTCCTGTTGGCCCCTGGTACCAAAACCTGGTCTCCCAAACCCAGCTTATGTCTCTAAATTTAGCAAGAAGTACTACTGAAGAATTAAACTTATATAATATAATAATTTATATAATAATTTAGAATATTTATATAATAATTTTATCCCGAATGTGTCAAGGTTTGTAAGGGATGCAATGACTTAAACTATGCAGGTACACAGAAGCTATCACAGTTCTTAGCTCCAAGCTGTCCTGTGAACTTCTCAGAATTTTTCTACTAGTCATTTTTGGGTTTGGTATTATAAGTTGATGCCAGGAAAATATAGTGATTAATTTTTCCTGTTCTTTACAGTGTCTAATTGTAAGAGCATTAATAAGAAAAATTTTAGCACTAGCCAAATTATGATAAGAAATAATCCTGACACTAATTCCTTACAAATATTTATATTTCCTTATTCTACAATAAAAAAATTGTGTTCTTTTTCCAACTGCCAAATTATAAAATTTCTAGTTTCCAGTTTTCCCTTCAGTATTTATCAACTTTCTATCACTTTTCTAATGAACTTCACTAGCATACCTACGGATGTGCCATCTATGTCTTGGATGACTCCAGAAAATACAACCTTAAGTATTGCTTTGAATTGACTTCTTTTTTAAGTTCAGGTTATATAATACTTTATTTATAAGTACTGTTTGCACTCCAGAGCCAACTACTTATATCCATCTCACACTGCTTACAGGAATATATTAGCCTTTCCTATTTTAACCCAGCGTTCATCTGTTTCCTCCAGTGCTTCTTGCTACATCTAGTATAACAGAAATAACTTCAGAATATAAAAATGTTGAAGTATTCAGGTACTCATTATACTTAGAGAAATGGATTTCACATACCTTTATATAGTTCTTATACTTTTAATATCTTTAGTTGGTTGGGGCAGGGTCTTTTTGTTGTTGTTTTAGGTTTTTTGGGTTGTTTTGTTTTTTAGTTAGTTGTTTTGTTGATTTTTTAGTTGGTTGCTTTTTGGCGTTTTTAAATATTTTTTTTCTTTTTCATTTAAACCACTGCCTGTTTTAGAGGAATATTGAAGGTTTCTCAAACATCATATATGTAGTCAGGATGGATTTAATATGCATTCTTTCCTCACATTCTTCAGCAGTTTGCTTCCTACCTCCTCGCACTTGACAGGAAGATTTTATTTGAAGAAATTTGCAAACTTCTTTTAAATAAATGGTGTACAGTTCCATTTACAGAGCAAAATTTTAGCCAAAGTTGAAAGCTTTATACAATAAGAAGTTTTCCTTTGAAGCAGCAAGACCAAATGTCTCACAGAAAAGTAAAAAAAAAAAAAATTAATTTCAGAAAATATAGTTCTCAAAGGAACCTGAATCTTTCTGTTAAATTTGAACATTTCATATTTACAGGTTCCTTTAAAGACCCTCAAGTTCTCACCATTTGACTAACATAACTGATGTCAACTGTGCCTCTGGAATTAGTTCCTATATATTTGATTTGTACAAATCACATGACTGGAAGCAGGACTGCACACAGAGTCAGTAAATACCAGATGGTAAAATAGCCAAATACATTTGAAAACATCTCCCTAGGCTTAAATCTCTGCCTCAACAGCTGGAAGAAGGTATTCAATATGGTTAGTGCCTTTTCCTATATGGATACCAACTGTTACTGGCCATTTGCAGTGTTTACTGAATACAGTGAAGAACCTTGATGCTGATAACAGTTTACATATATATTTTTAGCTTTTCATATATGGCAGATGTTGGCTGAAAACAATTAGGCAAAAAGCAAGTAGATTAAAAACTTATTCGATAAATTATAATATAATTTAAATGAGAAAATTTACATTAGACATGTTCTCAGAATAATTATGAAATAATTGCCTAATAATGAAGCTTCCAAGCTCTTTGTAACAGATGGTCAGAAACCGAATATTATTGCATCATAGATAATCAGTAAATTTAATATGCAGGATAAATTCTGCAATCTATCATCTTGCTATAACCCTCTGCGCCATAATGTATTTGTTATAACTCCAAGATCAGAGAAACATTCCAGGACCTCTAATCTAATACAGAGGTGATACAGGGGTTCAGAGATGGCATTTCAGAAAGTTGTCTGAACTTGAAGATTTATGGCAACTACACATTTGTCTTACTGCATACTTAGTTATACCACTTTAACAACAGTCTTAAGACACCTTTAGAATTCATTATGTCTCACACCCAAATGCTATAAGGAGATCAAATTACTTGCTATTTGTTGTCATTCTAGGCAATGATAGCTACTTCTTGTTTTATGTGAATTTTAAGTCCTTCATAAAATACTGAATAAAAATGAGTATGTATTATGCATTAGCTGAAAAAAACATAAAGTCATGTATGTGTAATGGGTGGGTTGACCTTGGACCACACCAGAGCTGATCTGTCACTCCCATGTCCTCTGGACAGGGGAGAGAAAATACAACAAAGCTTGAGATGAAGACAGCAAGAGATCACTCAATGATTACTATCACAGGCAAAGCATGTTTGACTTAGGGAAATTTGTTGAGTTTATTAGGATAATAGGAAATATATCCAAACCCTTGAAACACATTCATCCCTAACACTTCCCTTCTTCCTGGGCTCAACTTTACTCCTGATTATCTCTACCTTCTCCTCTTGAGTGGCACTCCTTCCTCCTCAGAGGGAGGGCTCTTCTCCTGCTCCAGCACAGGGTCCCTCCCAGTGGACTCAGTTCTGCACTAACTTCTCCACTGTGAGTCCTTCCCAGAGGCTGCAAATCTTAATGAACAGCTCCAGTGTATGTCCCTTCTGCAGGGTCACAATTCCTGCCAGCAAGAATGTTCCAGTGTGGGCTTTTCACTTCACAGGGAGAGATCCTGCCAGGAGCAGGTCCTGCTAGGAGCTTGCTTGAGACCACTCTTCCCACAAGTTCTTTCAGCATCCACCTGCTCTGGTGTGCAGTCCTTCAGGGGCTGCAGGTGGATCTCTGCTCCACCAGGGACCTGCAAGACTCAGAATGGCACAGCTGCTTCACCATAGTGTGCACCATGAATATCAGGGAAATCTCAGATGCTGGCATCTGGAGCACCTCCTTACTCTTCTTATTCAGTGACCTTGGTGTCTACAGAGCTTTTTCTCTCACATGTTCTCTCTCCTCCCTCTGGCTGCTATTATTCCTGTGCAGTAAATTTCCTCCCTTTTTAAAAGTGTTATCCCACTGCTGCTGGAGATCTTGGCCCTAGCCAGCAGCGGGTTTGTCTTGGTCCCCCACACAGAAATTGCCCTGTAGCCCCTCCACTACCCACATCTTGCAATGCCAACCAAAGACAGTGCATAAAAAAAACCATCTTCAGAGTCATCGACTGATCACTTTTTATAAATGAAGAGTTATTATGCCTCCAAGTATATCTCATAAATGAACAGGACATTGAAGTAACTACCTACCAGTAAGGATACTTGAGCCAACTTCTGTTTCATTTTTAAGTCCTAGTCTGTACCAAGTTGAAGTTAATGTAGCAATGTGCTTCTTTTACCTTCTCTAAGCTAGCATCTTGATTTGATATAGTTTATACTACTTATGACTGACAAGAACTTTGAATTTCCACATCTGACTCTGCATTTCACAGCTGATAGCAGTAGACTGTGAGCGAAGACAGCAACACATCACAAATTAATTGAGCAAGTGTTCTTAATTCAAATCATATGAAGAACTGCAAAAGGCAGAAACTTACATGAAGAAAGAAAACATATCAAAGTAAAGGGTTTTTAATTCAGTTTCTGCAACGTTTCTGGCGGAAGGTTAAAACTACCTTTTTTGTTAATTTGATTTTTATCTTCAAGTTTTTTCTATTTAAAAATTAGATTAAATTTTCTCAGCTCAGCAACACAACTTAAGAGTAACTACACTAAAGTGTCATCTAGAATATCAGAGAAAATCTCTTAGCCAAGACAGATTAATTGACATTGCTGGTAGATACGCCATGTACTTCAATGACTGTTCCTGGTGCAGAACTAAAACAATCACAAACTTTACAAAATTTATAAACAATTTTTAGAAATTAAATAAAAATTTAAAATCAAGCTTAGAAATTCAGTTTAGGTTATAATATCAGCACTAAGATATTAAATATTACAAGACATCCAATCAAATCAACTTCATTACAGGGCAACGAAACAGTCTTTGTAAATCAAGCCTGCATAAAAATCAACCATTTCCAGTAGGTTGCTTTCATGTACTTTAAGCATAATCAGAAACTTCAGCACAATTCTTGATGTACCTCCTGCATATACTGATAAACCTTTAAGCTTGTGCCTCAGGATCCTCTCAATTAGAAGTCAGAATAATCCATTACTTGGAGGAAGAAGTAGAGTCAATTTAACAGGATGAACATACAGTAGCATCTATTTGTGGTCAGATAATACAGGGGTTTGATATCCTTGAACAGGTAGGGGAGTAAATAAGCAAACAGAAGTATAGCTAGATAGCAGTATCTTTTTGGTTAAGACATGCATATTGGAAATAAAAATAGATCAGGATTGAAATCCAATGTTCAGTCATGGTATGACAAAAGATAAATTACATAGATGATTACACTGATGTGTTATAAATAAAGATGATAAAATTTTCTCAAATGTGATTTATTAATATCTATTCTAACAATATATTATTTATGTAATATAAAATCACACACATCAAAATCTGCCATTACTGATGGAAGTATAAATAGTTTTATTTATCCTTTATTATGCAAGGTGCTGGTCATAGAATCAGTAACATAGTAAAGCCAAATGGACATCTAGACTTTTAATTTACATATTTATTTAAAAAGTGACTCTTAGTAAATCCTTCATTTTATTTTCTTGTTAAATTACCCTTATTTCCTATAAGGTACTGTAAGCATTTCTCACATGCATTACGCCGAAGTAATTGTAGGCTTTCTTTATCATATGAAAAACAGATTCAAAAATTACACTTCCTAAATGCATTTTCCAAGTTTATACAATAAAAAATTAGTGTGTAAAATATCTCATGCACAGAATTATAGATAGCTTCAGAAAGGAGAAGACTCAGTCAGAATAAGCAGATTTCTTAAACAGAACATAAGTTGCTTTAAGCATGCAGATCCAAAAAGCCATCTAAAAAACATCTCTTTTACAACACCCTCCAAGCACCCAAAACTTGTGGGCATCTTATTTTCACTTTCTGTGTGTACTCTGGAAGACAGAAACTTTCTTTGCTTGCCCTGAACTGCTTTGATGTGAACAATGAGATATCTTCTATGATGATGAAATCCACGAAGCAGGTGCAATGAAGCCTAAGACTACTAAGAGCATCTAGTGAGAGCATTCAAAGCATCCCTGTAAGAATGCTTTAGATAGAGCTCTAATGTTATTTAGATAGAACTCATTGAAAATTCTATTAAAGTGACTACCTTGTGGTTTAGTAACTAGGACACTGAGTAGGTGTCCTGCTTTCTCAAGACTATTGTTGCTTTAACCTTGGAATGCTTTCAGAGAAAATGATCATCTGTATATATGTATGAGTATCCTCACCACAAGGATGCAGAATTATTTTGCTCTATTGCTTTCTGGTAGCATAAAAGTTACCTTTCTTTCTGAATACTGGCCTAGAAAGGAAACAATGAATAACATACCTGTGTTGCATCAGCTTTATGAGCTTTCTATCACTTCTTCAGAAGGTAAAAATGTATGCAGTGCTGTTTTCCTATCTAAATCCTTGGGCATGAAAGTAACTGTTCTTAGTTCTGAGAGATTAAGAGCATCAGAGAACATGTCACTGCTTTTACATAAGATCACTGCCATCTACAGAGCTGCAAGATTTTTTCACATTACTTTCTCACTTGACTGATACAGTCAAAAAATACAATTCAGCTTTTCTGTATAGTTTCTGATGGTATTAAATATGATGCAAAAGCCCTGGTGAAGGACTTATACTGTGTATTCTGAGGAGTATCACTACTTTAATCTGAGCCTTGGAGATCTTTTTTTTCTTGCTTTTCACAAGGCAGCTACCTTATGGCATTCCATGCAGCCTACAACCTTACAGCACCTCTGACAGCTCCTTTTCTAAGTGTTCTGCACTGTCTCACATTCAGCTGCCAGTTACTTCTCTCTTGCCAGCATGAAGCAATCCCAAGAACAGTTTAGGAAAGACCAGTCCTGGGGCTGATCACTTTCTTCACAGTGGGAAATCCATTTGCTTCATGTAGGCATCTTTGGCAGAGAGATGTAGAAATGGCCATGCTGGGACAAAATTTTTCCACTGGTCATGTAAAATTTTGAATTTATCTCCTTTAAAGACATGTGCCAAGAAAAAAATCCCAATTTCAAGTGGTCTGGCACAGTTGTGTAGGATGCAGGTTAATATTGCTGTGCATTTTCCTGTCCAAGGTGAGAGTTTTTGCGAGTTTGAAAACCACAAAGACAGAAGGGGACAGATGAGAAGATTTCAGGAGATGGAATATTGGGCCCTCATTTGCACTGCAAGCTCTCAACAACCAGAGGTGCTGCAGTGTGTGCAGAGAAGCTGTCCATGGAGCCTAAGGTGAAGCAAGAGCCCTGCTGGAACAGGGACGGACAAAGAGAGCACCTGAGATGTTGCACAAACACCCCAGGAGAATGTATGAGCCCCTCACCCCTTTTGGGTGCCCGTGCCCACATCAAGGCCCACATTCCTGTGGGCTCCTCACAGCTGGGATCCCCTGGTCCCTGCTGCTGATGTGCCCCTTGTCTGCGGTGCCCTGAGGGAGGGTGTCGGGGCGGCTCAGGGCTGCTGTCATGCAGGGCCTCTGTGAGGGTTTGCTGGCCACGGATGCCCAGCACAGCAGGAGTGTCTGGGGAGCAGCCAGCCTGCACAGACCCCTGGCTCCCTGGTGATCCCCTCGTCCTGTGGCCCCCAGCCCTCATCCCAGCACTCGATCTCCATTGCCCCCATACTGACTTTCAAATCACTCTCCATGAGGACGCAGAGAAATACCCAAGCCTCATGTACTTCCTTCAGTCCCCCTTCCCAGCACCCAGAGCAGAGAACCAGGCAAATTTCTGGTGCAGGGAGAGGTGTCTCTCCCCGCTGTGCAGCACCAGCAGCAGCCATGGCATGGTAGGAGTCCTTCTGTCTTGAGAGAAAGACCTGCCCAAAAAAATGGGTGGACTCAGTCAGGATTAAAGTGCTTTCAGTGAGAAAAACCACCAATAAATATGATAGACTGGATAGGAAGTTTTTACATAAACAGAGGCATCCTCTGCTGAGGTCATCTAGACTAACTTCTGCCTAGTTAATAAAAAGAGATATACTGTTTCTTGTCAAATAAAGATGATTAATTGGATCTTGCTTCAAAACACCATGTACCTTACAAGGTCAGCATAGGTTATGGTTGAACAGGTACCTGAGAAAACAGAGTTTTTAGTTAATATCATCTAATCTAAATGAAATCCAACTGCTTGATGATCCACTCCATCACTGGATCTTTGATCAGTCCAGACATTGCCATGACCACTGAAAGTCTGCTCTTGGCCTTGTCTTTGGAGTCCTAGGAGTCAGCATCAAGATTGCTCAGATCCTTCAGTAGTAAAGTTTCACTCCTCTACTGACTTATATGTATTCTGCTGGAGCATTGTAATGCAAGTGAAAAGATGTGGGGCTAAAACCTCGATTTTCCAGTTTTCAGTTGCCATTGCACTGGTCTGTTCATATCTATCAAATAACAAAATTAGACCTCTGGGATTAATTACTAAATGACATCAGTGACAAAAAATTGTAATGATGGTTTCTGGATTTTGCATAAGTGATGGACAGTTGTTTAAAGGCTTTCTATGGCCTCTGTGTTTTCACTCCTATTCTGTGTACATCATGACTCCCGTAAGAATGATGAAATAGTTCAGGTGATTTATTTTTTTACTTATTTCTTAACTGAGGAAAAAGAAAATGGGAAAGAAAAATTACATCGACAAGTTCAATTATTCAAGCAAAACTAGCTATAACAGCAGTGGCAAACTTATCAAGTGGTAACAACAGGTGCAGCATGAGAGAGAAAAAATCTGGAGGAAAGAGGATGAGCATGATGAGTTGAGCACTGCAGAAGCAAGTTTGGTACACCTATTTGTATAGGTACAGTATATTTGCATAGACAGGGTTTGATAAATGTCTCTGTATAGCAAAGGCTGACTGTAAGAACTGGTAGATTATTATCTGAGGGATGTCAATGAAAGTATAGCACTTAAATCAGAGAATAAATTGCATATTCAGGCTTATATTTAAGCATATAAAAGCAAGTGCTTGTGCTCAGTTAACACTGAAGCTACTTACTGCAAAGCTTGTGAAAACAAGCCTTTTGTTACTGAAGCATATATAGCTTCTCCAGCTCAAGTACTTTGTGAAATTATTGCAAAATGTGTGTGTATGGAGATAAACATATATTGAGCCTTACGCAGCTGTGCTTTATCTGATATGCTAAATAGTGTAAGACACCTATTCTCATTATTCCAAGTGCTGATTGCAATTGTAAATGGTTTTGTACTAAATATTTTTTTATTGGAATTCAAAGATGTTCCAGTTCAGGATAGTTTCAATAATTCAGGTTGCCTTTTGTGCCCTAAAACATCAAGTCAGTACCTTAATAATTGCATATTTCATGTTAAGTAAATTATTATATTTAATATAAATATAGGTAAGCAAAAAAATTAGATACTTTAAAAACAAAAAGACATTTTTATCACTATTTTCCACAAAACCTTTGTTATTGTGGAAATTACGGTATTTCCATAAAATAGTACCTTGCAGTCATTTGTTTGTCTGTTCTTTCAGCTTCTGATTCTTCATTGTTCAAGAATAGTTATTTATAATTTTTTTTAATCTTCAACATTAAATTGTCTAAAAGTCTTAAATTAAAAAAAAATCTTAAGAGTCAGAATTCAATAAAAGCCACTTTTTCATGAAGCATTGTGTATTGACATTGAATGCAGAAAAATCATAATGTTCTCATTTTCTCTCAGTCAAAATATCTCTATGAATTTCAGGGGATACTAATATCTTTCAACAGAAACCATATGTCAAACCACAGTGCTTAGGAAATCTCTTCCTGCTATTTTTTAATAAAAAAATAATGTGTTCAGATGTTTATTTTGTTTGATATAAAGCTTTAAAAGCAGTGATACTGAAATCTTAATATTTCCATTACATTATTTAAATCCCTTTGAATTCAGAAGGAGATTTGCAAGACATATCAAAACTGCAGGCAAAATAACTAAAAAAAAACCTCCTCAAAAACCAAATTAATTCCACTCCTTCATAACATCATTTTATTTCTTATTTTGTGTTTTGTCTTTTTTATGGATCTTTGCTTAAAGCAAGGGGGAACTGCAATTAGCTAATTAAGACTCTGAGGTTTGAATGTTATTGACCTTTTATGTTTTGCAGTATTGGTTGGCAAGCATAAAAAAATTGTGTTCTTCCCATCTACTCAGGGCTCTCCAGGACACGACTTCTAATTGCCTTCTCAGAAATCTTTGCCCCTAGTAATTTAAATATAGGGCACATACTGTTATTTCCTCCTTGCATGGCATCTGCTGAGCAAGCAAGCAGAAAGAAACAGAACTGGAAAGGCTCATGAATGAATACTGATTGCATAGGGTCACATCTTTGTAGTTTTTCCACCGGCGTATGAAGGGAAGGAAAACTGCATTTGGTATTCCTGATATTTTTTGAGGCGTGCAACCTCTTCTTAAACAAAGAAACCAACTCCCACCCTGTAAAAAAACCCTCAAACTATATGTTGAAAAAAAAGCAGAGACACGGATATTTTTCTTCCTTTACAGAGCACATTTGAAGAACCACTTTAATGCTATTTAATTTGCATTTTTATAAAAAAAAAGGTTAAAATCAAAGGTTATACTGCTCAACAGCACACAGTTCAGCTTGATCTTTAGAATCTGCATTACCTCCAAGGCAAACAGGCTGCTCCTACTTAAGAGATTGTCTAGCTTGTTGCAAAATCACCTGTAAATGTGCAGCAAGCCCATGCACCTTCAATCATTTTCTTATCTGTTCTATTGCCCGCAGGAGAGTCATTACTGCAGTATTTACAGCTGTCACAATAGTTAATATGATCTAGGCATAGCTGCTTGTTTACTCATTGATGTGATGTGACAGTTTAATAATAACCATCATAATCATGGGTATATAAAACAAGACATATTTTTTTACTCCTATGGAGATACTGTTTTCAACTTTTACCAAAAGCATTGTATCCAGTCCTTTAAATTATTGCACTTGGCTGTGATATTTTTAGCTTTATCAAGAGCTTACAAACACATTGTTTTTTATTTTTCCCTAAAGTGGAAGAAAAAAACTTACAAGGATTTTATTTTTCCATATGAAATGGGTTATTCAGTTGTAAAAAAATAAAAATGAAAGCTCTCCCAAAAGGTGGAAAATAAATAAAATTAGGTATAAGAGTTCTAAATTCTAGACCAAGAAATAAAATAAATTATGGTGCATTAATTTATTCTGACAAAAAAAAAAAAACAGAACAGCTCCTAGCATACTGAAATGAACTCATTTACTGCTACATTTACCTAGCCTTCTGTCTGTTTTCTATCAGGTTCATATTAAACAGATGATTTTAAGCCACAGCCTGAATGGTAGATGCTTTGGTGGCCAAAAGACAAGGTTCCCATGACTACAGATTTGGATATTTTGTATGACTGATCCCAAACCTCCTCATCCCTCCTTCCTTTTAATCACAGGCAGCCCTCTAGAGATGAGGAAAAGTTAACGGTCAGATGGTCCTTCATTTGTCTTTCATAGCACGGTGAAGCAAGAATCTCTCAAATGGTAACAGAGCAGACCATTGCTTTTGTTAAGCCTTTAATCTTAGTGTCAACCAAAGCCTCACCAGATGAAATGAAGTTTTTCTCTTGCAGTTGTGTGAACATTTGTACTGTGGAATCTCACTTGAGATACTGCAGTTGGATATTATGTCTCTCCGTGACTGGCACATTAAAAAGCCAGAAATAAAGCCCTTGTGTGGCTACTCAGAGTGAATGAATTGATAGATCCATCCAGGAAAGAATTAAACTGAAGGCTTTAAATGAAAAGCAATGAGTTTATAACAGCATTATAGCACTTTGAATCAACTTTGTACAATGCTGAGCTGAGAATTCAAAGAAAAACAAAAGAAGGCACAAAATATTGTCATTTATAATTGGATAACAAGACCAGCAACACAGGAATTTTGTAGCTGCAGCAGATTCCCACATAGTTAGAAATACTGAAGAGGATTCTAGCTCCTGTGCTTCACCAGTTAGCTTTATTAAAAGGCAATTCCTGAAGAGTGAGGTTGCATCTAGCTTTTTATTTGCTCCTCAAAATTTACAGACTTTTTTTTATGTTGTTTTTTGGTGGGGGTTGTTTTTATGTTTGTTTGGTTGGTTTTTGTGTTTGTTTAGTTTGGTTTTTGGTTTTTTGGCTGGTTGATTTTTTGGGTTTTGGCTGTTCAGGTGCATCAAATCTGGCCTAAATTTTGAAACATTTTAGACCAGTAGGATAGTATTATCAACTAAACAACAGTATATAGTTGAAGCATTCAGAAATTTCCTAAACTGGGAGATTTTCATACCCAAAATGTTTACCTTCTTATGCTTGGTTTGTTTTAAAGGTGAGCTTGGGGCTTGTTTCATAATGGTACAGTTAGATTAAATTAAATTTTCTACACTGAATTTTGCATATAAACCAAAGACTAGATGATGCATTTACCAAATTCAGTGGGAAAATACACCAAAGGAGACTGAAATTTAGAAGTACAAGCTAGAAAGTTAAAATGCACTTAAGTCAGGGTATGAAATGAGATGTTGATGGAACACTGTCATTTCTTGTATAAAGTACACATTGCTCGAATTAGCAGAAATTAAAAAAAAAGGCACATTTTATTGCACAAGATTTCAACTGAAACTGTTTACCCTTTAGCTGCCATCTCAGCTGACTATTCACATACTGGAGTAGGCAATAAAATCAGCTCTCTAGTGGTGCAGAACATCTTAAAAGACACGAGATTTTGGGTAAATGTTCTCTTTGGGTTTTTTAAACTACACACAAAAATCTTTCTATTCTAACATTTTATGTAGGAGCTTTTGATTTTCTATTGTGTGTGTGTATATATATATATATATATATATATATATATATATATAGTATAGTATAGTTATTGAGTGCCTCTGCTTTTCGAAATATCACACCAGTCAGAAGAGTGATCTGAAAAATAGTAATAGTTGCATCCCTAGAGAGTAATCCTTGCAAAAAAAAATTACATTTGGGAGCAGGCATTTAATCAATAGTTTGCATTTAACCATAACCATCCTGAAGAATTTCTATCTTTGTCTACTTTTGACTATCTCTCAAATTTTTGACATGTCATTTTCCACAATCTGGCCTTTGTCAAACCTAAAGTTGCCCATGGGCAGTTTCATTTGCTCTGGTTGTTTAAGAAGTGCTTGAAGAAGGAAGATGGATTAAACAGCTTGGGTTTTATAGATCAATCTCCTGTGTCCCAATAGTGCCTGCTACACCAGAGACAAACCTGTCCTTTCTCCTTTGACAGTCTGGACCACAGGCAAAATCAGTTCTCCAAGGGTACCACCACGCTGTCCAAACTGACCTGTATCTTCATGAACGTTTCCTAAACCACCCTGCCCTTCTCTGACAGATCACAGTTGTGTCATACAGCGGAACAGATATCCCATATTTTCCTCTACCATGGGTCTGTGTTGATCCTTTTCACCATTCTACCTTCTTCTGCATGCTCTCTCCAAGTAACTCATCACCCTTTCTTAGATTAGCACTTCTTTCACAAGATGCTTTTTGTCTTCGGTGAGATTACAGTCTGTGCAGCAGCTGCAGATCTAGCTCTCTCATTACATTAAAATTGGAAGCAATCAAACCTGGTAAATGGAAACATGCTATTACATTCTGAAAATGTATGTCATTCAAAACTAGAGTAACCTCACCACCAAGCATGTTTTGAAAGTTGAGGAAAGAGTACAGGTACTACTATAAATAACTTCAAGCTGTGGGCAGGTTTGGTTTTGTTTTGTTTGTTTGTTTGTTTGTTTGTTTTTCATTTTTATCTCTTTCTTCTACTATGTTCCTAATTTTTCAGAGAATTTGTGATGATTTGGCTATTTGAAAAAATTATAATCTCAAAAACTGGGCATAAGGAGTGCGTAAATATTCTGTTCAGTTCTGAGAGGAATATTTAGCCAAGGAAGTTAAAACTGTGTTTAGAAACAAATCTGTCACTTTCAACTGTATCTACCCTCAGTTTGACACTGATGAGGAAACTCCTGCAGCGTAGGCTCATAGGTATTTTCAGGGAAATTATTCTCTTGAGGAATGCTAGACTCATTGCTTTAAATATTGTTTCCCACTGCAGTGTTAATGAAAAGTGTCTTTGTCAGGTTTATTAAAAAAAAGGTCAATGTCATTCCTTTTTCTTTGGACATACGTATCTTGAAATCTACCTCTTTTTGCAGTTAACATATCAATAAGTGATGCTTTTCTTTCACTAATGACTGCATCAGACTTGTATCTGGTGCTGTACCAGCAAATAAACCTCAGTTAAACCAGTGGCATGTTTCTGATGATCCAGTGACATGAGATTGAGCTTTAATAATTTTATTCTATGTCAGACTTTACTGTTTGATCATTTTCACAGCAGTCAATCAAGCCTCTTTCTTTTTAGTTTGTTCTTTCTTTGTCTGTCTCTGGTGTAAACTGGGAACAATCTTCTCTGAAGTTAGTGGAATCATAATTGTCTAAGGAAGGAATAAGACCACTTTTGTTGTAGCTTTGGCAATGGCCTTTAAATAAGCAAGTAGAGAATAAAAAATCCACCCAACAACCCTCAATGTGACAGCTAACAGCTGGCCCGAAGGCCTCACAGACACAAGTAACTTCGACCTTGACTTGATCAGCCTGTACCCATGAGAAAAGAATGTAAACATGTTTAAGGAAGAAAGCACAGAAAAGTGAAAGGACTTAACTGCAAGGAATAGCTAGCCAATCTTTAGTGAGAATGTATGCAAGCAACAAGTTACTAACCAAATGAAATTAAGCATGATGCTTTTAAAAGAAAACCTATAAAGATGAGCTGTGAACAATGAAGATTGCTCCTGCTGCTTGAAGAAAAGGTGTCTTGTCTGTCTCTACAGCAACACCTCAACAATACTGACAGAATATGATAGAGGCAGCCAAACCACTGAGAGTCAGAAACCCTGCCAATCAGTGTGATGACAACTATGACTAATTTTTTTTTTCCTTTGACCTGATACATGGTAATTTTATTATGAACTCCTATTACTTGTTCCTGTGTAGTAGAGATGAATTTTAACTGGCTTCATTTTTCCTCTTCAAAAGCAGATATATGGGATATTCGGCTAACTCTTTTACACTTTCTAATTTCTTTCATAATTTGACAGTGCCAGTGCTTTGGTTTTTTAATTAAAATATATTTTTGATTACATTTTACTGGCTTTTAAGACATTTTTCATTGGTAATCTTAGTTAAATGGATTTATTAAATGCTTTTTTTGGAGAATATGTATCTTCTCCAGGTATTGCTCCTCCTCAGTGCATTAAAATTTGAGTCAGGCATTTAAATTTCTTACTGTACTGAAAAGTAAGAACTTTTCCAGAGAACTGATGGACGGAATAAGCCACTTGCCTATGAAGTACAGCTTAGTCTTTTTTTTTCTTTTTGTTACAACAGCATAAAATTTTGTACTATAAAAGGATAGTATGGTAAAAATGTCATATCTATATGATTGTGATACACTGCTTAGGTATATCTAACTGGAACTTGAGCCCCTTTTAACTGAAGTCTGCTCTATTTTGTAATCTGTACAGCTGCTAACAGAGGAATGAACATAAAGCTAACCCCTTCATATTGTTTTTTAAAACCCTGACTTTTCTCTAGGGTTTAAACTTCAGTGTGAAATTTGCTGCACAGCACTTTTTCAGAAAACTAAGTCAGTGTCAGTGACCTCAGAAATACTCAGAAACATTTTTGGCACAAAGACATTTTATTAAGTCCAGGAGGTCATTCTAAAGAAGCTAACCTAGATTCGTGGCCATTCATGTGTCCTCCAGTGCCCAGGTTGTTAGTTCAGGGCTGACCATCTCTAACCCTTTCAGGTGCTTCACTATTTTTGGTGTTCACAGAAAATCTGATAGGAAATAATTTCCACTGAGCACCTGACAGTATCAAGAACTTTAAAGTTTGGTGAAAATCATAGCTTAAAAAATCAGATCTATCTAATGTCTGGTCCCCTCTTGTGCTATTCTTTCAATAGGAATTTTTACCTGAAGCTTTCATGTAGGTGTATGCTGCTTATACAAATCTTAGTGATAGTACCATCATAGGTGATGCTACATTTCTGGAAGGCTCAGATCATGTTCTGAATCACAGGCAGAGATATATTACTTGTTGGTTCTTCATGAACTTCAGAAGATCTCTTTTGTTTTCCTCACCCTGTAATAGAAAAGTTTGTTTTTTTTTTTTTTAAGAAATGGGAAAAGAAGATTTTAATACCACAATCTTCAGATCCAAACAGTCTTTTTCTGTGGGCTGTTGTGGATTCAGGAGACCAAGACTACAGGGACAGTGCTGCAAAAGCAGTATCCTAGAAATATTTGCGGTGCTTAAATCTTCAATTTGTAGTTAAAATCAGAAAACAAAGTAAGACAAACTTTATTCAGGTACCATTGAATGAGATGTCTGTGGCAAATATTCTCTTTGCATTTTAGTAGTTATTGATAAGAGTTTAGTTTTTAATAACTGCTTACTTATTACATGGTATATTAATATACTTCCACAGCATCCACTTTGTGAAGATATTTAAAATAAACCAACCAAATATATAGCAGTTATAACTTTTAATGAAGAGAAAATGAAAGATGAAATATGAAGAGGCACCTCAGCTGCCACCACCCAACAGGGGTCACACGGCCATCCGCAGGCCCCGGCGAGATGTTAGCTCTGTCAGTGCACAGAGGAAACTGGCAGACATCAATCCTCCCTCAAGCGAGAGAAAAAGGAAAGGGTGAAGACATGTACAGGAAACAACATAGAGACACCAAGGTCAGTGAGAGAAGAGTCAAATCCCAGATGGGAGGAGAATGAGGAGATGCCTTAGTCTTGGGCTGAAATTCTCTTGTAAGGCTAGGTGAAGATACAGTAGATATATCGACTCTTTTTTTCCCCCCTGTAACTCATGGAATGCATTGGGGAATGTAACATTCTATCCATAGCTGTGAGCAGAGGCACCAGTGCTGAAGCAAGCAGATGTAAAATTAGCTGTAATCTAATGAGAAGCTTGAGCAGAGAGAGATGACAAACCTTGCCCCAGGGATAGAAGAAGAAAACCTCTGTTCCCAGACATAAAAGAACACTTTCTATACTAGAACAGTTCATCCTTAAGACTGCACCCCAGTAAGCTGAGATGATTCATGGTGCTAGTTGGGAAGGCTACCAAACCGTGGGAGGAACTTCATGATCATGGATTTCTGGGTGGCTGCTATTTGTGAAAATTAAAACCACGAGAGTACTGTTTCTTGTGGAAAAGTCTCCATCGCATGGCAGGAAATACTCCTCTCCCAAAGTGAACTGAAGAAAGGTTATTTTAGAAGTGGTAAACTGAAATTTTTTTCTTTGTTTAGTCAAAGAGAAGAGAGTAGTTGGAAAGGCAAGTGTTCTGAAGATTTTTTCTGATTTATTATTATTTTTCTTTTAGTTCTGTTAATAAAATTTTCTTTATATCCTTTAAAGTTTTGAACCTGCTTTGCTCTCCTCCTAATCCTGATCTTGCAGCAGAAAATGAGTAAATAATTCTAGCGGGTGCACTGGCATTTGGCCAGCACTAAACGCACTACATTAATTGGTGTGTTGGCCGGGAAACTGGGATTGTCGAACAAAACCACGACACTTAATTAGTGTTTCTGCCCAGATAAACTGAAACCACCACATGGTATTAAAAGATTTAAGAATTAAAATTTTTTATATCAAAATCTGTAAACAGAATTTTTAAAAATACTTAATGGATATTTGAAACTATTTAGAATCTTTAGGCCCTATAGTTTTTCGATTTTTTTGTGTAATCTTGAAAAAGAGATTTTTAAGTGAAGTTTTGTTCATTCATAAGGATTTCAGATTTAAAAAATACTCTCACTTCAAAAGCTTGAGAATGAAATATCCAGGGGTGGCAACAGTATCATTTCAGGCTTTTATTGACATCCTTTATGGTTTTAAAACTCTTTTATGCCCTAAACAAAGATTGTTAATGAGCTTTGGGTTTAAAAATTTACATCTTTAAAGTAAAAAGCAATTAAAATGTGTTTTTAACACAGTATTCAAATGAAGATTCACTCTCCAACATGCAATTCACCAAAAAAATGGTCTCCTTGACTTTTTGGGGTCTGTAGGATGTCCTGAAAATATGAACTTCTGAGAACTTCCAGGAGACAGCAAAGAAGCCTGAGGAATCCAGAGCACTGGAACAGCTGAGTCTCTTCATATCTCAGTTGAAAGGCTATGTGAAAGGTTTCCATGGCAGCAGGATGTGAAGATCTTACAAGGCTTCTGTGATCCTTCATCTGAAGAAGTGTATTAACTTGTAAGGATACCAGTGAAGCATGATTTAGAGGTTCAAGGAGACATACTCCTGGTTTGGAGGTCAGTCTTCAAGGGCTATAGTTCTGCTTTGATGCCTCTCTATTCTGTGGTCTCTCAAATCTTACCATTTTTTTATGTTCTTGAAATATTATTAAAGATGTCAGACAATTTAGAACTGTCATAAATCTTAAAACTTTGAAGAAGTACTTCAATTACTGTTTAGAATATTTATTTTCCTCTCATGATTTTTGTTTCTACACAAAATAAAGATTTGATGCAAATTGTCCCATGACTCTTGAGCTCACTGCATTTAGAATAATCCTAAAAGTATAATTATAATAATTATAATATATTATAATCCCAGGAGATAAATATTAGGTGACAGGATACAGAATTAATATACATGTTTATTCTCCAAAACTGTGTAAAATGATAGTTTGAGTTAGCACAAGATTATTCTTCATTGTACTGAATATTCCAGCCTCTCTAGTTGAATGATCAAATTTTAAGTCTATGACTACTCAAAAAATGCCAAAAAATTGAGAAATAATGTCTTAAGAGCAGAATTTGTTTACAAATCTTTACTGCATTTTACAGAAAATTTTATGTCCTGGATTTATGTCACAGGACAATAATTAAAAATGTAAATAATGAATTAAGTCTTGAAATCAATACATCACATTAAGGTTTGTAATTAGCATAAAAAGTGACGCATGATGTCATTTCTTGACTTGTAATATAACCGTGCTTGGTTATCTGTTCAGATATCTCCTTCCATTTCCCATCAGTGGGGGGGGAACTATTCCAATACTCCTTAAAATAAATAGAATTGTATCGCACATGTTAGCATAGAACAAAATTGTATTTCTAGTTTACTCATTCTCTGCCCTACCTTTAGGCTGTTCTCTTTTATATCTGAGTTTGCTTTAGCTTCTGGACTTCCTTCCAGAATTCACACGGCCAAAGGCAATGCATACCAGAACCTGAAAACAGGGACTGAAATAAGTAATGCATTCACATTAAACCAAATAAAATTAAATTAATTTAGTGGTGATGAATCTTGTTCGGTAAACATCCTCAGACTGATAGGTTTTGGAGGGTTTGGTGGTGGTGGTGGAGAGGAGTTCACAAGTATTTCAGTCATTCTGAGGTGAAACTGCTTAGTAACTCCTTTGTTCACTTCTGAAATCTCTAGAATTAAACAACATTTAGTTTATATTAGAGCATTTTTATGCTTAACATTAAACTTTCAGTTCTCCATAAAAGGACAAATATAATACAGATTCATTTTTAAAAATCTTTTTCATCCTGTTTGCAAGTAATCAGTTTATCATTGCTCTGAACAGTGACGATTCATACTAGATTATCAGTGTGCAAATGAGTTTAAAAGAGATTACGTAAAAACTGTCAGGTTGGATTTTTAATTCAAAAAAAGACAATGGGAGCTGCAGAAAATAGTAACAGCCCTATCACACAGTGATCAATTGTGAAGCTGCCCTAACATTTCAAAGTAATAGAAAATTATGGGATTAATTTAAAATCACAGACAAAATTGATGGAAGTTTACAGAAGCTTACATCAGATAAGGGAACTAGATTTAATTTACTTTTTTATTTATAATATATATAGATGTAAATTCTCTAGATAAAGTATTCTATCTATCCCAGAGAAATGAGTGTACTGGAGTATAGCTATATACATCTATTCATGGGCATAATATATTATGTTTGTGCAAAGAATTCCAATTGCAGATGTACGAGTCAACACTGCTAATACAGCATCCTGTCACATCAGAAAGATGAAGCAGAACTCCATTTTGAAGAATGAAAATAATGCTTCCAAGACTAACAAGATTTGCCCTTGTTCATTTTAGTAACCTGTTAGTCTGAAGTTAGAAGTCTAATTTCTCTAGAAATTTTCTACAGTTCAGGACACCACCTCCAGTTTGGAAATGGAAAGACTACCAGAAGTTTATGTTGGATGAATTGCCAGTTAAGAGTTCTGAATTCCTGATGTCTTGTATAAGTAAACTGAAATAACTAGACGTTTTATTTAGACATCTTATTTAAAGTTACCTAGAGTTCAGCTAGCAGAGTACAGCCACAATGCAATAATCTGTGCAGCATTTTGTGTAAAAGGCTGTGCAGAAGAGGTCAGGATCTACACCGGAATCAGCATTGCTGGCCTCCATAATGGGGTGATATGTTGTGGCACAGCCCCCAGAACCAAATGCAACAAGTTTCCTTGTAACATCAGAGACCTTGACTCAAACTGGACTCCTGAATGAACTCTGGAGGCCCAGGGCTGCAGCGGTGCCTGGGGGAAAAGGAGCTGGTCTTGTATGCAGGAGATGTGTAGGATATGCATCACCAAATAATAGAGCTGAAGTCGAAATCAGACTCTTCAGGAGGAAGGCCAAGTGACACAAGTGGGAAATTGCTGCATGGGGTGGAGGCCCCCTCTGGTGACATAACTGACTTCTCTAGGGAGGTTTGCTGCTTCCAGGGCCTTGAATCTGGGATATTGTGGAATGACTGCTAAGCTTTGTCTGACTCTTAGACTACTATGCCTTGCTGCTCTTCCATGTTGGTACCAATGAAACTGCCATGGACCTGGAATTCGTCAGACGTGACTACAGAGCATTGGAGATGAGAGTAAAGAGCATTATTTTGATTATTTTCTTGATCATTGCAATGATCAGGAAGGATTTGAGGGAAAATGGTGAATGCTGAGGGTCAGCAACTCTTTACACAGCCAATGTTAACAGCAATTTGTTTTTTATTGCAGTGGAAATCGCTTTGAGGATCAAGGACTGCTAGAAAGACAGTGCTCACCTCTCTAGGCAGGGAAGAAGCATTTCTGGTAGCTGGCAGGCCAAACTGGTGAGAAGAACTGTAAATAAGGAACAGTCGAGGAGTGAGAAGAATAACAGGGCTGACTGGGTTGGCAAGCAAAGTGTGCAGTGTCATGTGCTAATCAAATAATAAGGCTGAAGGTCAAGTGTTTCAGGCTTTCACAACAAAGAAAGCCAAGACCATCCTGGGCTGCATTATAAAGAGCATTGCTGCCATCAGAGGTGCGTTATCTTCCTTATCTGCTTAACTTAGTGAGACATACATGGAATTCTGGGTCCAAGCCTGGACCCAGATAGGGACTTCTCAAGACAGATATGGACTTCTCAAGTGAGTTTAGCAAAGAGCTATGAAAATTATTAAGAGTCTGAAAATTATTAAGCTGTGATACGTGATGGAATGCTGACAGAGCTGGGACTGTTCAACATGGAGAAGTCCCAGGGGCATGTTACCAATGTGTAAAATGAGCCAGATTCTACTCAGTGGTGTCCAGTGAGAGGAGAAAAGAATAAGTGGAAAAAAACTTAAATAGAATCATTTTCATGTAAACAGAAAAAAACACCTTGGGTTTTTTTGGGTTTTTTTTTGTTTGTTTTGTTTTGTTTTTGGTTTTTTTTTTCAGTAATGGTGTATTAAAAAAAAAAAAAACCAGTATGCTTAGAGAGGCTGTGAAGTTTCTGTCCTTAGAGGTGTTCATGATGCACATAGTCCTAAATAACCTTTTCTAGCTGAAAAAAGCTGACTTTACTTTGAGCATGGAGCTTGGACTTCGGTATTTGATTTTCAGTAGCACCTCCCAACCCCAAAAGTGATTTTGTGCGTGCCCCAACAGCATTGGTTTGAGCCTCTGACCAAAAGATATTAAGAGTGAAAGATTGATAGTGAAAGAGATCACAGTATATATACCTTTTCACAAACTTACCAAGCTGCTCAATGGTCTTCTGTTATCATAGAATTAAAATAAAAAGAAAAAACAAACCCAGAGATGAATCTAATATATCTAAACTGTAAGAAATATAGTTTCTATAAGAAACTTCTCTAGTTTCCACCTATTGTATGGTGGGATTTACAATTCTCACTATTCTAAAACCCATAGTTATACAACCTTTCATAAACGAGACAGATACAAGTCCTGAAACCCAGAGTCTTGGAAGTCAAATCTTGAACTGGGGATTCCTGTGGCTCCAGTGACACCTCCTTTGCAGAGGATCACCTGAAATTTTTTGCGCACCTGCCCCCAGCAGAGTATGGGAAACTGAAAGTTCCTTAATTTACTGTAGGCACTACTTATAGACAGTAAAAACATCAGTGTGTCAAGATTATTCTCATATTGAATACAAAACACAGCACTGTACCCACTTTATCCCAGCCAAGACCAGGACAGAAATCTGTTAAAGATCCTGCAATAAGTAGAAAACTGCATCAGCTTTATAGTACCAGGAGTCATTCTAGCTGAGAATGGAATTTGGTGGTACTGTTGCCAAAGTTACACTTCCAGCTTTCTAACTATCTTCAAATCACTTTGTTCAGACAGCTGGAGCCCTGCCTTGGGGAGGAGTAAGGCTGCAGTTAGGGTATGAAGGAGAGCATGCTGATAAAGAACTTAGGAATGTAGCAGGCACAACTTGCACCACAGGCCGAGCAGCAGCATGAAACCTAGCCTTACTGCAGAGAACATTAAAAATTCCTGTTCAGTGAGGTGTAGCTAAAGTGAAGCACCTGTCTGGCTAACAAATTACCTTGTGTATAAAAAAACAGAACTGCAATAATTAAAGTCATATTTTAAGACTTAGGAATTGGATAGTATTGTTTTTCAACTTAGTTGTCTTATTTTCTCCGTTAGCAAAATGCTGTTAGGCAAGCTAGTTGATTAGTATGTGTGAATAGAGAAAATTAGCTCAATAAATGCCAGCAGGTTTAGCTTAAGTTTTCCTCAGCTTCTGGGTGAAGAGTCAGGCCACTGTTTCCTCTGCAGATGTTAAACTTCATTAAAGTTGCTGTCAGTCCACCTTAGAGAGGTGAGTAAGATATCAGGATCTTCTGCAAATCATTAAGTAGTTTCTGTTAAAAATGCTGATGAATCCTGCTCCATTAGAGATTTTGGAACAATGGACAAACTTGGAGAGAAATCATAGAATCATAGAGTACTTTGGGTTGGAAGGAACATTAAAAATCAACTAGTTTCACCCTGCTGCCATGGGCAGGAACACCTTCCACTAGATCAGGTTGCTCAAAGTCCCCTTCAACCTGGCTTTGAACATTTCCAGGGATGAGGCATCCCTGGATGAGGCATGTTTCAGGTAAACCTGTTCCAGTGTCTCACCACCCCCACAATAATTTTATTTTCCTGACAGCTAATCTAAACCTGCCCTCTTTTGGTTTAATGCTATTATCTCTTGTCTTATCACGACATGTCCTTGTAAAAAGACCCTCTCCCTCGCTCTTGTAGACCCCTTTCAGGTACTGCAAGGCTGTTCCCCAGAACCTTCTCCAGCTGGAACAACCCCAGCTCTGTCTGATAATAGGATCAAATCCTATGAACATGATCTTGTTATTTAATTTCTACCAAAATGAATGGGAAGTAAAAGGCTTTTCTAAAATCTACCTGATATTCACTTGTGGATTTAGGCATTTGAATTCCTAGCAAAATTTGTCTTACAGAATCTTAAAAAAAAAATCATCAAAAAACTCCAAAGATGTACTTTTCTCCTAATATATAACCAGCAAAGATCTTTGAAATAAGGTAAGGAAATAGCCCCAAGAACTGCAACAATATGTACACCCCTAGAAAGAAACAGAAATGTATACAATATTATAAATAGCAAAGAAAGATGGGTAAAAAAAGCCAGAGGCTAGAGGTGGGGGAAGTGTTACTTGCAAAATTAGTATTTTTCTTTGAGAGGGTCTACCTGCAGTCTTGCCTGGATTACTATTGAAATAAAAACTCAGAACTAGAGAAGTTTAGACACTTTAGTATGTAAATTGCCCTTTGGGGCAATTGGAGCTCCTCATGTTATGTCTTTACAAAGCAATGGGCAACTGGTTTAATCTAGTTAACGGACTGATGCTTTAGCATACTGCTCCACTGGTTTGCACAGCTTTAATGCTTTCTTAAAGTTTAAATTAGAATTTTGACTTCTGCTGAACTTTTAAAATTACTTTATCTGATATATAAATCCAGTTTCTCAATGCTAGTAAAAATGCTAATTATTACTTAAGTCCAAATGTAAGTTGAGTTTTTAAAATGCAATATAGTCAGATTTTTAAAGTATTTTTATAATGTACTTTTGAAAATATCATAAAATTTTAAGATACTAATAATTCTACTACTTGACAGCATTATGAATTATGAACAAGTCATGTTCTCCTTCCACTCCCTTTCGAAGGATGCTTTTAATGTAAGTAATAAGCAAAAGTTTCAAGTTCTTAAAATATGACTTCCTTGGTCAAACTAGCTTTAATAAAAGCAAGACAAAGCCATTCTGAGCTGCCACAGAGTTGTATATTGGATATAAATGGAAAAACATAAATTGAGGGAGAGAGAGGGGGTGAAAGTAAAAAGAGTAGATATTTTTAATTAATGAAAATACTACATTGCTATAATTACGAAGAAAAAAACAAGTAAGGGAATAAAAAGGAGATGATCTAAGATTCATAGTGGCTTTATTTTTAGCTTTTTAAAAAATTGTGTACTAAAGCAATTTAACAAACACTTGAACCATAATAGTGATGGTAGTAATTTTTTCTGATATCTCTATTCACCTATTTCTTTCAATTAGACCTGTTCTGGGCTTCATAGGAATTTATGTTGGTGTATTTCTGTGTGTGCTTTTCCTCTTCTCTCAAAAAGTAAACTAACATGCAAAGCACTGAATGAGCTTTATGCTTTACAGAAAACATGCATAAGTAGTAGTGAAGAGATTGGTATTTTTATCTCTATACTCTATTGCACGTGGTGTTGCAATAATGTAGACCTAAAATATTATTTATAACCCCCAAAAACCCCTCCAAAACCCAGATAAGGTCTAAACATCTAGCAGACATTTGTAGACTTTTACTTGGTCTTGGCTGCATTGTAGGAGTATAGATTGTACTTTGGAGATGATAAATGAAACCTTTAATTTGAAATTACACTTAAAAAGTTATTTAATAAAGAATGGAATAAAGTGGCAACTAAGAACATGTAAAAGGAAAATACTTTTGACTGAAATACCTGAATTAGTTGCATTAAAAATAAGCATCAGACTATTTTGGAAAACAGCCTAATTACAAAATCAGACTACAAATTTCATCTAATCCACGCAAAGACATACACGAAGTTGAAGATATAAAATGTTAGCGGTTGGATGAGATGATTTTATAACTCTTTCCTAACCTAAACAATTCTATGATTCTATTTTCCATTTAATATTAAAATAATAATATTTTAGTAACTTGGTAACAAAAGTGTAAATAACATTGTTCTCACATTCACTACAAGGTCTCCACATAAAGGAGTGTTGATATTCTTAATATTATGTATGTTAAGATCTAAAACGTTTGTAAGATTTAAGAAAGAAATCACCCATTTTTGGTTTTCATAACTTGTCATTAAGAATTCTATCTTTCTGTTAAAGCTGTAATATCACATTTTATTTTATGTTTCTATTGGGTGGTCATTTGTTGTATTATATCATATTTTTTTCAGAAACCTTTGAAAGTATTTCTATGGAGAACTTCATTTATTTGGATAAATTCCTTGCTCTCCTGATGTATTATTAATTGCAATCAATCACCACATGTCCATGGAGTTGTGTGACTGGGTATTTAGTCAAGAAAAGTTACTGAAGCAGTAGATGAGTTCACATTTTCCCAGTGAATAGTACAGAAGAGGTTATCAACAATAAGCATGCAGAATAAATCTGTATACTTTACATGGCAGGATATTATCAGCATGAAATCCAAAATGGACAGTTCAGGACAAAAGGAAGTTTCCAGCATGTTACAGGCTGATCACAGTCTATTCAACAATTAATGCAGTCAGATGTAAAGACGGCCTCAATTAGTCAACTTCCATGATAATCCCTAGAAGAGTTAAAATTAAATCAGTCATAGAAATGTAGAATGGTTTGGATTGGAAGGAACCTTAAAGATCACCTATTCCAAAATCCGCTGCTATGTGCAGGGACATCTTCCACTTGAGCAGGTTGATCAGACCTCCTCCAACTTGGCCTTGAACACTTCCAGGACTGGGGCATCCACAACTTCTGAAGGCAGCCTGTTCCAGTGCCCCACCACCCTGGCAGTAAAGATTTTCTTCCTAATATCTAATCTAAACCTATTCTTTTTTCAGTTTGAAACCATTCCCCCTTGTCCTGTCACTACATGCTCTTGTAAATAGACTGTCTCCATCTTTCTTGCAGGGTCCCTTCAGGTGCAAAGCCACAATTTTAGGTCACCTTGAAGCCTTCTCTTTTCCAGGCTGAATGCCTGGCAATACTCAGAATAGACTATAACAGAGAAGAGTAAATTATCTTGACACCAGTAATGCAAAACTTAGAGAGAGATGAATTAGCACTAAATTAGTATTTAAAATATTTCTTTTCATATTTAAAGTATTATTAAAGATGTTTGTTGTTTTGACACCAAATGAGGTTGTTGACATAGCTCTTATGAAAAATTAGCCATAAATATGATAGCTTTCAGTTCAAGAGTGGCATGAATTTGATTGTTAACCTTCCTTTTACATACTCTCTTTAAAATGAGCATATCCATAAATGGTCTTTAATATCTTTATTTCCAGTAAAATCTTTCAGGGTCACTAAGATCAAGCTTAGGTCAAGAAAGAGATTTGAGTTTTTGATTTGGTTATCCTGAGAGCTTCTTAGTTTCTGACAAGTTGCAGTAGATCTAACACAATTTCATAATCTCTCATCCTGTGACATAGTAAATTGAAAGGTATAATTTTATGACCCAATAGATATATTATAATATCAGTTTCTATTTTCATGCCTGGAAGAGCGAACAAATATTTTTCTACTTTGTTTTTGAATACCTAAGATGTTTATAAAATGCAGCAGACTATGTATGCCCCAGCTAATATTGTTTTAATATCATAAAGCTGCCCTGGAGTGAAAATATCAATTTATGTGGCAGATTACTGGAAAATTCTAGTCAAAGCAATTATCTATGGTTATTTTCAGGCTTGTAGATCATTCATTATTAATGGATGAGTTAATTAAATTAATTTCAGTGAAAATGTTGAGACAGAGCAATTCATGTTGAGGTAATATGCCAAGATATACCAGGAGATGTCTGCTTCTTCATTAATTTTGTCTTGATTGAGGTTAGGTGAATTCCTCTGGGAGGCTCTTAGCAAGCCTCAGTCCTTTAGGTGAGAAACAATTTCTGCTGAAGGCAGTCTTGTGTATAGCATGGTTAAGTTTTTCTCATCACTCAAACAAGAAACTGATATTTACATTAAGATTTTCTATATTATAACTGCTTTTAATTTGTTAAGCATGAAGCTGCCTTCTTGTGCAAAATGTATGAGTAACAGCTGCCTTTGTGTTTATGGTGAATAGAATAGATTTTGTGACCTTGAATTAAATTTGACCACTGGGTGAATAGTTTAGGTTTTTAGTAGCTTCTATTTCAAGAACAGATGAGTAGAGACAATTATTAACAGGAGAGCAATTCCTTTGAGCTCCAGCTGCTCCAGGCCATCAAGGATGTCTGAGCAGTGCAGTGCTCTTGATACCTACTAGAGAGCTTTTAACATTTAAATTTCTCAGCTTGCCTCTTCTACAGCTAGGAAACATGACCTAATTAGTTTTTTTTCATATTTTTCTCTGTTCATGAGGAAAGGCATACTGACAGCAATTTAATTAGATGTTGACATAACTTTTGGTAGTGACAAGAACTGGAGATGTTCACAACAGCAGAGATTTCATACCATCCTCAGTTGGCTCAGCATATGTATGATTGGGATCATACTGAGTGGGGGTTTGGGACGAGAGGGGTGCTATTTTTTGGTGTTGTTTGTTTATTTCTTTGTTTGGTGGTGTTTTTTGTTTGAGGTGGTCATTTTTTTGTTTTATTTTTCTGCTTTGGGGTTTTTGGTGTTTGGTTTTTTTTGTGTGTTTTTGTGTTTTGGTTTTGTTTTTTAGGTTTTGGGGTTTTTTTTGTTTGTTTGTTTTTTGTTGTTTTTTTTTTTTTTTTTAAGTAAGGCCTTTCATAGAGCATGCTGGAAGTTTGATTATCTGCCAGACAGAACCTAAGACTATGTAGTCTTCTTCTATTGTCCAACAGTCAATACAAGGGTATTTAACTCTTGCTTGTCAATAGAGAGGATGAAGGAAAATCCTTTTTTTTTTTTTTTTTATCTTTCTCCAGTATGCAGCCTGATGGGAAATATATGGCCAAATAAGCCATACACTAAGATCAGTTTCAGTAGCATAATTCCTTTGTGTCACAGAACAACACATGTTGTTCTGAAGTTAGAAGTGACCACTTAAAGCTGGTTGTCCACCACCATGTCTGGATGACTTTTCAATACTTCCAGGGAGGGAAAACCTCTCTGGGCAGCCTCTAACAGGATTCAGTCACACTCTCAGTAAAAAATTGTTTTCTGATGTTCAGGTGGAATCTGCTCTGTTCCAGGTTGTACCCATTGCCTCTGGTCTGTCCCTGGTCACAGCTGAGAAGAGTCTGGCTCTGTCCTCTATGCACCCTTCTGCCAGGTATTTTTGCATATTAGTGATATTCCTTCTGAACTTTCTCTTTTCCAGGCTGACCAGCCCCAGCTCTCTCAGCCTTTACTCATTGGTGAGATGCTCCAATCCCTTCATCACTTCATGGCCTGTCACTTTACTCTTTCTGGTCCATGTCTCTCATACTGGACATGCAATTCCAGGTGTGGCCTCACCAGAATTGGTAATGAAAATAATTTTTGCTTAAACAACAGCAAAATGTAAATGATGGTGATTTAATTTTCATATAGCCATACACTAAAATCCTGCCAGGGTAGCAGAGGGATCACTGTCTTCCTGTGGCCCTGAGTGAGTGCCAAGGTTTTCATCTCAGGAGTCAGGGCAAATCCTGCAGCCAGGCTCCATCCCAATACCCTAGCCAAGAGCAGGGCAACCAAGCGGACAGGAGCAGCCCCAACCCCTGGTGTCTGACAACTCAATGGAGATGAAAATGGCTTGAGGCCAGGCCAGGGTTTGGGTTTGCAGATGAGCCCAGCTCAGCAGGACCCATGGCCAGGCAGAGCAGGGGCTGTGGGGAGCTGGAAATGGGCCCTGCTGTGACATCACTGGGGCAGACTCTGATGGCCCATAAGGCTGAAATGGGATACATAAAGTGTCACATTCCACAGTTCTGTGTTTATTATGTAAATATGTGTGGTTTTTAAAAAAACAATAGTTACCAGTTATGTCTACAGTCACCCAAAGTAGCACTGTGAATCTTACTTTTCTTGTGTGTTCTTGCCATATGTAACTGTTTGGTATGAAGCTGTTTGGATAAGGTGACATTGCCATAGTGACTTGATTTCTTAGAAAGAGAGAAGTGAAGAGTAGGAGGGGCTCTGCCCAGAAATTAATCTTATACCTAAGTTACAAGACTTTTACACCCAGAAACAAAGACATAAAATCTATTCATCTTGATGTCAACTTTGACTTTTTTCTTTTTTCTCTCTTTTTCAAATGAAAACACAATAATATTAATTTAATTTATAAGCATATGAAAACCTTCTTCACACAAGCTGATAATCAAATGTTTTGAGGTTTCAGTCTGTGTTGGCCAGAAACTTGGACTGGAGTTGATAGAAGTGAAGAATACTACGTGTTGTTTATAGGTATTAGGGTAGAGGCAGTTTTTCCCCTCCCCAGTGTCCATCTCAAAAAACACTGTAAGGAAAAGAAGAAAGAGGGTAACTAGAGCCAAGACAGGAGAGGCACTTTAAGCACCGGAAGAGGCTCTAAAGCCAGGAAGTGAGATATTTCAGGAAAATGAATCTGACACAGAGGTCTGCACTGAGATATACTAGGATGCAGTGAAGGCAGGAGGTAATTTCAAAATAGGTAATAAATTGCTTTTGTTCCTAAAGAATCATTCACTCTACTTCCATCACCATCCGCTAGTCTTCAAACACTCTTCCTGCTCTCAGTCCATTACCTTGCCAAAACCATGTTTCATTTTAAACCAGCACAAGACATAGTAGGGGTGGAAATGAGAGCCAGGGAAAAGGAAGGAGGTGTTAACATTGCAACTTTTGAAGTTGTATGGCTTCTGTCTCTTTCCTGTGGTTGTGTAAGTACAGCCTGGGAGGAGCTGGGAGAAGAGAGTGAGTGGAATTGTAATGGCTATGAGATGCTGGAATGGGAAAAAATGAGATGCAAAATGAGAGGTAACAGCTAGAGTGAAAGACGGGCTGGAGCATAAGAAGGCATAAGAAGCGCTTGCTCTCATGCCTCAGCATTTCCTTGGTACCAGAAATAGTTTAATAGTTAATGGAAAATGTTCCCAGTTTTCATGTGCAGTTCTCTTAAACTCTGAGACTCTTTCTGATGATCAGGTCTTCCTGAGAGTCAGTATAACTGGAATGATTTGTCAGAAACATTCATGCCAAGAACTCAAAAAATAAATTTCTTATTGAAAATTCTTAAAGGGTATTAAAATTGGGAAATAATTTTTCAATATTAATAATCTGAATAAAATCTGCATGCAAAGAATACATGATGTTAAATTAAGAGTTTCTGTTTTTCCTGTCTGTCTGCAGGATAAACAGCACATACAGTCATATCCTGTTTTCTTCTTGTTCAGGTTTTATTCCTCCATTAATATACATTGTTCTGACTCAGCTTTAGTAATGAAGTATTAATTTCCTCATGTAGTTCTGTGATGTGTTCAGCAGTTGACTATCATATGTTTTGGGTGGATTTATTAGGTTTTGCTTTATAGAGGGCAAGAAACAGTCAGATAAAATTCATTAGCTGATTTGGGAGTCTCTATTCTATACACACAAAGATTATTAATTAAAGGATTAACAGTAACAATCTCGTTCTGGCTCTTGCTACCTTTCCCATTGTTTAGAAAATGACCTTCTGTAAATGTATCTATTTTGTACAAGATTTCCTTGGGGTTTTTGTGGGTTTTTTTTTAATGTCATTGTCTTCTAAAAACATAGGAGAAATATAAAATAATTTTCCACTCCTTTAGAAGTCTAGCCAGAATTTGTGGGAGATATTTATCTATTTAAAAACATACTACAACAGAAGTGGTCACTGAATTAAGAAAATTCTTCTAATTGTATTGAGGAATTTCTGTGCAGTTTCAAATGGTGCGATGTAGTTCTGTGATCACTTTGAACTACATCTAGATGAGCTCTTTGAACAGAACTGTGAAATCAGGAAGTAGCACATAATAGCATAGTAATGATTAACTGAAAACTTGGACTTCACATCTGCTTTTGAATACTTTCACCACATAATCAATATAGGAAGGTTATAAACATGGAAGCTAACCATGAAATGAAAGGCATATAAATGTGTCAGGTTTTGAGATCTTCATTCTGAAAACATGTGCTGCTCTGCTCTTTTAAATTGCAGTTGAAATCTCTGCAATTAAGGTATGACATGCCCTTCTCATAATGAAGTTTTCCAAATTATATTAGAAGCATATGATTCTCTTACAGAATCACAGAAGCCCACAGCTTAGATTCTGAAGTATCATATTTGAATTACAAGCTGTTAATTTAGCTTTAATTAGAAAATCACCTTAACATTCATGTCCATTTTTAATGACAAGAAGCCTTCAAAGCTTCCACTTATTTGATTTTATTTATTTACTAGTAAGATGCATTTAGATTTAAAACTTATAAATCCATTATCAATTAGGGACAGCGATATTAATCACTTAAAAATCTGTTGTATATATTAAAATCTTTTGCTCATTCAGATTGTAAAGTATTTTCATTAAAATCTATTTTAAACAGATTAATAGGAATTTATGTATGAATTTGCTGATATAAATGTAGATAAAATTTAATGAAAGTAAAGTTCCCAAAGATAAGGAGTCAGCTTCTTGTAAAACCCAAGCTACTTAGCACAATAATCACATTATCAGTTACTACACTTTTGCATAGTTAAGGAAGTAATTCAATAAGTGATTCATTTATGTCCTTAACCTCAATTTCTTTGCAAAGTTAATATTTTCAGATTTTAAAAAAAGGCAAAAAACCTCTACTTTAATAGTCAACTTTAAATAGCTCAAATAAATCCATGTCCTATAGAAAACCATGCTTGTGATAGCTGAAGGTATTGCTTGATTGCATCCTCTTAATCACATCAACATCACAATTCAGAGGCATTTCATGTAAAGAATAAAGCTTACTACAAATTCTTTCTTAGAGACTTCACAGAATGATTGCTAAATTGGGAAGTTTGTTTTGATGAAAAACCAGCTCAACCTTCCTACTCAAAGTAAGGCCAATTATGGAGCAGATTGCTCAGGACTATGCTCTTCCATGTTTCTAGTGTCTCCCTGATATAGCCTCCAAACCTCTCTGGTCAGCCTGTTTTGATCACTTCAGTGGTAAGAACGATTATTTGTGTTTAGACAGTTTGCCATATTTCAGTATGTGCCTATTGTCCCTTGGTCTCTCACTAGATATCACTGAGAAGTGATATGCCACTTCAGGCAAAACAGAAGTCTCTGTTTTGTTTTCTTCCCCTCCCCAACAGATATAAATGTATTGGTAAGATGGCTTCAAATATTTTCTTCTTGACATTAAGCGATCCCAGTTCTGTTTAGCATTTCCTTATGTATCAGGTGCTCAGATTTTATCATCTTCATGGTTCTTCACTGGATCTGCTTTGGTATGTTAACACACAAAAGTTGTATCTGGAAGACTTTCCTATGCCTTCTGCCAAAATCAATCAATATTGTACAGGCATTTTATGTTTCTTCTAAATGTTCAACCATTTACATTTTAAGTGGCTTATTATTATTGTTGAATTATTTACAGTTTAGGTTTTCTTATATGTGATACTTTCAGAAGGCACAAATTACCAAAGCGGATTTTAAATCTTTATGAGCGACTTTATTTTGGTCATATTATTGTTTAAAATATTATTAGCCCAAAATCAATCTATATCAGTGAAGCATTTAGTTTATATAGTGTAATTTATAACTGTTATAATCAAGTCGTATCTTTGTAGGTACTGGCTTGACCTGGAAAACATGCAAGTCCCACTTTAAGTCACCTGTCTTTTACCAGAGACAGTGAAGGAGTGAAAGAGATTGACATAGTGGGAAATAACAAATGTGTTAAAATCTGTGATAACAACAATTCTACACTGTCAAAGACATGTAATTGACCTTTGATGCCTCCCTTTTCACTAAATGTGCTTGTTATGTCCAGTGTTACTTTTATCTAAATTATTCAGTAGTTGAAGGCATACCACTAGTGAATTAAATTTTAAATCCCCAAATATTAATTTATGACAAGGATCACCAACTTTAGCACAACTTAATCTCAAATCCCAAAGTGTGCATTGAAATTCCAATGAATATTTCTAACGCTAATTACTCAATTTCTATATTTATAAGGGAACTGGCACATCATAAATATCACATTGTGCTATTATCTCCATATGTTCCTGTTCCCTCTAAATATAGCAAATCAGCAATTAGCACTAGAAATATTCATTAAAGTTTGAAGGTAGATAAATAACAAGTAGAAATGCCATTTATTTATTATAATTTACAAAGCAAAGAACATCTAAATGCTTCTCATTTGATTAATGTGCCACATACCACCAGTTACACTAAATGCTTCAACTGAACTAGCACCAGGTAAAATTCATACTGCCTCGTAAGACAATATGCTTAATGGCTTGTCTGTTTTGGCATAACACAACTCCTTGTTAAATTTTGACTAGCCTTAAATTAGGATTGCAAAATAATTTTAGAGGTACTCTTTTTTTCAATCTCCATGTCTAGGACTGTTTTTTGTTTTGTTTTGTTTTGTTTCGTTTTGTTTTGTTTTGAAATAGAAGACAATACCATGACATGCACTTGGGCTATCCTGTGTGAGGTATGTTTCTTTTTTTGACAAGTTCTCCGTCAAATCATTAAATCTGTGAAGCACCTGTATTGAGAGCTTAGTCAGCCAGGAAAGTGTTAACTTAGGAAATTTTCCTCAGTATACAACATAATTGCTCCAAAACACATTCTTCTGATAATTTGTGTACCATGAATACTCTAGCTCTTTTCTCTTTGCACACACTAGCTGTTGCACATTTGGTGCTGCACTGCCTGCCATGTAGAGCAGATGATACAAAGAGTTTTTAAAGCCTGCCCAGATACCAGTCATAAGTATAAAGGCAATGGGAAATTCATGTCTCCTTTTGCACAAAACTCAGGGCAGGTGAAAAGTTAAAACAGCGTATGTAAAAAGCTCTATAAACAAGGAACTCTTAAAACTACTACTACCTTTCCTACTCTTCACTGTTTCCTTGGCTGTGCTTTGATTATGACTTGAGTGTCTTTCCACACAGCCTCAGCCATTAGTGAAATTCCTCTTCCCTAAGGAATTGCTCTTCCCTAAGGAAAGCTTTAAACATATACTCAGTAGAAATATTAAAAAGAAATACTGAGTTTATAGGTGGGATATAAAATATTTTTAATGCCAATAAGGATAAAGTAACATTAAGATAATCCATTGTAATCTCAGAATATTTTTATACTCCCTTTAAGTTTGTTTTCTCTTTTGTCAGTGCTAAGGCTTAACAGATAAATGTTTCTGAGGAAATAATTCCAATTTAATTTTTTTAAACTGGCATCTTTAAGTGGTATATAGTTTTTTAACTAGACTTTTTTTTTTCGAGAGTGTGTGCGTTTGTGTGTGTGTGTGTGTGTCTGTGTGCTGTAAGAGACTTAAAAACCACAATTGCCTCAAACACTGTTAAGATCACAGTAGGACTTTGCCCTCTCTAGCAAAAGGTGCAAAGAAGCAACTGCTCATCTGAAATCACCTCCCCTCCCCTGAATATGCCTCTGCAAACACCTGGAGATTTGGACTGACAGGAATTTGAGATAAGAAAAAGGTGGTGCTTTTGTCCAGTTATCTCAGGTCTAAGGAGAGGTTAACAAGGCTGGGGGAGAAGAATGTGCCTGCTAGGAAAGCCAATTCTGCAGCTGTGCTGCCAATCAGCTCTGGCCAGGGCCAGCGTGGGGAGGCCACAGCCCACAGCCCATTCCTGAGCCCCTTCCACCAGAGGAATGCAGGGGACCCAGCGGGCTGCAAAAGACAGGGTAAAAATTCCCTCTCCTAGGGGAAGTGCTTGGGCGTTCCCAGTACACCCGAAGGTGCACTGTCATTTATTACAAAGGAAGGAAGGGAAGATTTGCCAATAGCAAAGAACACAACACCTGAGATCAGAAGACTAGAACAGATGGTATGACTAGGCCACAGCAGCAGTTCAAGTTTAATTTTTGTATATTGCTTAAAAATAATACCAGCTTTGCTATAGACGTCTCTCTTAAATTTATCTATGTTTTATGTGCAATTTACATTTAGTTTCTGGAGTGCTACTTTATGACACATATCTGGTAAAGTATGATATTTGCACAAAGCAAACATTTCCGTACAATGATTTTATTTCTATGATTTATCAATCTTCTACAAGCATGCTTTATATGCACAACAGATATTCTCACCTTAGTTACTGAGAATATGTCATGAGCTTAGCGTTTTAAAGTAGGATATGCAGAAAAACTTACAAAATGGAGGAAGTTTAAGCACTTAGTTCCAGACTGTAAAGCTAATAATATTTAAAGCAGGTGGTGACAACAGTTTTTCTGGCTGAACTGAGAGCAGAGTCTACTCCAAAGGAATGCTGGATATGTGTACAGAAGCTTTGGGGTATGTAATGATGCATGGACATGTAATGTACTGCAACAACTTTCCTTAAAAATAAGAATAAATCTTGGTAGAATTTAACATTACAGCATCAAAAAGAGAAAAAGTTTGGAAGCACTGTATAAATTTATGTGGTTGGGTTTAGAGGGACTATTATATTGGCCATCATCTAAGACCTCTCCTTGATTTTGCTTTATATTTATTGTCTTTTTTAATGCACTGCTGAAGGTGAATAGATGTCAAGAATGATACATTAGCTAATGTCCAAATGTATTCATATTGAGACATTGAAGGACAGTTCTTTAAATGCAGCTGGACAGCAGGAAAATAAATGACAGAGTTCTCAGAGTGTCACTTAGAATTTCATGGTTGTCAGTCATCAGAATAAATTCCAGTATGCCTAAAATGAGGACTCTAATTATATATCTATATAACAGGAAAGCTGGTTTTCTATTTTTGCTCTTAAATTAAAAACAAAACTAAAAAATCTTTCAGTAACAGCTCTCCTTACAACATTTTTATATATAGGAGTCATCTGCACAACACAGAGGGCTTTAAGTATGAATGCTTATGTTTAATATACTGCTTGAAGTCCATTACATAGTTTAATTATTATTAATTGGTGTATTCTCTTATAATACATGATTAATTAGACTTGTTTAGTCAGGATTCTCTAAGAAGATTAAATTAAACCTTTTAATTTTCAGTCACTTATATTATTACTGGCAGTTACCAGATGTTACTTTTACTCTAGGTGCAATATTAATTATATCAGATCTCACAAATTATTGTGGTCCTACACACTGGGTGTGCAGAAGTTCCTGAGACCAAGCCGGAGGATTCAGCAACAATTAACCTAAAGATCTCCCGCAACCTGTGCTAGACACGGCCAGTTCCAGTTTCAGCCCCAGCGCAGGGCAGGGCTGAGCCCCTCAGCCCCGGGGAAAGCCTGGGCAAGGCAGGGCAAAACGCTGCCCGGCAGGCAGGGCTGAGCGAGGGACAGCGAGCCAGAAACAGCCCTGAGAGCCCCGAGGGGACCGCGGGAGCGGGGCCGGGGCAGGAGAGAGCCGGCAGGGATGGACCCGCGGCTGGGAGAGACCCGGCGGGGCAGGCGGACGTGCCCCGAAGGAACTACGGCCACTGAAAAGGCCATGGAGATGCAGGTTTACCTTGAACGACTGCAATCCATGAGAAGGTCCCAGCCTGAGGCAGGGAGAAGTGTGAGGAGGAGCGGGAGAGAGAAGGAGCTTCTATGGACTATCAGTCCTAATTCCTCACTCCTCTGCATAGCTGGGGAAGAGGAGGTTAGAGAAGTTAGGGATGAGGGAGTGAAGCCCGGGAAGGAAAGGAGGGGAGGAAGAATGTTTTAGTTCTTTTTTTTTCTCAATATCCATTTCTAATTCAATTGGCAATAAACTAATGTTTCCCCAACAGATTTGGCCCGAGACTGTTACAGATAAGTGTTTATCTTAATCCCTCTGTTTATCTTGATCCTTGATGAACTTTTCCATCCTCATTAACTCTCTGATCCCACAAACTAAACCATGTTCAGGGCTGGGGTCCTTGGACATTTTCTCTAGTGCAAAAGCTTGACTGCACTGTCTCTTTCACAGCTGTAAGAACCTACTTGTTCTGCTGCCACACTTTGCAACAATACTCACAGGGGTGCTGTTGGTGAAGTGGGAGATATGATGCAGTACCAAGCTATTGATCTGCTTCTGTGACCACTGGTCAAACTACTGTTGCCATGTTAGGATGTCCAGGTATTTCTTGTGTCACTGCTTTTCTATGCATGTTAATTTTAGTAGGTGTTGACAACCTTGTGGTGGTGTGATATTTTTAAGGGTTTGAGAAGTCACATTCCACTTTCTCTAGTCCTAGGGTTGGGAGGTAATTTGATGTCTATCCCTGACTGGCAGTTATCATGAATGAGGTGCTGTATAATATTGTGGCATAGCGTTTTTCTAGAAGGGTTTTATGTGCAAATGCAAAGGATGAGAAAAATATGTGAGGGAATGGTGAAAAATACATCAGAAGGCCAGTAGTGCTTCAGGAAAACATCTGTACTTGTTTCAGCTGTTGGAAGGGGGTGATGTGGAAAGACACAGTCTTGGCAAATCCTGAGACCTTAAGCTGTCAGGTTAATAGAATGTCCCATAACCTTACACTGCTGGAGGAAAAATCAAATGAGCTATGTCCCTTAACACACACAATAGCCTCTTTCCTCCCAACAGTTTGTGGCTTAGCTATCTTGGTTTTTTTTTCGGTGATCTTGATGATTGTGACTGTGTAAACACACACAATTCAATTAATGTTCCTAGAGGTCAATGTTGATAAAGATATTGAGGGTTATACAAACATTTTATAATGATTCTATTTTGAATTCCACAGCTTCTTTCTAGCACAACAAATTTATAACAGGAAGTTCTTTAGCAATATTAATGTAAAATTATTGAAAAAATATTTTAAGCCTTAATTAGAGCTTTGAAAAATTACAGCTTTAAGTGAAATATGCTTAGCTTTCATCTTTCTGCAAAAATGTTCAGCTGTGAAGTAATTTAGTTGATTTTCAGTGAACATTTTAATAGCGAACTTATTATCATGTCAATCAGAACTTTCATGTTTTCTTTTCTTTTAAGCAAAGAAAACACTCCAAATTAGTACTCCTTGAAATACTGGCATTAAAAGGTGTGTTAAAAACCTGAAACTTGAACAAGTGCAGTTAGTACTAAAAGGTTTCTCTTAAAATTTACTAAAGTTATTACTTGGAAAGAAACCAAGTAATTGGTAAGAAATGCTTAATCTGAGGACTTCTGTGATAGTATGGGATGAAGTGTTGAACTATTTATTTTCTGTGAAATTAAAAGAATTAACAAAACACTGGTAATTTTTACGCCATTTTCATCAGCGTCAACACTAATGCCCAGTTGAGTTCGGTTTCTATACTATCCTGTCAAAGTAAGTGCAAAGTGGTATTGCTGATTTTATCAGACAGTCTGATGAAATGAATAAAATTGTACTACTATACTATAGTAGTATCTATTTCAGGATTATCTCACTATTTTGCGCAACTAGCTTTGTGTGGTACACACAGGGTAAATTCATTTCTCCTTTTCTGATCTATGAGAAGGCACAGAGGTGTGTGTCTTAGCACAATTCATCAAAAAATCATGGTCTAACCCTGTGCTAAACTATAGTTTGAATGACAGTGGACAGTCTAACCTGGGTCTAAACAAGTGTTTAGGCAGATATTAAGACCATAGATTTGCTCATTATTCAAGCATATGCTTACATTCTGTGTTGCTTTGAGTTCCAGGAACTGGAAAATTCTGAAAACTGAAGAGTAGCAAATTATTTAAATACTTTCTCCTTAATGAAACCTTTTGTTGCAAGGAAAATTGATTTTATTTTCAAATACAATATTAACCATGTGCTTTGGAAACAATGCTTTTAGATTCAAGTGAGGAAAAAGATATTTGTTAAAAGTTAATGGGCATCTTGGGTATACTTTTAAATCTTAATTTTCACCATCTGTGCCTCACAGGCTCCCCATGAATTTAGAAAACATTCTGGTTCTCACTTTGCTTTTGTTTGCTACAGTGAACTTTTAAGAAAATACGTGGCTGACTGAAGAATGCAGTCGGATAGATGACAGTTCATGGCAGGTACAAAACATTTTACAAAATATCAGATATTTTTATCTGATCCTGTTTTGAAAAGGAGAAATTTTAGTGGAAGCAAAATGTGTTCCATCTGGCTCAAAGAAAAAATATAGTGAGTAGTAAGGCTTAATGTAACATTCTTAATTCTACTCACACAGGTGATCATTTTACCATTTTTATCACTGACACTGGTCAGTGGTAGATGCCTCAGAAAAGAGGAGACAGGGCAATTGCACAGCAATAGTTTCCCAGGTGTCAGTTGTGCAGATGTAAGCACTTTCTGACTTAAGAACTTCCTGAGGTCATATCCCTGTTGTGGTTTTATTATCATTAGTAATTTTTTCCCCTCACTGAATGTATCTAATTCTTTGGGTTGAAATTCCCAATTGTTTCAAAAGGTTATGGCTCAAAGGCATGGTTAGAGAATTTACATAATAACTACACACACTTGCTTTGTCTAAGTATGTCCTGGATTATTAGCAATAAAATTTAAAACAACAACAAAAAAAGGTGTCTACTTTTAACAAAACACCATCTGATTTGCTCAAAATTATAATCTAGAGCTAAGAATCAAAGAGACGTGCATATTATGTTATGATTTGAATTTGTTTTACCTGACAAGACTCTTTTGGGAAGGAGAACTCTAGTAATCTCTCCTATATAGTCTCAGTGGAATCCAGAGCAAAATGGAAATGGGGACATTTAGCTAGAAGATTTCTGAATACAAAATAAATGGCAAAGTTTTAAGGGCACAGGCATTTGAATACTATAATCAAAATGTCATTTAATGCAAATTCCAAAAGTAGTATCAACACAGAATTATAAACTTGACAGTGAAGTGCCTTTCGTGAATAAATAGTTAAAGAAAGGTTAGGATATTGCCATCTCTATCATGCTTCTGTTTGTTCTTCAGAGTTCCTGCTATTCCAACTTGGTGTAAAGTAGGTAGTGTTATAAATCACTCTTTTTTTAGCCACAGTCACTAGTTTTCAGTTCTCTGCAGACATTTAAATATGTCATTGTCCTCTTAAAATGGAGAAATAGCTATCCATGTGTCCTAGGTTTACTGTATGATGCTTTTATCCCCAATCATCTGTTCTGTTTATGCTGAATAATACGTTTTGCACCTTTTAGATATGTTCCAGGAGGGAAGGGAGTGGGGAGAAGAGGTGCAGAATTTGTTTTCAGAAACTGCACTCACTCCTCCACATTCCTATTCCTGCTCCCGGACTGTGTTGAGGATGGACAGACAGCAAGACAGAGCTCTCCTTTGCTTTTTAGTTACCTTTTAGCTAGCTGAGGCAAAGAAGTTCCCTGGACTGTGGCTTTTCCTTTTCTTTGGACCTGCTCAAACCTGCTCTGGACTGAACACCCAGAGGAGCAGCAGCCCACTGTGCCGGGCCTGGGCTGCGGCATTTCCACCGCTGGAGGGACTGACAGGAGACTTGAGTGAGCCGAGCTGCACCCCATGGAGGGGACTTTCTGAGTTTTTCTCTTTTTTTGGAGCAGCAAGAAGTTTTATTGTTTAATATTGTTTAGGTTTTCTTGTTTAATAAACAGTTTTTTCCACTTTTCTCCAAGGAGGTATTTTTTCCCAAACTGGTTTGGGGGAGGAGCCAATTGAATCTGCCTTCTAGAGGGACCCTTTGGGGGTTCTCTCCCAGATTTGCCCTGAACCAGGACACCATGTGAAAACACACACTCAAGAAAACTACACTTAGCCATTAAAAGAATATTCAGTCCTATTACTTTAAGTGGGAAGTGAAAGGGATTTTCTTTTTAAGCTTGATAAAGTGTGCGTTTTAAGACTGGAAAAGTTAAGCAGACCCATCTTAATTTTCTGACAATATATTCATTGACAAAGGGCAATATTAAATTTCATTTGTGTTGAATTTTGCTCACTGGGTAAAAGATAAAAATAAATTAATCATAGAATCATTTAAGTTGAAAAACACCATTAAGATCATCAAATTCAACCATTAACCTAACACTGCCAAGTCCACCACTAAACCATACCCTGAGGTGCCACATCTACACATATTTTAAATGTCTCCAGAGATGGTGAATCTGCTGCTTTCCTGGGCAGTCTATTACAGTTCTTGGCAATCTTTTTGGTGAAGAAATTTTTCCTAATATTAAATCTATACCCTCCCTGGTACAACTTGAGGACATTTCCTCATGTCCTACCAGTTGTTCCTTTGAAGAAGAGATCAATAACCATGTTGTTACAACCTCATTTCAGGCAGTTGTAGAGAGTGATATGGTCTCCCCCGAGACAGACCAGTTTTCTCCAGGCTGAACACCCCTAGCTCCTTCTTCTGCTTCTTATCAGACTTGTGCTCCCTTCACCAGCTCTGTTGCTCTTCTCTGGACTGCCTCCAGAATCTCAGTGTCCTTCTTGTCGTGAGGAGCCCAGAACTCAACATAGGATCCAAGTTGTGACCTTACAAGTGCTGAGTACAGGGGGACAGTCACTGCCCTGGTCCTGTGGGCAACACTATTTCTGGTTCAAACCAGGATGCCTTTGGCTTTCTTGGCCACTTGGACACATGCTGGATCATGTTCAGCTGGCTGTTGAAAAATATTTTTATCAAAAGTTATTTTGATAAATTTCAAGTTGAAAAAAAAAAAGACCCACAAGCTTACATGAAAATGTTTTACAACCTGCTATTCGGTGCTGTTTAAAGATGTTTCAAGGTTCATGAAGTGATTGAAGCATTTTGAATAAGTCTGAACAGCTTAAAAATAATTAAATTTTAATCTTTACATACATCTACAGATTTCTATTATCTTGAAGGAAACAAATAAAAAAAACTGAAAAGCAAGATTTTTGTTGTCCATCCTTGTGTAAGGACAGCCTGTTCATGGATCGTCTGCTTAAATATTACAAACCATGCTTCTGTTTGAAGATGGATGTGGTATCTGCAGCTACTGGATGGCATTACATTAATCAAAAGATAGAAAACTGTATTTTTCCACCAATCACATATATTATTCTGGAGACAAGATACAGGAAATAGGTTTTGACAGTGATGAGACTATGGAAATCACCTTTATCATAACACATTCAGTTGGGCCACTCAGGCCTCACCTTGCCATATTCTTATCTTGTTTTGCTTTCGTTGAACACTTTCAACTCCTCCAGCACGCACGTGAATGTGATTTTATTTTCATGCAGTTAGACAGAGCACAGAGGTGCCATGCAAACAGGAAAATGCAGTTTAGATACTCACAGAGCATGTGTGATAAATGGATAAAAGAACCCTGAAGTTCTTGATATATGTTTTATAAACTGATGCTCATTAAAACTTAGTCTGACAAGAAAATGTTTATCTTTCCTCATGCTTTAAATACACATTCATATCATAATGCTCAGTTAAAGATTTGTCATTAGACAAATTTATTATTACTGTTTCTTTATTATTTTTTCTTCTCTAGTTACATGGTTCACCTTCTTTAAAAGGTAGTAGTTGTTCATGCAGCTTATATCAATATCTTCAGTCTTTAAAAAAATAAGTATAACTGGTGTTCGAGAAACTGATAATTCTTACAAAGATTGCCTTTGATACTGATTATTTAAGACAATTTTCAACATAAAGTCATCATGGAATCACAGTTGCAGAGTCTTAGAATTGTACAATAACTTAGGTTGAAAAAGACCATTAGAATTACGGAGTGTAACCATCAACCTAACACTGTCATGTTTATCACTAAATCATGTCCCTAAGCGTCACACCTACATACTTTTAAAATTCTTCTAGGGATGGTGACTGAAACACTTCCCTGAATAACTTTCCAATCTTTGACAGTTCTTTCAGTGTAGACTTTAGTTCTCACTGAGCCAATCTAAATTTCCCTTTGATATAACTCTAAGTAATTTCTTCTTGTCCTATTACTTGTTCCTTGGGAGAAGAGACAGACTTCCACCTCCTACAACCTCCTTTCAGGTAGTTATAGAGCATGATAAGGTCTCCTCTCAGCCTCCCTTTCACCAGGTTAAATACTTCCAGCTTCCTCAGCCACTCCCCATCATCCTTGTGCACTCCACATCAGACTTGTGCTACAGACCCTTCACCAAGTTTTTTGCTCTTCTCTGGACATGCTCCAGTAACTCAGGGTCTATCTTGTAGTGAGGGGCCCAAAACCGGACACAGTACTTGAGTTAAGGCCTCACCAGCGCCGAGTACAGAAGGACAATCACTTTCCTCGTCCTGCTGGCTGCATCATTTTTGATACAAGCCAGGATGCCATTAGTCTTCTTGAGCCACCCAGTCAAATGCTGGCTTATGTTCAGCCTTCTGTCAACCAGCAATCCCAGGTCCCTCTGCACCAGGCAGTTGTCTTGCCACTCTTCCCCAAGCCTGCAGTGTTGCTTGGAGCTGTTGCGGCCCAAATGCAGGACTCAGCTTTTTTTCTTTGCTCAGCCTCATACAATTGGCCTCAGCCCATCACTCCATCCTGACATCTCTATAGAGCCTTCCTACCCTCAACACTCCCACCCAACCTCGTGTCAGGCTGGCTGAAGATGCACTCAGTCCCCTCATTCTGATCATAAAGAAATTAAATAGGACTGCCCCCAGTCCTGAGCCCTGGGGAGCACCACTTGTGACCAGTCACCAACTGAATATAACTCCATTCACCACAACTTCCTTGACACAACCATCCAGCCAGATTTTCACCCAGTGAATATGCCTGTCCAAGACCCAAGCAGCCTGTTTCTCTGACAGAAGACTATGGGAAATTGTGTTAAAGGCTTTATTAGATCCTAGGCAGACAACATCTCAGCCTTTCCCTCCTCCCCTAAGTGGGTCATTCTGTCATAGAAGGAGACCAGTTTAGTCAAGCAGGACCTGCCTTTGAAAAACCCATGCTGGCTGGGTCTGATTCCCTGGTGTCGTGCACATTTCATGTAATGGTACTCAAAATGATGAAATGCATGATCTTCCCCAGCACCAAGGTCAGGCTGACAAGCCTGTAGTTCCCTGGAGCTTCCCTCTGACTGTTCCTGTAGCTGGGCATCATATTTGCTAACTTCCAGATGTCTGGAACCTCTCCAGTTAGCCAGGGATGTTAGCAAATGACTAAAAGTGAATCAGTGATCACTTTTATCATCTCCTGCAGTGATCCCCATCCAGCCTGGCCTATGGGGTTAACTGAAACTTTAATGACTTTAAATTAAGAAAAGGTAGGTTTAGATTGGCTATTTGGGAGAAATTCTTTACTGTAAGGGTGGTGAGGCTCTCTCTTCATCTAATCAGGAGGATGCCCTGATTAGATGTGAATTTCTAATGCCTCGAAGGGTTCAAGGCTTTGAGCAACCTGGGCTAGTGGAAGGGGCAGGGATGGCAGGAAGGTTGAACTATATCATCTTTAAGTTCTCTTCCAACAAAAAGGGATTATATGAGTCCCTGAAATTCTACCTAAGTATGCCTTTGTTATTTTTCTTTTACTAGTAGAGGGTTTTTATCTAAATCTCAATGATTTAAATACTTAGTTACAATTGACACATTACCAAGTTTACTTAAAAATATTTTCCCTAATAATTTTAGTTGGTAGCACTTCATGGTCTTGATGTTTGTACTTTTCTAGTATGTTCTAAAGATGGGATTTTTATATCTTAAATGTTTCATTCATTATTTAGAACAGAGTTTTATGTAGAGTTTAAAGACCAATAGAAATAATGGCATGCCTTGAAGCCTGATGTGAAGATGATGGAGTCTCCAGTGAAATTATAAACAATTATATACTGTACCCTCTTTCCAACTCACAGTCTAGATATTGCTTACAACATTTGCCCAGAGTTATCATACTGGTCAGGAGCTTATATAATTAATTCGTTTAGTTTTATTCCACTTTTCAAATTGTATGGAGTAGTATTGCATTTTCTCATATTCTTCTGGATAGCTAAAAGGAGTAAAACTTGGCTTTGAAAAATAATAATTCTGTAAGTACTGACAAAATAGGAGGGATCACTAATAAAATATTGTCAGTATTTCACTTGAGGACACAATTTAGAAACTTTTAATAAATGCAGCAGAATATGAGAAAATATGGTGGCTGTATTTTTTGTTTATATATGCATTTCACAAAAAAAAAGTAGGCTGAAAGGAAGCATTTAATTACGATATATATGTTAAGGGTGAATCAGTATCAACCTGTCACTGACTAGGCAAGACTGCTGTACATGAAGCATTAAAATTCCACAAAATCAAAGGAACCAAAAAGTGTCTTTGCTTTATCGTAATGTGGTACATTAACTCGCAAAACCATCACTGAATAATTCAGTACTTCTATGCTGAAAAGAGAACAATAATAATTTGCTTACATTTCTTCACTGCAATACCTGACATACAACTCTTCATCACTGGTTTCAGTTCTACTTCCATTTTGCTCAGAGAGAAGTGGATGCTCATCGAATTGTCAGAAGCCATATATAAAGATCATGACAGCACCAGGAACAGGACACATTTTCAAGCTCACAATATGGCTCAAGCTGCATGCAATCAAATTTATTGACCTCAAACTGTCACGCAAGAAATACAACATAAACCTAAAACACATTCCAGCTAAAAGCCAAGGAGTGTTTAAAATAAATCTGACAGCAATTTTAAACATCAAGCCTGTTTCAATTATTAATGTCAATTAACAAATTAACTATGCTTTAATTCCTAATGGAACATGCTAAGCATATCTAGGACATTTATTCAAATGGGTGTACCTAATTGAATCAGTATACCAGTATTAGCACAGATTCTGGCTCCATGTGTACAGAATTCAGAGATGGTGAACTGAGTAGGAGTGCTTTATGTATTCAGACAAAACTTAATAGCAGGATTTGAGAATTTGTTCAAAGCTCTTGGTGCTCAACATCTGCAACTTAAGAGTTAGATCCTGTTCCATTCTTCCAGAGGTATCTGAACAACAGCATCATACATTCCTATTGAACCACATGACTGACATGTGAAGAAGAGTCGAGTCCTTCTAAATCTTTCCTGACGGGCAGAAATATTTTTTCATAAAATGTTTAAAATCTCTCCAGGATGATGGCTGTGTCATTCACATAAAGTGGGAATGCCTGGATTTAGTGGAAGATTAAGAAAACTGAAGCAAACCCAAGGAATATCTGCCCCACATTTACAAGCACATATACTAGAGTGCAACATGTTCTGGTGGTTGAGAAGCTACCCTATAAGGGATGTATGTGTTCAAACATCCTCAGATGGAAACCATTTTCCCACATTCTTGGCAAACACAGCAAATAGCGGTGATAAAAGGGAACAAAGCCATTTTAGAATACTTGGGAGGAATCTTGATAAGAAATAAAGTATTTTATTTGTAGATCATAAATCTGCATAATTTCATTTCAATTTTATGAACTTGATTGGTTTATGCAGAGAATGTAACAAATATTTTCACGCAGTCTATTTTTTAAGAGCCATGACAATAAAATGCAGGTTGATGGAGGCATCTCAAGGTCATTAAACTGTCAGCCCTCTCCAAAATAAAAATTTTCAAGTGGATTATTATTATTATTTTTCATGTGCTTGTCAATGAAATGAAACTTCTATTTGATTACAGACAATGCACTTATTGTGAGGTGTTTTTGGTTGGTTTTTTTTTTGTTTGTTTATTTTCATCTGGATGAATTTTTACAAGTGTCCTGTTGTTTTACTGCTTGACTTAGTGTAATGTCATTAAATGGAATGAGATCATGACCATAACCTTTTCAGATTTCAGAGGAGTGGAGTCAGGAACCTTCTGTTTATATTTAGAAATCCTATTATGGAATGCACCACTGACATCATGACTAGACATGTTTAGATAACAACAACATATAATGATATGTCAGGAATGTTCATGTAGCCAGTTCATGAAATTTACAATTTGATAGAGGCAGTATGCTTATGACTGAGTTATTTCAGGAGATTTCTGTAGTATTAGAACTTGAGCCTAAAATCACCACTGTTCTTCAAAATATGCAATGGCATACACTGTTATGTCAATAATTGGTGACCATTCTGATCTGAGAGCATTATATGCTTACCTTATATGAGTGTAAAGCATTGCAGGTACAATGTCCATAACAATAATTACTATAAAAGGCTTTGCTTATATTTTTATTTTCAGGCATCCAGAGTTGTGGGCTTACATAGTATTTGCAAAGGGCTTCTTACAGGCCACAAACAGACTAAGAAGTCATTTAAAAAGTGGTTGATATTTCCTCAAGAATTCTGAATTACTTGGGGCTTAGAAATTTCATATTCAATTGCCATAGATAATTTAAAATAATAAAAAGTGGACATATTTATAGAAAAGTTATGAAGTAGGAATTCTTTCCCAAGCTGTAGCTTTTTAAATTGCTGATATGAAGATATTCAATAGCCAGAGAGATTACTGTGCTTAGCCTATAATTTTCTAACAAAATCTGTGTGTCTGTCTGAATAAACAATTTGTCCAGTGATTAGTTCCTGTAATGCTTATATGGCACTTTTTATACACCAAGAAAAAAGGAAAAATAAAAGAATGAAAGGTGTAGTTCTTTTAGATTTGATATTAATTACTGGGAAGTGATAGAGTTCACAATCCATAGGAAAAAAAATAACAATAAAAATAATAAACTTCAAGAAGGTGGACTTTAATAAACTCAAAACACTTAGAAACAAATTTAGTGAAATACTAGTTAAGAAGAGGCAGCTGACTCCTAAAGAGATAATACTAAGGGCAGAAGTGCAGATTATCCAATTACAGAGGAAGAACAGGAAATATATTGAGAGATCAAATGACTTAAACCATGAAAGAGATCATGTAGACTATGGAAACTAGGTCAGATAGAAACTTGGAAAGATAGGACAAGTAGCTCACATAGATACAAACACCAGAACTTTTATAGCTTAAAATACAACCAGGATGTAACATGCAAGGGTGTTGAGAAATAATTCTGCAAGTATATTTAAGGAAAAAGAAAGCCAGGAGTGGAAATGGTCTATCAACAGGGGAAAATTACCTTGTCTTTCTATCAGCATTCCCTGAAATACTCAACAGAAGGCATAGCTGATGTCACTGACAAGGTCTTACTGCCAAACAGAGAAATAATAAGCTGGACCATACTTGAAAAATATGAATCTGCTAAAATCTTTTGGCCCTGATGTTATATACTTTAAACGGCTTTAAGAGCCAATAAAAGTAATTTTTTGTCCTTATTTCTGAGAGCGCATGAAAAATTAATGAAGTTTCAGAGGACTGGAAAAAGAAAAATATAACAATGTTTTTAAGAGCGCTGTGGTTTAACCCCCAATGGCAAATACGCACCACACAGCTGCTCTCACTCCCATCTCCTTCCCTACAGTGGGATGGGGGAGACAGTCAGAAGAACAAAAGTGAAAAAACTTGTAGGATGAGTTAAAGGCAGCTTAATAGGACAGAAAAGAAGAAATATAATGGTTATAATGATAATGATAAAATAATTAGGATATACAAAATAAATGATGCACAATGCAATTGCACACGACTCTCCAAGGTGATGCCAGTCTGTTCCCAAACAGTGGCCTCCATCCAGCTTCCCCCTGAATTTATATACTGAGAATAACACCATATACAGCATGGAATATCCCTTTGACCAGTTTGGGTCAGCTGTCCTGGCTGTGTTCTCTCCCAAATTCTTGTGCCTCTCCCACCTTCTATCTTGCAGGCCCCATGAGAAGCTGAAAATTCTTTAACTTTGTACAAACACTACTTAGCAATAACAAAAAAACATCCCTTTATTACCAGCACTATTCTTCTATTAAAGCTGAAACATAAGAAATTAGTCATAAATATTCATTTTATTAATTTGATAGTTTCTCTCTCCATGGTGAGATAAACCCCCCACTTGTCTGGGTGAGTTATAACATCTTAATGCAGATCAATCGGGAAAAAGGATTAGGTGGTTTTGACTAATTATTGAGTTCTACCTATTTCTGCTGCTCTTCTCATGATAGCCCTGCTTCTTTATCCCTCACTAAATGGGCTGCAGTACCTGTCATCTCAGTTGAAGCATCTGCAGCATTTGTCATTTTGCTGTCACATCCAGATGCCATCTCTTCCCCTTGAGGGTGCTGAGAAGTGTTGAACAGTGCTTGGACTGGGGCCAGCCCTGGGCCAGGACCCAGCATCTCGCAGTTGTTTGTGTTTCTCTGGAATTGCCAGGGTGATTGCATACTTTTCCCAAATATTTTACTGATTTTTCCAGATTCTGCACTTTTTCAGGGGTGGAATTCCAGAACGTTGGAGGTACCCACTCTTCTAGGTACTTGCCTATACTATCCCACACACCCTGCCACTCATCCAGCCTTAAGGCACATCTCTGAATGTGTTATTAAATAGTTGTTTAACCTTAAAAAAGACCTAGAACACATTCAGAACAGGTAGCAATAGGAACATACTAGTTTGAACATCTCAAGAAGAATCAAAATTCTCAAGAGCTATCATAATTAGCCTGGAGGAGAAGGAGGGGAAGATGGAAGTGTCTCCTGCATGGATTTCATCTCCAAGGAGAAAAGGAAAAGCTAAAATATATAATTATTAATATTTTCCAATAGATGGCTCCCAAAGTACAGAGATGATGACTATGATGAGTACAACTATCAGATTAGTTTCATGACCAGCAATTCTATAGTATCATTAGGCAGTGCTTCAAAGTAGAACAACATGATCACCTTAGCCCAGCTCTCATGGATGATAAACAGCATGATGGGCAACATATACTACAAGGAAGATATTACACAAGGCAAGTGAAAGTACAAGCACACCAAATTTGAGAGCAAATAAATCAACATTGTGACCAACAATTTTTAAACTAGTGAAATAAGTATCTATAACAAATTTATTGTTGTGTTCTAGTCAGATTTTCTGTTATGTCAACCCATCATACCCCACATTGGGCAACAAAAATGATTGTAATGGTTTAACTGCAGCTGACAATTAAGCATCACAGAGCTCATTCCCCACCTTCAGTGTAGGATGGGGGAGAGAATTGGAAAAGTGAGTAAACTTGTGCATTGAGAAAAAGACAGTTTAATAGGACAAAAAGGAGGATAATAATAACAGCAATTAGAATAGACAAAAGTGATGCACAATTTAATTGTTCACCACTTGCTAACTGATGATCAATTTGTAAGATTTTAAAAGATAAAGTAACTGCTAATTTGGATTTAATGTTTTATGTGTAGTAGAGAATAAAAATATACTATATTGTGGCTTTAGTAAGATGGCTAAATTTCACATATTTTTGTAACTAAGATTCTCACAGGTGTGGCATAGATGAGAATACCAGTGTTACAGTGAAACTGGTCACAAGATGGCATTGTTAGAGAAACTGTCAATTGTAGGAGATTTACTCAAAGCTTCCTACTTGAATTCTAGTTTATACTTCATTCATATCCTGGGTGATGGAATACAAAGTATTCTTCTTGTGTTGTCCTGGTATAAACTGCAAGATTACTGGGAATCCGTATTATAATTCAAAATTATTTAAAAACACACCGGAAAATTATTTTTTTAATTAATTATCCAATTCAATAAAGGCAATTGCAGTCTTCTGCTTTTGCATTGTAATTTCAGATACATGAATGCAAAGATAGAAGTTCTACATGACTTGATTAAATATCAACTCAATATCAAAGGATCTGAGAATAATCCTCTGCAGATCATAAGCCACACATCAATCAGTGGTGTTGTGCTGCTGTTAAGGAGAGCATTGCACATCATGCTGGGCTATGTAAATGAAGTACAGCTCACACAAGATGCTAGGTAATTCTTCTGCTTTGTTCCTCATACATGAAACCTTAGCTGGAATATGGTAACCTCTTCTGAGAAGCCTTTAGAACTATCAAGAAAGCTATACAACAACAACTCAAGTAATTCAGAGGAGAAAAATAATCAGACACGGATAGTTTTTATAGAGAAGGGAAATGCTACAATTTGGGATTGGTTGTCTGAAAGAATACCAAAGATTTAAGAATAATTAAATATGTAAAATACTGATTGAAAGTGAAAATTGTTGTCAGTTGTCAGTTCTCTGTAATAGAGATAATAGGGCAATACATAATTAATCGGCTTAAATAACATTTTAATTTGCACATTAAAATAATAAATATAAAGATAAATTAAAACAGGCCAGTTTCAGAGTCTTTGAAGTCTCCACTTTAAGAAATCATTCTGAACTGGAAAGCATCTTGCACATAACTATATATGTTGAAGCAAAAAGGTGGACCAAGGAGTTCTGAGATCCCTTCCAGCTCAGTTCTGTAATTCTGTACTGACTAATTTAAATACTGGGAGTTTATAATATTTTAATCAATTTTTATTATGCAAATTATCATAAAGAAAGAAGTGTTAGACCAAATTTCTGGCATAATTATGACACTCAAAGAAAAAGATAAGCTGACAGTTATTTCTCCAAAGAGCAGGTTTTTACGTTGCCTAATTGATCTAGGTTTGCAAAGACTTATAATTAAATCTTAGGCCAAATATATGCATTCAAATCCTGTTGGAAAATAATGGAATTCAGATGTATAATTTCTCAATTCCTACACACAGCTTTGAAAATACCCTGAAGACTAAACAAAAAGGTACCCACAGTGACAAAAGCAGAGTTTAAAAACAAACATTAAACAGTTTTATATCTGTTCACAAAACAAAATGCCACATTTCATAAAGACCTGCTTTAGATGTAGAAAGAAGGGGGGCTACTTTCATATCCGAGACTCTTTCTCAACAGCCAAAGAAACTCAGTATGCTGAATCTGCCCTGAAGTACATGTGAAGCCTTAGCAATCACTCTCCAGTTCAGTGGGAGACCTAGCCCACCTCTGGTTGTTAATTAAAATGATTGATTAGCTCTGTTTAGCATAAAATAAATTTCAGTACTATAGAAAAAAATGAAATATCGAAAAATGTCACTGCTCTTGTAGTAACATGATTCTCTGATTGAACTTATCTCACATATACTGTTGAATAGCATGAAGCCAGAGAAATTAATCTTAAGTGTTTAAGCAATGTTGTATTTACATTAATTAAATCAGCTAATTAAGCAAACAATTAAAAACTTGCAATATTACAAGTAATTGTATAATAGGAATTTTTTTGAGTTTGTTTATAAGTCCACATTATAGGCATTTTAATTAATTTCCTAAATGTACTGACATATTACATAAATTAGAATCAAACTGAAAATATGGAAAAAGCCCTGGACAACACTAAATCAATCTTCTCAAGCATTTATGAACAGCTTAAAACAGGTCTTATTGATTTACCTGATTATATCTGCTACCTAATCTAAATGGACTACTTCATTGCAGCCTGAATTGCAGGTTTTATTGGCAGTTATAATACAAAATGTTATGTAGATAATTGGTAGTTATAGAACTGTTGATACAATAAGACTTAAAAAATATTATATATGGCTTTTTTACAGCTTTGAGGTTTGAAAATGACTTTCTTTGGGTCACAATATTGAATATTACAGCACAATTATCAATGTTTTATCATAGAGTTTAAAGCTTTCATCTTAGGCCTTTGATTATTTTAAATCAACAAGGGATTCATTACATCATGTAAAAAAAAATCTGTTTGTGCATCTTTTATGTTATGGGAAAGGGATCATAGCTCTGTGTGCTAATGAAGAAATTATAAGGTATTGATTTGAGGAAAAAGAACAAGCCTTGACTAATCTTTCTTCCTCAGCTAACTCACTTTTCTCTTATTTCTGCACTGCCTCATATGTATTTTGAATAAAGAGAACATATTGGTATTCTTTTTTCCTTTGGAAATTGAACAAGTGGCTTGTGTTGTCATGAGGTACTTCCCTTTCTATAAGAAATTAAAGAAAAAGAAAGTACCTACATATAAAATAAATATTTTTAGAATGCATTCCATGGAATCTACTTGTTTGTAAAGGGGTGCCATCTAGTAGTAATTTTTAATATTAGATTTTTTCCTATATCTTGCATTTTCCTGTTCTCCAAATAGTTCAAGGTAAAATTAATCATTACACTGATACTACTGTATTGATACAAAATGCTAGTCTGTTTGAGGGGCTGATGAATATCAAAACAAATAAAAGCCTTTAGTTATTCAATTTCACTTTAAAATAAAAAACATATTATTGTTTGTTGCAAAGTAAGATTTTAGGTACAAAACACTGAACAAGCAGGTAGTAGCCTTTTAGGTGGAAGATACTGAAGAACTGGTTACTTATAAATTATAAAATACACTATAAGATGTACCATGGCAATGAGAACACTGCAACAGTGATTGGAATATGTTTGAAAGAAATTCATGGCTTCCTTATGACATTTGAGAGGCCTGTTCTTCAGAACTAACAAGCAAACATCATCATCTAGAAAGGACAAGCCCTTAGTTTCTCCAGATAAGAATGGCTATGGCTAGTATCAAGCATACTTCTCTGAGAAAAGTGACATGGGTCTAAATTATCTCCTAGATATCTTCATGTCTGTCCCAGTTTTCCTTAATTAGTGCTCAGGGATTTTTTTTACCAGTCATCTGGCTGGAGGAATTGACTGCAACATTAATGAGTTTGCTGATGATCTCAAATTGGGAGGTACTGTTGACTCACTTGAGGAACAGGACAGGAAACTCACAGAGTCCAAATGCCAGATTCTGTACCTATGATGAAGTAAGGCTGGGTATAAGTAAAAATGAAGAGAACAGTGGCTGGAGAGCAGCCCTGCAGAAAGGGACCTGGGGATGCTGGTTGACAAAAACTCAGTGTGAGTCAGCAGTGTGTGCCCTGGTTGTCCAGAGGGCAAACACTGTGTGCCCTGTCAGTCCTGGGCTGTCACTCCATCAAACATGGCATCACCAGCCAGGCAAAAGAAATTATTATCTCACTGTATTCAAACGTGGTACAGCCTCACCTTGAGTACTGTGTGCTGTTCTGGGCCCCCCAGTTTAAAAAGGGAGTGTAGATCCTTGAGTGTTTATCTTCCAGAGGAGGGTAAAAATGCTGGTGAAAGGCCTGGAAGGAATGTCTTATGAGGGTGCTGCTGAGGACTTCAAGTTCTTCTATTTTGAACCAGAGGAGGCTGAGAGATGATCTCATTACTCTCTGTAGCTTCCTGAGGAGGTGAAAAGGAGAGGAAGGCGCTGAACCATTCTCCCTGGTATCCAGAGGTAGGGCCTTCAAATCATTATTAACGGAGAGAGGAAGCTTAATCTGGACATCAGGAAGCATTTATTCATCAAGAGGATGATCAAACACTGGAGCAGGCTTTCTAGCAAGATGGTTAGTGTTCCAAGTGTTTAAAATGCATTTGGTCAATACCCTAATAACAAGGCCTCAAGTGGTCAGGTAGACTAGATGATCGTTGTAGGTTTCTTCCAACTGAGATATTCTATTCTATTCTATTCTATTCTATTCTATTCTATTCTATTCTATTCCATTCCATTCCATTCCATTCCATTCCATTCCACTCGGATCTTGAGATAAAAGCATGCCCTCCTACCATTTTCTTTAAAACACATTTAGATGAACCCCTTACAGAAAAGCTTGTAGCACAAAACCCTATGTGGTTTCAGAGAATAAAGCATTTAAACAGCAGAGCTGTAGTATATGAAGCAATGGCCTTGTGTCCTAGTGGTTTGTTCCATGTACCCTGTCCATTTTCCCCAACGGTTTTGCCCCGAAGTTGTTTACCACTATTTTCCTGCCAATTCTTATGTCAGTCCCCATGTCAATCTCCCTTATAACTCCCTTATTTCCAGGTCCTTCCCTGACAATCCTGGAAGTACTGCCCTCTTCCCTTGTCCATCAGAAGTAGCTTGATTCCTTTCTGTAGAACCTTCTTTGTCTATCACCTTCCTTCGAAGGTTCATTGGTGTGCCAAGCCTGTTCCCCTCCCATATTATTCCCTATTGGTCACCTAAAACTTAACCCCTACCCTACATTCCTCCCCTACGGTTCTACTATTGGTTACGATTTGTATCCTCCCCTAGTACCCTCCCCTGGTTTTAAGTAGCTGTTGCCCTGTAAGAGCTGTCACTTGTTCCTGGACCCTCTCGAGAGTGAACCCTCTTGAGAACCGATACAAGTGGCCCCTCTACTCTCTTTTGCTCTGGCTTCTCGGCTCGGGAGCTTTACAGTCGCACAGCGCAGTCCACTGTCACGGGAGCTATGTGGCCCTGCATATCCCATCACCCAGACCAGTCCCATCAGCGGTCAGTGGCCACTCTGGGCACGGGACAGAAGGTGAGGGCAAGCTGGAGGTCATCACCAAGCAACTGCCATGTCAGTTGTAGGAGCTACAAACCTGCCTGCTGAGGCTAATTTGTCCTTTCTTCATGTGAATCTTACTTTGGTTGGTGCCTCTCTTCTTCATCTGTAAAGTGTAAATCAGAAAAAAAAAGATATAATGAAGGATGAGACCTGAGGTAGCAGGACCAATGTGTGACTGCCCAGGAAAGATAGTTGCCTTATGCATTTCTTTAGTACTTGTCTAGGAAAGATTTAATATGAATTTCATTAACTTTTCCACTAGGAAGTAAAATTTCATAGGAAGTTTTCCATTCTCCTCTTTTCTGTTTTTTTTTCAGTTACCTCTTTTCCTCAGAGAAACTGTGCATTAAACAGCACTGGCTATTTTTAAAAAGAAAGAACTGTGTATGCATCACAATTCTCAGAACATAAAGCATTCCTTTGTCTCACTGAAGAAAGTATTTTTGTAATTAAATCATATAAATAAACAGACTTTATTAGGTAAAGATTGATATAATGGTTTCATTTTCAACAAAGAAGCTGAGCTTATAGCCATAATGTCTTCAATAAAAAAGAATAGCAATAAAATACTGAAGAAAACGGCCTCTTTAAAAAGGATTTGTTATTGATTTATTCAAACTGTTAACTCTCTAATAGCAAGGAGTCTGTATCAAAACATTTTGAAGGATGCTATATTTTAGAATAAGACTTCTAAAAGGCTACATATATTATAGTTAGTCATGGTTGTGGATTGCTGTCAGTACTGTACCTTTCAATGAATTTCAATCTGTATCACTCATACTGCAGATAACTGCTATGCTATTGGTTTATATAGGAATTTGTTCTGTGCTTTCCTCCTGAAATTTTATTTTGGCTTTGAGAAACCTTTCAGAATGAGAATTTAATGGAAGAAAATATAAGTACTTGCAAAGTAGCTCATTTTTCATTTATAAAAAAAACATACCATGAAAAAACAGTATGACAGGTTTTAGTCCAGGCTGAATGGAGGCCTGAGCAACCTTGTCTAGGGGAAGGTGTCCCTGTCCACAGCAAGAGGTTGGAATTAGCTTATACTTAAGGCAACTTCAAACCCAAACCATTATGTGATTCTATGAAATAAAACCCTTGCTTAAACTTAGTGAATACACATGGAAATGTTGACAAGCAAACAGGTTCTGGAACAGCTACATTTTTTAAAACTTTATTTCCCTTTTGCTGGTCGGACAGTCTTCATGCACCTGTAACAATAACAGGTATTCCTGTGTGACAGAAGAAGATCCATAGTTTCCAGGGATGTGAGAGCTACCCTTAGACATGCCTGGCAACCTAACCCAGATGATCAGGCTTCTTCCCCATTCTACATTAAAAAGAATATTACTTATACTTCTGGCAGTGTAAGTAAGTTAAACCCCTGCAACTGTTTCATAAAAGTTAGAAAAACTTAAATCTACTTATTAAATATCTGAATCATACTGTCGGTTTCATGCAAATGGCATCAGGTAGAAGGAGATCATTTCAGATTTGTGAAAGCTGAAAAAAAACCCTCACCTCATAAAGTGATACTAATTAAATATTTAAAAGGTGACTCTCAATATGAACCAAGATAGCTAGATCTCGAAGTTCAAAAACTATGCAACATTTTGTTTTATAGAACTGTGAATTAATGCCTTTGGAATAGTACTTAGGAATAGATGATGAGAAAGAAAAATTGAAAATATATTACTTAGCATGAAATTTTCTTTATTGTTATTAGTGTCAGAGGTACAGAATAGATTTTTCATTTGACATTACTGAAAAACATTTTAAACTTCAGAACAATTTAACTTGGGCTACATGTGGTGTGTAACCTGCTTTGTCAACAGAAGGCAATGGGATCCATTTTATTGACTGGTAAATATTTTCACTTGTGCATTTGCCCTCATAGGGATTTATCGTACTCTTTCAGACCTTTTTATACAGGGTAAAGCTTTTATAGCTCTCTCTGCTCAGAGGAGAGGTATCGATTATGCAAACTTGCTAAATGTTGCTCAGTTACAGGGATTCGATAATAATAGCAAATATTGGTTGTTTAGTTGGGCTGATCTTTCAGTAAAGGTCTGGTGAAACTTTAAATGTTGGGGCTATTTTAAAGTGATTTATTTCAAAATGAGATAATGAAATGGAGTTCTGACTGCAGACTGAACTTTATAAATTAACATCATATTCCATTTATATACTTTATAAATTGAAAAGTTATTTCTTGAATTATTTCTATGCGTTGTCTGGCATTTCTTTTTAAATATGAATCTTTCGACTTGACTGAGACTCTTATCATTGGATATAATTTTTCTACTCTATTTGACTCACAGTGACATTTAGAGGAGATAAATATCAGGATTCTTAATAATTTAATAGAATAATTTTGGTGTCTCCAAGTTGTCAGTGTTTGAGGGATACATACTGCCAGCTAGGGGGAATTTTGTCTGCACATTTTGATGGTGTACAGAAAATAATGTCAAGTAGCAAGATTTCTCCAGTTAAAAAAGAAAGAAAAAGAAAAAAGAAAGAAAGAGAAAGAGACAAAGAGAAAAAGAGAAAGAGAAAGAGAAAGAGAAAGAGAAAGAAAGAGAAAGAGAAAGAGAAAGAGAAAGAGAAAGAGAAAGAGAAAGAGAAAGAGAAAGAGAAAGAGAAAGAGAAGAGAAAGAGAAAGAGAAAGAGAAAGAGAAAGAGAAAGAGAAAGAG
>QUSF01000013.1:2844406-2860030 GCA_003676055.1 Chloebia gouldiae | reverse complement strand
GAGAAAGAGAAAGAGAAAGAGAAAGAGAAAGAGAAAGAGAAAGAGAAGAGAAAGAGAAAGAAAGAACCTTCCAGAATGGCGGCCTGTAAAAGTACAAACCAGATTTTTTTGTTTAAGGAAATTGTCTTAACACTAAATCTGTAACTGTAAACTTTACTAAGTGGGACTGATGCTCCTTTTATGATTTTACCATTTTATCAATTTAATTATATTATCAAATTATTCAGGAATCATTTATTTATTAAATGTTTTTGGTTTTGTTTTTGTTTTAATCTGTAGACAAAATAGGAGGGATAGAGATTGAAATCCTATTTTAGAAACATTATAAAATAGAACAAAATTGTCAAAACTGTCTTGAAAATGTTTGGTTATTTTGGAGATGTTTTTTTCATTCTTTGCCAAAATACAGGGCAACACCATTTTTCACTTGTGAGTCACAGAGTTTCAAAAATTGAACAACCATTTTGAAATTCAGAAGCTCTGGAAGCTATACATATTTTTAAATAATAGCCAGATATTAATTTCAGTAGTCCTTTCTCCCCAGTAGAGGTAAGATATAAATCCTTTATAGCCTTATTGTTCTACATCCAAAAGCTCTCTGTCACTGATTTCTTTATCCTATTGACATTTTTACTTATTGTCTGGAAGTATGAATTGTCTAAAATATCTCAAGGTGTGTAGGTTTTCTGATTACAAATATACAACTGTGCACAATTCTTTTTAGCACTTTTTTTTTTCTGCCTGTATTTGCATATTAAAATTATTATCACAGAAGATGTGAGTTTATTTAAATTGTCCCCAGGTGGATTATAACTAAGACTAACAAAGTAAAACCAAATCTAGGATGTATATTAAGTAATTACAAAATATCTCATACTTATCTCATACTCTCCCCAGTGTAGGAAGTAGAAGTTCTTCATATGAACAAATTGTAGTGTTCTGCAAGGTTTTCTTTAAAGGGAAGTCCTGCCACAAGTCAACATTATTTCTTCACCAATATTTTTAATTTTCAATGCAGTGCTGTGTTGTAACAGCATGCACATCTTTTGACTCAAGTTTGAGACATCAATTCCACCTATAAAAATATATAGGGGGATTTTATGATATGTACCAGCAAGTAGTGAAGCTTGTTTATCTTGTGAAAATAAACATTGGAATCCACAAAGATTCATAAAGGGTAGAACATGGGCACTCACCTGCATATACATTACCATGGCTGATGTATTAGCAGTACTGTTGATTTCAAGAAAATACATCATTTAGAATTTCTTTCATATATTGTTAGAAGTATAAACAAATGCCACTGTTTGTAAGCATGTACAATGCAAGGTAAAGGTAGAATTGCATATGCCATCTAGAATACTGCAAGTGGTTTGTTGTGGTTTTTTTTTTTTGCTTTCTTTAATATTAATTTTCAATATAGAATTTAATTTAATTATAAATGTACACCTCAACTTTAAAATCTTGTGTTTTTTTCTCTAAAGCTGAGCAACCCTGTATAAATTATTTGAATTGGAAGTAACAATAATTATGGAAATGTTAGGGCGGTTAGAAGATGACAGCTTGCATGGCCTGCTTCTGCTGTAAGCTGGAAAACAATTGTCATCCCATCATATTGTGGTGCTTCAGGCCAGGCACTGCATGCTCTTGGCTCCTGTGGATTCCCACAGTGGGTGTGGAAGCAGATTGTTGCTGTAGTTAGGGCCCATATATAATGAAAGGCCTAATATAATTATTACACCATTAGTTAAACACTCTTGGATTTGAAATCTCCCTGTTCTTTAAGGTGTTGCTCAAATGAGCATGAGTTTGGCTAGAGGAGTGGTTGCAAGTGAGTTTTAAGATGGGATAGCTCTTTGGTAGCTCTACCATATCCTGAACTTTTATCCAAAGCTGCAATTTTCTTATCTTTTGAGTTTTATACTTTATTCCTGCAGCCTACCCACTTATCACACACAAGAGACAGAAGGCCGTGTTGAGTCATTATGTGGTGAGTATGTCATCATCATGATGCAGCCACCAGAAGTACAATTTTTTTTCCTAAACAAAATTTGTGCTCACCAAGATTAAATCATTTTAAGGATCCAGACATCTAAGACTCTGCTATGGGAAATCTAAGGTCTGCCTCTGAGTGTGGGGTATGTGGGGAGCCAAGCAGGGCACCTGTCAGCTCACTGAAGCCTCCTGCAGTAGAAGGGCTGCAGTCCCAGCCCAGTGAAGGTGTGACAGCCAGATTGGCTCCTGGCTGATCAGACAGGGACGTTTTCCTAAAAACACTTGTAGACATGAACCCATTCCTGTCTTAGTTTAGGCACTGCAAAGATCAAGAGAATCACTATATATGTACTGGATACCTGCTGATAATAAGTACTAGCTGATAATATAATAACATTAAGTGTATAAGAGGAAGCACTTCAGAGGGCACAACCACAGTTAATTTAGGGTTTATTGTATATTCTGCAGTGCTCTTCATTTGAAAAAAGAATTCTGTGCTTGAAATCCCTCATAGTTGGCATGCTTATTTAGGATTTAATTCTGAAATATTTACATTTATAGCCTTAAGCTTCTTTCTATTCTAGCATATGGAGGATGCAGTAGCTCATAGCTCTGTGCAGCACAGCTCGGTACTTGGCATAGTAATTCACATCCCATGGTTAAAACTTCCCATAAACTTGATTGAAATACACTACTGAAACACAAGGTAGGCCATTGCTTACTACTTTGGGTAATCCCATCATCTTCAATGAAACTATTCATACAGCTTAAAGTCCCATTTCCTGGGCTGGTCTCATGATGAACCATAAATTCTTAAATTTTGCAAGCCTTAAAGATGAAAAGGGCAACATAAGTGAGAGCAGGTAATGCTACTTTATCATCACCACATTCTCATGGTCAGGCATTTGTTTATGTCTGTGGGAATTACACACAGTTACACGCCTGTGTATGACCCTTTTAAGAAATGTTCAATTATATTAGGAATTAGAGAAAGAAGACATGCCAAGTTTTCCTACAAATAGGCAAGATGAGAAATACTAGATTTCCTAGTTCCCAAAGTAGCAGTTTTTGTTGAAAGGAAACAACTGCTTTAACTTTGAAAAAAAACTCAAAAGCCAAAGTGGTCAAGACAATTTATTTTCTCTTCCAGTCTTCCTACTCACTCTGGCAAAGTACATTTGACAGAGGAACTTCAATGCCAACCACATAAATACTGGGAATGGAATTACACTCACTGTTGTATCAGTCACTCCAAATCAATTGGGAAAAATGCTTTGTGTAAACACAGTAAATCTCAAAATGTTTTCCTCAATTTCCAGTCTTCTTTTGCTTTAGTAGAAATGAAGAATGTAAAAGGTGTCCAGTGAATCCAAATTTAAGTGGGTTCTGTAAGCAAGCATAGTGAACTGGGAACAGAAGCCAAAAGCTTTTGGTGCTGGTTTTTCTGAAGACTTTTTCATGTGCTTCACAGATCTTTCTGAAACAGAATACTATAAATTATATGATCCGTATAATAAAATGATAAAATTTAAAGTCTAAGGATAAAATGGAAAAAAAAAAACTTATTTGAAAGAGCTCAAGCAATTAAAATTATAATTTCTTTACAGAGAAATTTCTTAGAATTTTACTGGTTTTAATTTTAGGGATAGGAAAGTTGTCTTTATGAAAGCTGCATTAATTCCTAGTCTCAAAATAACTTTTTCCCCTTGGCAAAAATGTCACATATCCCTTTTAGTTTTCTTTCCCCTTTAGTGATTGAAATTTCCTTTAGTTCGATTTCTCCATATTTTACTAATACCTAACATAGCATCAATCATATGAAAAATGTTTAATGCAGTACCTTACTTTTTTGCATCAAGGTTTTGGAGAGGTGATATATTAACTACTCTACCATGTCAGTAAAGATAAAAGAGTAATGGAGAACTCAGCAGTTGCCATTACAATATCAAATTATGAAGATGTGATGATTGCCCCTGGAGAAGAAAAAGGAATTATGTGTTCTTTCCAAAATACAATGGTTTTAGGCAGGAGTCACATCCAAAATCATACAGCAAGACATACCTTGAATTTCTGGACTGTACTACCTGACTTATTACATCCAAATCCCTGAGTATGTGGATAGGAGAAAATATTGGTAAGCTCATTTTATCTACTGTGCTCTGGAAAACCTATGGAAACTTGTAACAAGATGTCCTTTGCCTCTTGGTTAGGAAAGGAGGAGGAGGCAATCCTCTTTCCTGCAGGAGAACCAGTCCCACTGCTGGTTTCTTCTCCTGTTTGAGAAGGTAAAGGGTGGGTCTCACCTCTTTTCTCTCCTGGTCTTTTTGTGTCCCCTGCCAGATGAGAAGAAAAAAATGAAAAATAAAGCCAAATAGTGGGGGTATATTTTGGACATTTTTCATTCTATTCAGAGGATGATGTTAACCCATGGACTGGGAAGAAAAATGAGGAATATTTGGAGAACTCTACTTTTTCTAGTCATGTATTTCCTGCTGTTGTTTTTCTTTCTTGATTTGTATTTTTCATCACTCAGTGGAAAAGCAGAGAGTTGGGAATGTGCAAGAGAAAAGGAAAGCTGCATCTGCTGTTAACCAAGATGAGACAGAGTAAAAGGAATCCTTCTATTTTGGTCATGCAGAAAGTGATAAACATTGCTACAGGAGTGACTATTTGTTCAAGACTGCTAATTTCTGCTCTCTTTCAGCTGATAGGATTGATTTTTTTCCAAAGCCTAATCACTGTTATGTTGCTAGATCACTAAGCCTTAGGTACTTTGTATTAGCTATTTGCATTTGTAGCAAAACACACCTGCTAAGAATGGGGATCTGTCAAGATTAATCCTGTAATGTGTAGGTCACTTTTATTATTTTCCAAGTGTTTTTAAAAAGAAGCTGGAAATCTCTAATTAAAATATTAGGTACCATTCCAACCTCTCCATATCAATTGTAACACATTGATGTTTCTAAAAGTCAGGCAAGAAAAAAAGGTATCCTCACCCAGTATAACAAGAGCTATTATTTGATAAAAACTAATTTTTCATGTGGTCTGATCACTATTGTTACAATATTTATATCTCCATTTCTTGTCATATTTCATGGGTTTTTTTTCCTCACACATTATTGTGAATGCTGACTTACGTCTGTGTTTGATTCAATTTAAAGACTTTAAACTCATTTCAGCATATGCTGCCCATGGAATGTGTGCTTATGGTTTGTTGCTGAAATAGGAGGTCATGTCCCTCAGGCCACTTTTACCTTTAAGGTTGGTTTCCTCCATAATCAAATAGCTTTGAACTTAAATCAAGAGGTTTAGCACCACACGAGGGTAACAGCATGTAATTACCCAGCAGACTTAGAAGATCTGAAAATGTTAAATGTCACAGATATTTTCAGAACATTGACTCCTATGGTGCCCATTCTGCGTTCCATATTGATGTTCAACAACATAAGTGATGCCTTGAGAGGCTGTCTAGAACAGAGTCTAGCCAGAGTTAAAGGAATAAAGTAGGTATTTATTAAAACGGCCTTCAAAGGATACACCTTGGGCAGTACAAGAGCCTGGCCAAAGCTACACCCAAGAAGGACACTGGGTCACAAGTTTTCACACTTTTATAAATTTTGGTCCTTTACATATTGGATTTAATTGTCCAATTACAGCTTCAGGCTATGAAATCCCATCCTCCCAGATTGCTCTCCTCAGTTTGCTGTTGTTTATGCTTTTTGGACCTGAAGCTGCAAAGGTGTCCTTGGTTCTCCAGCTAAAAAACTGTGAAGAGAAGTTGTTAACACTTTATATAAGTTCAGAGTTATATGCTAATGCAGTACAGAATCTGGAAAATATGAAAGACAAAGCTTAAGGCATCACAAGGAGTGCTCTCCCATTGCAATAAGAGCTTTCTGATTTACTCAAAACTTCTCATCGGTGACCAGTTCCAGCACTGGTCTCATTGCCATGCTTGCTGTGTTGGCCATGAAACGGAGCACTCCACCTGGAAGGGAAAATATTTGCCATGTGAAAACTACTTAGAAATCCTGATAGCCATGTATGACCACATCTGCTGGTCCAATGTCACAACTCTGCGGTATCTTCTTCTTGCTTTCCTGAGCAATTACATTATAATTTCCAATACTACAGGCTTTTATTGAATATTTCAGTTATTCCAGAATCATTTCAGCTGTCTGAAAATATGAGAGCAAATGTGACTTTTCAGGAGCAATCTCTTAGCCACAGAACAGGAATAGAAGAAAGTAATAAGGATTTGAAAATGGAGTGACCTTCAAATACTTTTTTCTGGTCAGTAGAAGCAGGCTGTGTGCCTCTTTCTGAAACAGTCACTAGAATTTCAGTGAAGTCTTGCAAATTTAAACAGAAATTTAATTCCAGCAAGCATAATATGACTAATTTTATAAACTCAGCTGGAGACAACACCCATTAGAAAAAATGCCTATTAATATCAGATTGGTGATTTGTGTATCTGTTTAGGGAGTATAGTGGCAGAATCTGAAATCACTCCATATGACTTCAGAGGTATGATAATCAAATTGAGGGCAGCATCTGTACTATTATACATAGGTATCCAGTCATGCTGGCCTGTGAATAATAGCCAGGTACAGTGATGTATATTCCTTGTTCCCTTCCCCAGAAGCAAACTAAGTTATGAGGTTGACATAACAAGCACAAAAGGTATACTGTGACCTTTCAAAACAACTGTTTCACAAGGAGATATTTGTTAACTGCCACTGGGATTGAGTGCTCCAGAGCATGCTAAGCCTTGCCAGCCCACTGGATTCACTTCCGTGGATCAGAGGCTGAACATGACAAATATGCCTATCAGTGTGTTCCTTGGAGCTACATGTGTTTCTGTATTTTCAGGATCAGCAACCTTGCTAAGTAAGAAGTTATGGGAACTATGTATACAGGGTGTTGTAACAAACTATTGTTGCAATATAAGGTTGAATGTTTAATTTATTTTTACATTTTGGGGAGAAGCAAGGACAATTTATATTTTAAACAGCTTGGCTATAAATATACTGTTATGCCAAGATAAATGGTTAAAACAGTGGTTATAAATTTTGTTTTGGCATTGCAGTAAATTGTATATATTCCTTCCTGAATGTATGTGTGAATTAGCATTTTAATGTATTCATAATGTGACCTTTATGTTTTAAACTTTCTTTAGGAAATAGTCCTCCTAGAATCTGTTTAGATTTCACTAAGTCCTTTCTGAGATGTGAATAAGTGAGGTACATGTCCTCTAATATTTAATCCAGTAGTTTCTGCAATTCTAGAAATTCTTCAAAATTTTTTGTCAATGCAAAATTTAAGTCAATTTTTTGACTTAAAATTAAAAAAAATCTTTGGAGGAAGAGGTGAATTCAACAAAAATTCTGTGTTTTTCCTCTTTTTTTCCCATTCTGAGTCAATTTGGCAGTGAGCTGTTCAGATGTACAAATGGTTGAGTTGTTGTTTGTTTGTCTTCCATTGGTGGGTGTGTATGGAGCAAATCCAGGTCCTTTGACATGGCCCCACTTGAAAGTACTCAGAAAGTGCATATTTCACAGAATATTCACAAATGAAAACAGGTAAATGTACTGGACATCAATTTCCTTTCTGGATGCCATGAATCTGTCACAGAAAGAAAATTGGGCTCATATTTATCTTAAGTGATATTAAGAAGCTTAATGAAAAAAGTGGAGCTTCAACATCTCTCAAGCAACAAAATGGGAAAAATGAATACAAAGATATGTTGTGTTGTTTGGTTTTGTTTTGATTTGTTTTTTAAAAGGCTCAAAATCCTTCATTATACTAAAAAAAGAGTATGATATGAGTGTTGTTATTTGTGTTACATGTGGAATACATTTGAAAGGTCACGTGTTACTGACAACCTCATTGTTTATAATTAGGAAATATTTGACAAACTGTGAACAAATACTTATTTATTTTCAGAATATTAGCTAAAACATTAATTATTTTCACCTATTATAGCATCCTAATGAGGAACTAATATTAATTCATCTAACAAAGTTCACTTTTATTTGAGACACTCACTAAGTTAATTACTAGACTCCCATCATTAACATTTCAAATCTCATTAAAATGTAAATGGGAATTTTTTTTTTGCATATTAGAGGGTATTTATTGGCATTCATCATAGTAAGTACTTTGGTCTTCATTAATTATAAAGAACATAATAAATAGTCATTTACTTTTGTGAAAACAGCTGGTTAAAGGTTGTTTTACTTATGCTTTTTAGCATTGCAATCAAAATGGATGATTCTTTGTATAGACACAATTAATTCTCAGCACTGCACTAGGTGGCATGCAAAGTGGAGGAGACCCTAAAAAGGGTTCCTGTTCATCATGCAGCTATGATGTGCAAGGGAAGAACCTGGAAGTACGACTTCCAGGTAGGAATGACTTTTTCTAACCAAAAAGACACTATTTTACATATTTCCTCCCACAATTTAGATGGGCCAGGTTATCATAGGCTCTAATGTCACCAGGATCTGATAAGCATGCTATACTTGTAAAAAGGCAACTCAGAAAACCTAAAAAAAAAAAAAAAATTAATTATAAGATCTACTGAAGTGTTATCATACAGATGCCCTTTACACCATTCCTCCCTTCCCTCATTGCCCTCACCTATGCCAAGATTAATAGGTAATGGTGAGCAAATATTTATTCTTTACTATATATTTGTAGCTCTTTCTTTTTTCCGACTCTTCTATAGTTGGCAGCGTAGGGCCACAGAGTGGCCAGGACTAGATAAGGGCCAAGTGTAGCTAAAGGTCATAGATTTTAGAGACTGTCTGTGTTCTTGTAGTAAACTGGGAAACAGAACACAATCACCAGCTCCCATAGTTTGGACACATAGAGTCTCTTTTTGTGGCTTCTGGTCCTGGTTGTAGGTATTTTACTGTTCACTTATTTGACAAGCTATTCAAGGAATTACACATCAATTTTTCAGTCTTGATGAGATCATGTGAGATTTTATTTGCATGCTCAAACTTAACAGGCTTTTAAAAGAGACTGTTTTCTGCTATCATTTTAATATAATAAAGAAACAGGATTTATGTATAATATATAATGCTTCACCTTCTCTTATATTACCTTTACCAGTCTTGCATGCCTCAGATAATTCTGTATCAAAGCAAACCACATAAATATGAAGATGAAGAAAGAAGGAGATAAAAACAATGAACTGTGACACGTTTAAAGAAAGTGGTTTATGTACATAAGATACTGCAACCAGTTTTATGCCTGTGATAATTACTGAGGTATCAGCTTGAAAAGCAAAGCCTCTCTAGTAGGATTGGTTAAAATGATATTTCAATTAGTGGCTCAGAGTGTATGGCACTCAGTCACTGAGGGACTCACCACAGTTTCAACAACATATTGAAGATTCCTTCTCCTGAAGGAAGACTGTTGTTAGAGAAAAGGCATGAAGCTGATAATGAATTCCCTCAAGCACCCGTAGTAAAGAGATTTCACATCTTTGAAAGAATCCCACTGGTGCTCTCTCACTTGTTCTTGTCAGGAAAAGTCAGTAACTTTTCTAAGAGAGTTTGGGAGTTGATGTGTTTGCAACTAAAAGGAATGGAGCAGAGAAAAATTTATGTTTTTCCACTAAGGCTGAGTTTTCACTACTTGTTCTTGTTCTGCAGCAATCCTTTTCTTATAGCTTCACCAAAGAATAAAATAAATTGGTTGCTTGCACCTGGATTTGGTGAAATATTTTTCTATTTTACATAATTTGAACATCTACTCTAGCCAGTGAAAATAAGGAAATCTCATACACAATCAAGAAAGTTATCAAAATCATGCCATTAGTTGTGGTAATGAAGTTAAAGATCAGTTCACTTGTTCTTTGGCTCAATCTGTCTCTGCGCCAGACAGCTGCTCACAGTAAATGGCAATAATCTCTATAAAGTGACACAAACATTGCAACAATGACCACACCATTTTCATGTGTGAGCCTTCCAAGCAGATCAAATCTAGTGTGACTACATATGGATCTTAAAAAAGAATTATGTGGACTTGCTTGAGGAAACATTAGCCCAGGAGTTTCTATGTTCCCTGGTCTGTCTGCAGAGCAGTGTCTTACAACACAGTATACAACTTCTTTGCATTATCCATTATGTACTCTTTCCAGATCCTTTGTTCTCTTTTTTACACTGAATAATTGCAACTTTTTCTTTTCTTTAAGACCAGTCTTCTCCATAATTTTAAAGATAGGATGTTCAAGTGTTTTTTGCTCCTCCATTACTCAGTTACGTATAAATCCCAAGTGTATGTATCCATAAGTATATAAAGAGGTATTTGAGATTGAAGACATTTATGTACAGATTACTAGAATATTTTTTTTCAGTACACAGGAAATACCCATGATGACTTAATCCATTTGAAACAAAATCTTTTAAATGGAAAACATATTTTAAACAAAATTCTTTCCTCGAGTTTATAAAAAAAAAAATATTGGGTTTTTGGAGGTGGGTTTTTGTAAGTTTGATTTTTCTTTTCTTTTTTCGTTTTTAATTAATGTGAGGTGATTGGCTATCAAAACGTGGCTATGAAACACTGTTTAGAAGGATATGTAGAGGGATTCCAAGTCCTTAAGCCTAGAAAAGCTTCTGAGGCTGGAGCTCCCAGTTTCTGCAGCACATTTTTGAGGGAAACAGAGCATTTTTTTGTCCCTGTGCAATCTCCATTCTACCATCTTCTGCAAAACAGGCAAAGAAGGATAAGAGAGGCAATGTTGCATCCTCCCATGGCTGAGAATCAAAATATCTGCCTTGAATTTCCAGCACTGTTGCTGACCTGCAGTGGAAATTGGTGATCCTTTCTGCACAGGGTATTCAGCATGCTTTTGGAGTTTGACTATCTTTGTGCATTTGTCAGCAGTTCCTCCTTCTACCCAGCAATGGGCTGCTACACATAGCAATGACATCTTACTCCCAGGCTTAGGCAGAGTTCTCCTCTTTGCTTTTTGGTTAGAGGGTTTTTATGGTTCCTGAGCTTCCTCTGGGACACAACTCCGAGTACAAGGCTGTACTTTAAAGGCCATGACAGAATTCTTGATTTTGAAATAAATGTGATTTCCCTCTAGTCAAAGTTTTCAATATCCTGACAGAGCCCAAGGATGCTAAAATAAAACATAACAGAAGGAGAGTAAACTGCTTTATTTAGACAAGCAGGCTCTAGTGTAAAACCAAAACTAAAATACTAACCATTCACCTTTCCTAATAAAAATAAGAATTGTATCAGACAACAAAATAGAAATAACAGCAGGAAAGATTTAAACCTGAGTTTTGAGTGCCTACTTCTAAAACGTCCTTTGCTATAAAGAAAATAAATGCTAGCATTTTTTTAAAAGCAGCTGAAACATATTTTCTAATAAAGTCATAAAGAAAAGGAATCATGAAATTAAATTTGGTTATAGTTTTGGTTAGGTTGTTCTGTATCAGATACAGTATACACAACTTTGTTTTTGTTTGTTAAAGTGGATATTGTTACTCTTCCATCTGTCTGTCCTTACTAATATGACAAGTGTTGACAGTTCTCAGAAAATGTAGAAAATAGTAGGTAGAACAGTAATAAACAAGAACAAACCATGAACTTTTATTCCTTAAAGCATTCTGCATTTAATGGATCTAAGCGAGTTTCATTTTAAAGTACATTTTAGATGTTGACACCACTTATTATAGCAGCTGGTTCTTTGTCATGTTGGATGATATTCAAAACAGGATTTTGTTGTTCTTTTTCTTCTTGCCATCTGTTGCTGTTATAGACATTTTTCAAGAAATGGCTTCTAAATTAATTAGGTCATATTGCAAATGTGTTCTTTTTATGAAATGTTTAAAATTAAAAGCATAAGGAAAATTATGGTGTAATTTAATTTTATAGTATAATTTACTTTCTATTCAAATTTTCTATTAAAAAATGAACAAAAAAAATATCTTTTTAGGTGCATGTTGAACTGCTATAGGTTGTGACTTAATCTCATAAGAAATCTGATTGCTTACAAACCTGCAATTCAGTTTACCAGGCAAATTATATAAAATTTAAAATTAGGTGCTGAAATATAATAAAAGAAAAACAATGGAAAAATACAATCCTGAAATCTGCTTCTCTTATACAACCTGAATCTTATTTAATATGTGCTTCAGCCTCACTGAGAAAAGTAGACAAATTGCTTTAGATCCTGACCTCAGCAAATCTTACCAGCATATGTGCTTCTTAGCATGCAAGTTGCTTGTTTTACCATACTCTCCCTGACTTGAATTCCTACATAATTTATTTATTTTAAGGATCAACTATTAAATTATACTGGAGAGAAGAATTACACTAGCAGAAAATTAGAGGTTTTTGTTTCTTCTTCTATCACAGTTAAGCATTTTTTTGAAAGGAGAGCTAGGATTAGTCTGGATATTTAGGGTCTGACCAAATATATTTATTTCATCTTCAGAGAGTACCCTGAGACTTAAATGAAGCACAAAGATGCAGAAAATGTATGTGAACCTGTTGTAAAATACACTGTCCTACTGCACAAATAAAGGAAGAGCCCTTTATTTCTTTCTAGCTTTTAAACACTTGCCATTGCAGCTTTAAACATATATTTACAGTAACATTTGCAATATATACCCAAGGAGACAATATGCCTGAGCTGGAACCAGCTTCTTGGAGCAATGTTCACATCACCTTGGTCAGTACCCAAGGCTGCATTTGTAATGCTTTCTGCATGCAAAGAAAAAAAAAGGTATGTGGCAAATCCCCTATGAGTTGTTACTCATTTGCAATACCTGATAAATGTGATAAATGCCATTAATGTACAATGAAAAACTGATTCATGTTCCAGTTGTTGATCAATGTTTGGCATCTAATTGTTTTTTTTTTTAACAAGCAGCTGACTGAGGGCAGAGATTCACACAATGGGCACACTAACATAGAAGGTGGAATATGTTGCAAAGGCAAAAGGACCAGCCTGGTCAATTGTTTCTTTAGCCAGTATTTCCAGCCATTCTCCATTTAGTGAAACTGCTGCTTCTGTAGTAGTAATTAACATTTCTTACCAATTAGTACATATAAATTGTCATAGTCCTTACACAAGCATGGGCAGGCAACATCCTTCTAATGTCTAGTTCATAGTTAATTTAAAGATGGGGTTGCTTTTGTCCTACTTAAATAATTATTAGACAACTGGTGAAGTGTCAGATGAGTAGATTATTATAGTGAGTCTGGCAATGTTTAAAAGTGAAGGAAGATGGGAGAGAAACTTCTAGCAGCATCAACTCTGAACAACACAAATACTTCAGAGTCTTTGCAAAGCCTGTGCTCATTGGATACAGCCTGAACCCAAAAGGATTCATTGAAGTCTTGTTCTGCTAAGCAGAAAATTTGGAAATGCAAAGTCAAGAGACCTGGATCCTACTATTCAGAGTTCAAGTAAAGACAGGTAAGCACTTAAGCCTGGAGATTTGAACTCCAAACAACCTAAAATGAAGAGTCTGTTGGGTCAGGCTGAGTCTCTTGCTCTCCAAACATTCCCCTCACATAACTGCTGCCATGCATTGGTGAAACTGCAACTTTAAAGTGCTTTGTGGTTTTTTACTCCCATTTCTTCTGATAGAACACAGTTAAAGGAATTTATTACTCTTGTGGCTTTAAATCATGTTCTAATTATGAGCCTAAATTCCTCATGGCCAATTTATTCCCATTTGAGCTGTATCAATGTTGTTCTTTAGCTTAAATAGTTCTCTCTCCCTGGAGTTTTATTGCCCCAATCTATTTATTAGATTTAGTCTGTTTAGTCTTTGTGTTACTTGCTAATTTTCATTACGATAACTTCCTTATTCCCCAATGATCTTGCTAGCTTTTTTCTGTATCCTTACAGAGGTTTGAAATTTTTTTTGCTAACAAATGAGCATCACTATGTAAAAAAACTATATTAGCTTGTATTCAGAGGTCTGCAGGTGACACACAGAACAGTCCTAATTAGCAGCCCTAATTTGAACAGTAACATGAGAACTCAGCACTGTATGGGTTATACTGAAAATACAGCAAATATTTCAAGAGCTACAAATAATGTGTCAGTCCACAGCAATTTGGATTTTGTATATATGCACCAGTTCATATTAATTTTTAAACACTATCTCGAACAATGACAGAAATATTTTCCTGTTAGGCTTAAAACACGACACCTGATTCACTACTGTGTATAGTTTTACATATATATATTCATACATAAATTATATATGCAAAATAAACACATGTATATATATATATTAGATATATAATGAAAATTGTAATATTTCAGATTTATAATTTTCCTGCTGCTAAGGATTTTTAATGGGTTTTTCTCATTCACTAACACTTGTAATTGATGAGCTTAACAATGTTTCTTGTTTGTCTACATGTGCACAACTTTCCACATAATGATATTGAATTTTGTTAGATTTGTCAGTGCTGGGTTAATGCTTGGACTCGATGGTCTTAAAGGTATTTTCTAACCTAAAGGATTCTATTATTCTCTGAACCCCACCCCATCTAATTACTTCAGTCTTCAAGGTCTTCTGTGTCTGTGGTTTTTTCCTCCCCTTTTCCACTGGAAAGGACACTAGAGCCATATGTTGCCAGCACATTTTATTAGTCTGATTCTTTTTTCTGTGCCATGGCCAATAATAAAAATACTAAAAATGATAAATATCGAGCCTCAAAATTAAGAAACTGTCCTGATCACCTCCTGTCAGCCATCTAGTTGTCCTTTCACTGAAATCTGACCCCCTAGCTACTTCTGTATTATAGAAATACTTTTTTAATCCCTAATTAAAAAAAATAATGCCCCATGAGGATCCATATCAGGTAATTTTCTGAAGTCCAGGTAGGTTAGTTACATTACATTTCCCTTGTGACTCTATTGTCTGCTGGGAGTCAATAGAGTTTTTGCAGTGTAGTCCTTGTATGCACCTTCCTGCTGCTCATGGGAGTGAAGGCATTCTCGTCCTTCATATTAGATGTCCTTTTGCTTTCTTAATAGCTCTTGCTGTTACAAGAAAGGAAGGATTAGGATTTAGGAAGGATTTCTTACATTCCTGAAACATTTGGTAAACTCCGTAATCTTCATAAAAATTATTTTTCTTTTCAGAAACCAGTTATTTTATTTTAAGCTTTTAGAGTCCATACCGCAACTTTAATTTCTCTGGAAAAGCTTTTCTATCTGCAGTTGAATTGTTCTTTTCACAGCCTGGTTTTTGGTAGTGGGAGGGTCACAGAGGTGGCTCCTGTGAGAAGCTGCTGGAAGCTTCTGCCATGTTGAGGAGAGCCAATCCCTGATGGTTCTGAAGATGGACATGCTGTTGGCCAAGGCTGGGCCAGTTAATGAGGTTGGTAGCACCTCTGTGATAACAAATTTAAAAAGAAAATCAAAACAAAGTGCACACAGTGTTTTTCTAACCAGAGAAGAGGAGGAGGTGAGAACATGTGAGGGAAACAACAGTGAGACACCCAGGTCAGTGAGAAGGAGGGGCAGGAGGTGCTCCAGGCGCCAGAGCTGAGATTCCCCTGCAGGCTGTGCTGAGACCACGGTGAAGCAGCTGTGCCCCTGCAGCCCCTGGGGATCCACGGGGGATGCAG
>QUSF01000013.1:2793931-2844396 GCA_003676055.1 Chloebia gouldiae | reverse complement strand
TGGGGATCCACGGGGGATGCAGAGATCCACCCTCAGCCCGTGGGGAAGGTGCCCATGCCGGAGCAGTGGATGCCCGGAACAGGCTGTGATCCAGTGGGAGAGCTGGTGGAGAGAGGGAGCCCTGCTTCCAGGCTGGAGCAGCCTGGCCTTGGAGGACTGCACCCCGTAGTGACCCATGCCGCAGCAGTTTTGGGATGACTCTGTGCCTGTGGGAGGCACTCATGCTGGGAAAGTTCACAGAGACCTGTCTCCCTTGGGAGGGACCCCACAGTCTCCCAGGGGAAGGATTCCTCTCCTGGAGAAGTGGAAGAAAACCCCAGGAGGTGAACTGACCAAACCCCCATGCCCTGCGCTGCTGGAGGGAAGGAGAGAGGGACTGGGGGGGAAACGGTGTTTCAAGGGCTTATTTGACTTCTCATTATCCTCCTCTGATTCTGTTAGTAATAAATTCACTTTGCAACTTTGAGCTTGTTTGTGTTTTCTCCTAGTCCTTATCTCAACTCATGAACCCTTCAGTTTTTTGGATTTTTTTCCTCTCCTCTACCCAGCTGTGGCAGGGGAAGGTGAGCGAGTGACTCTCTCGGATGCCTGGTGTTGGGCCATTGTGAAACCACAACAGTAAAATTGCCTATTATAATATACCTAGATTGGTCAGGGTTTGTGGAGGTTTTGATTTTTTTTGGGGGATGAGTTTTATTTTCAGGGGGATGAGGAAAAAGGTCTTGGTTTTTTTTTTTTGGTTGGTTTTTTTTGTTTGTTCATTTGTTTTTCCTTTTGTTTGTTTTTGTGGGGTTTTTGTTTGGTTTATTTTCATGTGGTGGATTTTTGGTTTCTTGAGTTTTGTTTATTTCTGCTTTGGGGAGTTATTTTTGGTATTTTTGTTTGTTTATTTGGTTTTTTTTTTTTGTTGTTGGTTAGGGTTTTTTTTTGTTGTTGTTGTGTTTGGGTTTTTTTTTGTTTTGGTTTTGGGTTTTTCCCCCAAATTGAAAATTGTAAATTATTTATATTTTTGAATATAGTTTCATTACAAAATCCTGTTCTCCCAGCAGGCCGTTTCACCAGGTGAAAGCAAAATGATTATATCTATAAACTATTATGGATAGCATAAGGAGAGATGAATTGACTTCTAACAAAGATTTTACTCTTTGGGGCATAACACTATTTTTAACACTATTTTTTAGGGCATAACACTGTTTTACTTCTATGGGGCATAACAGTATTTTTAAGAGCCAATGAAATCTATCATCTTTTTATTGTGTGTATGAAGTGCACTAATAGCCACTGTAAACATTCATGGCTAGTGACTAAATGAAGCCAGGAAGATCCAGACCTACAGACAGAAGTGTGCAGAGAGATGAAATATTTCAGGGCAACCAGGAGTAAACGATGACTTATTTTCTGCACAGAATAAAAGACTGTTAAAGTGAGAAAAATAATATAAATGCAAAACACAATCAAACAGAACAAAAATGAACAGGTTCAATTATTTTGCTTGCTCTCAAACTCAAGCATGTAATTATTTTGATTTTTCATTCATGAAAGTCTATTTGCTAAACTGTAAATGCAGTTATGTGCTGGATTTGCTTCTCTGTTTGAAGGACTCATGAAGGGTCTATTTACACATTTAGTGAACATTCATGTCTACGTGTTGTTGATAGTGATAGGTATATGTCTGATGAAGCTTCATGGCTGCTTTCATCTATTTGCTTCATTAAAAAAAAAGAAAAAATATTCTCTCTTAATGCTTTTATTCTGAACTTCTAAGCACTGCCTATGGCCAGACACATGTTGAGACAGTGGGATATGTTTAAGTGGGATCATTATGAATAATGTTCATTTATAAATTCTTATTCAAAATTTTCATCATAATCACCATTCCTTTTGATAGCCAGAAATGATGGTGATTGAGCTAGATCACAGGTCATTTCTAAAAGTGAATTTTAAGTGCTTGTGAAACAACAGATAGAAAAATGTTTTAAAGGATCTATCTTGTCCTAGCCAGACTGGTTGTTTGGCAAGTGCATGTACATGTTTTTGTTGTGACAAGCCACTCTTCTGACTTTTCACTTCATATTTATGATACACAGCACTATGCTTAATTGCTTCTTAAGGAGCCTTGTCATAGTAAATCTTCTTAATATAAAATGCAATGCAATGTAGCATGTCTAGACACAGAAATGTAGAATACAAAACCAAAATATGCTGCAACTTTGACATGATTAAGTACAACACTGATAGCAGCAGAGTTTGTGAAATAGAATTAAAGATACTATTTATGAAAGATGCTGTTCTTCAAGAAGTTTCATGGATCTAATACGTCAGGATGTGAGTTGTTTGTTTTAGGGAATTTTGATAGATAGAGAATTGGAATAAGGATCAGGAAATCTAACTTCTTGCTGTGACTTCCACAGCATTGCTGGATAACAGTAGCAATATTTAGGGAGTGCATTCTCTCTGTTGACTCTTAAGTTTTAACAATAGCTATTGAAGTTTGTCCTCCAGCAGCTTCACTTTAACATCTGCATGGAAAAGCTTTAAAAATATATATGATTTCTGTATTGTTACACTCCTAATTCCCACAGACCTGAAGAATTGGAACTGTGTTCAATATTTTCCTCAATTGCCTTGGACTTCTAATTTTTCAATGCTCCAACAGAACAAGATCAATGTCATAGCAACACGTATCAGACCTTGATGTAAGTTGAAACAAACCAAGAACACATTATTTGGAAGAAAAGAGGACCAGAACAGAGTTTAGATATGTTTGATGTGGGAGGTACAAGAGTGGAGCACATTGTGGTTCTTTCTCCATAGGAAACAGGGTGGAGGTAGTTCAGAGAACTACTTTGGAAGCATCCTGCAGTGACTGCAGACTGTTCCTGAACCAAGTGAGTACAGGGACATGTCCTCCTCTTCATAATTGTCAGTAGGGACAAATAAGTCAGAACTCCATTCAGGCTGGTGTTTGTAAACCAGATAGACTGGGCAGATATGTTGCTCCTCTCACGCCTAGGAACAGCCCCTAAGCATCACTCCTGGTGATGCCTGCATGGTGTCTTCTCGCAGCTACTGCACAGCTGCTTTGCCTCTGCCACAAGCTGGGAGAGAGCTCCTCCCACTGCTGCTGCTCCCAGGGCACATGGCAGGCTGTGCTTCCAGGCTGGATCTTATCAGAACAAGGTGTCCTGAGGCAAAAAAAAAAGAATGTGAAAATAATTCCAGCTCATCCTGCTTGTCTGCCTGCTTGGATAGAGAAATATATCTCACACACAGTCTTCTCTGAATCCCCGTGGCAAAGCATATTGGACTGCTATGCTGCCCAGGAAACAGGACAAGAGGATGCCACAAATGTTTCTGTAGTTTAAATTTTAGGTTAATTTTTATAATTAAAAACATGTATGAAAATAAAAACAAATAAATTAAAACAAAAAACATAGATACACACACATTCTCCTCCCTAGAAAAAGTTCTGTCACCTCTGTTGGATGACAACTGACAATATCTTGTATCTTGTGAAACCTATCAGATTAGCCAGGTAGATCATGTTTCCCTTAGGCCTTATCTCTGTTGATTTCCTACTCAGCTCCTAACCATGTGGAAAGATTCAAAGATGGGAGACGATATTTTGAGGAAAGTGAAGCAGCTTAAAATTAATTCCCAGGTATATTATGTTCAGGTGTATACTGGACCTAAATTATACAATTGAATTAATTAAAAGTAATTGATATCACCACAAGTAACTGTTCCCAGAATCTCATCAACGATAGGCAGACACTGAACTGAATTCATGTTTTGAATAGAAATTAATTTCATCCTGAGAACAGTAACACCTGTACAGCAAAATGTACTGTTCTTGACATATTTGAAAAACACTTCACAATGAGCATGAAGGGGAGAGGAAGAGGGGGAGGGTATGATTATCAAAGCTAAAACAGGAGTCAGTCCTGGACTTCTGTGAGAAACCATAATGCCACTCTGAATAAAGATACATACTTGTTTTTCAGGCCATTAGCTACCACCATTCATTACCAAGTTTTTTGCCATTACTGCATGCATGTCATGTGTGAAGCAGCTCATTAACCTGAACTAGATTTAGCACACCCTGTGCTGTTATTTGTCAGCATTGAGTATTGCACTGTTTACCTGTTAACTACAGGAAGCTACATACCAAATGGTGTTCTGGCCATTTTTGCATTATTTGTGGCAGACCTGCTGCAGGTATTAATGCCAGTTACAAATGACCACCTGCTTTTTTCTGAATATGTATTAACAGTTTTCCTTATACAAAGGAGATGTATATAAATGTCGATTCTATGAAATAGACAGAAGATATTTTATAGAAAATTAGAAAAACTCAAAGAGAAAACATTTTAAAACATTTTCATAGCTCATGTTCAGCTAAGTCCCTTTTTCAGACATTAAATTTAACTGTATTGGTTATGCATCAAGTAATTGCTCTTTCAAGTAATCTGACTTGACTACCTGTAGCTTTTTCTTGACCACTAGAAAATTTAGTTCTTCTCTTGCACTTGGCTTAAGAGATTCCTTCTTCAAATACATGGACTGAGCCTTGCAAAATATCATTTTTAATGTACAGGATTTCAATTTAGTTTAAACTTTATCATTTAGAGAAGGTGTAAGTCATTCTTGATAGAGGCGGAGATAAGGAAGTGTATTTGCTTTCTGAGATTTAAAGTATTTTATTTTAAATACCACAAATCTGGAGACAAAATTTAAAATTATGAAGACATATGTCAGTAAAACCAAAAAAAGATTATTTCTTTCAGAGTATCTGGTTTATCAAATCAAGCAAAAGTTTCTGAGGAAAAATACTTGTATTTCAAAAAAAAAATTTTGTGAACAAAACTCCATCAGCTTACAATTTTCTTCTACATTAAAGGATAAATATTATTAGCTGATTTCTCTTAATATGTCCAGAAGGAAAATATTCATTTAGTTTGTCCAGCTGGATTTGAAAAATTTTACCACACCCCATTAAGCTTTCCGTCTACTGCAGACATGGTGCACAAGGGATACATTATGCTTTCATGTTCACAAAAAACCCATTTAAACATAATTCCTCCTAAAACAGATGACAATAACTAAATATAGTTGCTGCTTTAACATTAAACATGTACAAAAAAGAGCTCAAATATATTATGTGCAGGCATTTTTTTCCTTTTTTTTTTCTTTCAGATCTCTTAATCTTCTGTCCAAAGAGTTGCAAGGGAAAGGATGGGCGATATAGAAAATTATTTATGCCTTCTACCAGGTATACACATTCTGTTACTCAACACTCCTGAATTGCTATGGGGTGTTTCATTACAGTCTGTTCAGTAAAGTTTTAAATCAAATTTTATTTACATCAGCTCAGTTTGTTGTAGTTTTTGTACTATACTAGGAAACTTTCCATGGATGTAGAACAGAAATCTGCCATAACTAATACTCACAGTTTCAAAGATACCAAGGGGTAAGCATCTGTGTGATTAAAAAACCCAAAAGAACAAAAACAGCCGAATGGGAAAATGAAACATTACTCTACACAGAATGTAAAGGCAGAAAATGGTTCATTTACTCTCTTTCCATTTGCACAACAGTAATAAAAATGCCAAACAGACTGATTTTCAGGTAAACTGTACACTGCAGTAAAGTCAAGATTACAAGAGAAAATTTATTGATACAGCATATATTTCTTGCAATACTGCATTTTTACCTCTCTTTCAAGGATAGGCCTATGTCTTTGTTCAGTTTAGTTTTAACTAGATGCACCCATTTAGTTTTTAATATTTATGAAATAATCTGCCTTTCTTTGAGATAGAAGCATAGAATTTTCATGTCACAATTTTATGTATTAAACATTATTTCCAGAGTTGTTAAGCACACTGTTGAAGAGCGGAAAAATACCTGTTCCAGTGAATTGGTGACTTGATGCCTTGCTTCATTTATATGTTCTAAAGCTTTTAGAGATCATTTGCATATTTTAAAGCTGTTACAGATTCAAATCCTCTTGAAGACAGAACATAGCAAAAAATGTCACTGTTTGTTGTTGTTGTTTTCCTAGATAGATATCAACTTTGTCACATCTTAACTAAAATTTGATTGGCTAAGCTAAAAGGAAACCAATTCTTCTTAAACATGTCACAAATTGAGTATTTCCCTCAAAATGAAGTTAAAAGAAAATAAAATTAGGCAACACATCTAAACCAAACCCTCCTGAAATCCAGAAATCTCCTATAATATAACAAAAATTGAAGCACGTAAGAATTATTTGGCCAAAGACAGAGAGCAAAGGAGATTTAGTAGCTCCCAAAAGCAGCCCTCTATTGAAAAAATCTAGGAAGAGTTCTGAGGCACTGTGTTTACACAAAACGTCTTTCAGGCCTTGTGAGGCTTGGATCCTTGAGATGTTCAAACTTGCTGCATCATATCTGCCACATATCAGCTTTTTTGAAGTGTGATGTAACAGTCTTCCGTGACAAATTATATTTTAATGCATATGACTCTGCCTAAGCCCAGACTGTGTTATTATTCCCTTTCAAGAGTACCTAATTTCAACAGTCCCATTGAAATAAGCAAAATCACATAAACTATTTTCAGAAGCTAGACTGCAGACAGCTTCTAACTATTATTATTGAGGAGGTGGAATAAATATTTTTAGATGGAAGCCGCTCATTATGTTTGCACATTTATTCTTTCACACTCTCCTTCATGTTAGCAATTGCTCATAGTGTTATAAAGCAACATCATACTCAAGGATATCCCTCTAGAAGGAGACAGGCAGATACTTCTACCAGAACTGATGGTCCAGAAGTGACCACCCTGTTGAACAGAAACATCTAACAGGACAAACAGTTTACCTCATTTCCAATAATGGAAAGCCACAGTCCTGAATATTTGCAGAAATAGGGGAAATACCAGATTTTTACTGAAACAAGACCTAAAGTTAGCAAATATTCTGATGAGTATATTCACATGAACACACACATCCTTAAGCCAGCATGTATTATGACATTAACATGCTTTATACAATACTGTGAATCAAATGAATTACATTATACCAACCAATGGCCTATCCATGATAATTGGCATAAAAATGCCTAATCAAGGTTCTAGTTTTGAAACTGTACTACATTTTGATCATTGATTAATTTGCTCTTTTATGACACTACTTTTTCTTTAAGTTAATCAAATAAAAAATTGCCTAAGACAGGAAATTTTAACTTTTTAAATAGCTCTTTGTCTATATTTGAGTAATAACAGCATAGAAATTCCTCAGATATATAAAGCTGGCAGTTTCCCTAGAGATAAAACTCTAAATTGTGTAACTTTCTATGTTCATGGACCCTGACATCAGCATACATTCATGTTTTCCAGATGTCCTCTTACTAGAGGCAGAGAGAGAATTGAATTACACAAAGCCGAGTCTCTTAATGTAGTAAGGTTATATAGTCAAGAAGACAAATTATGATTTCTATAAAAAATACACTGTGCTCAAATCAAATTGAGTTATTTAATGGACAACTTTAGAAAAATGCTATCCCATTATGCTACTCAGGCTTATTGAGTATCTCAACAGAAAATGTTGTGTGTAAGTTTCAATTAATTTCTATTTTCAAATCCTCAGAGACACCAGAGAAAGAAATGTAGCACATGCAGTTCATAGTACATACAACTTCCAAGGACATTTGAGGGAATACACTTATTATGGTGATGAAAACACATTTTATAATAAATTTTGGCATTCTAAATGAGTTCATGTTAAGCAATTATTTTATGGGCTTTTTCACTGGAATAAATTCATAAAGATTTGAAGGTGTTGCGGCTTTTTTTGGTTTGGTTTGTTTGGGTATTTTTTAGTTTGTTTGGGCTTTTTTTTTTGTTTTTATTTTGGGGTGTTTTGGTTTGATATTTTTTAATTTCTAATCCCCGTTCAGTACAATCTGAGTACAGTAGCTCAAGCTTTACCTCATTATGTACCAATATCTAGAGCTTTGGAACTGCTTCATTTTTTTAAATTTATTTTTTTTTTAAGGGAGCACACTAAGCAAAAACGTCTGGTCTCTAAGATTAAATTTTACTGGAATGCAAAATAATACATTAGAGTAGACAAACTGTTTAAGTAAGGAAACCCCAGATAAACTCTGTGAGAACAAGTTAAAATGAATTTTAATACTGGGAACTGTATCCTTGCAGGGTAAACTTTTCCCTGAAGCTTGATTTCAGTCCAGCAAAATTTAGAGGTTCCATTGATTCCTAAAATTTCATAGTTCCCTCCCATTAATGACAGTATAATTTTGGTTTCTAAAATTGCAAACTGCTCATATGCTAGCTGATTTTTCTTATGACATATTCTGTTCTCTGAATAGAGGAAAATAATTGCGATGAAGGGGAAGAATAGCTTCATACCAAAAGCTAACCCAGTGGCAATCTAAAATACACTAAAACTCTGCTCAGTTTCTCCTTCTCTCTCCTTCCATCCTAACTTGTACTGAGCATCTTCTTCCTCTGAAGACTGCATACACAGACCACCTGTGACTGTAGAAGCTGTTTTCAGAAGTTCTGAAGTTCCAGTGTTAGAAATGTCTTTGCTGAATTATGGCAAAGGTGCATGGAACCTTAGAGGGTAAAAACCTATGTAGGTTGGACCCATTCCCTCGCACGCAATTCACAAAGGGAAAAGCACAATAATTGGAATGTGTTATGCGTTCATATTGAAACAGAGAGTTTTAAAAACAATAACCTTATGCACAGAACATAAATTTCAGTATGCTTATTTCCTAACATTGCACTCAGTGAAAGCTACAGAAACAGACGTGATGCTGAAATCACACTGAGAGGATCAGCCCTGTTTATTTATATGAAACACTTTAGTAGAGATCCTGACACCCCTTGACATTTTTCAGAGAGGCTTGTTGTTTAACATAATGGCATACCTAATGCTTTCTCTGCTCCCCAGATTTTCACCTTAAAATAGAGCTTATTATTAGTTAATATCAATCTAAGTACCAATTTTATGGTATCATTCAAAACCTTGGTATTCAAATGCAGGAAAACATGGGCCTGACCATCAAATATATGAATATATTTTTTTTGTTTTTGGGTTTTTTTTTATTTTATTTTTTATTTTAGAAAAAATATTGGCAAGATTAAAAGTTTGCAGATTTTGGACCACAAAATCTCTGAATTCTTAAGATAAAGTAAGTTACAAAATATATTACTCATCAAGTAGCAACTTGCTTCTTTCAGCTTTATTAGAATAGATGTTTTTAATAACAAAATTTTTAGCATAGCTGTAACAAATCCTCTTTCATCCAGGTCTGCTTATTGTTCAGAAAAAGTATATTTTCCCAAGAACAGTGGAGCAATATATTACTTTTTATGCATCTGGCACTGAAAAGTAGCACTGTATACTATTTCCAAAATACTAAACTTCTATAATATCAGTTATATTTTTGTGTCAGCCATGATCCATCTAAATGTGCTGAGATTAGGATAATGTCTGTTACATAGCAACTGAGAATATTTCTATGAATATCTCTGAAATTATCTGTATTCATCATAAATTTGCAGCGACAAAAAAAATCTGTTTGTCAGGTAAAATGTTATTATGCAGTTACTGTGAAATGCTGACCTGGAGTAGTTGTAAGGAAAAAAAAATACCAAAACAAGCAACACTTTTGTGAATTATTAACTCTGCTACTGAATACAATTTTCAGTTTGTATGACTTGTGCAACTGACTGATGTACCTTAATCTAATTCCATAAAAAAAAAAAATTATTATTTTGAGGAAAAAGAGGGAGTGAAAACTAAGAAGGAATACCACTAATTCAGATAACATCCTGTGAAATGAAGAGCACACGCAACCTCCTTGGTAAGAATTGAAAATTCTAGGTACTGTTCAAGGATACTGAATATCCAGCAGAATTTTGCCCAAGGAAAGAAGAAAGAACATGTCTCTTCTTGATATAAATAAATTGAAATAAATTTAAGAATATGACTATTCAGAAGTGTAATTCAGAAATGTCATTGTCTGTTCAATCAATGATAATCTTATCCTCAAACTATATTCTAAATATAACAAATTTCTAGGTTTATTAAATAGTTGAAAAATTAACAGTTAGTTTCTTGTTTCTGTATCACAAAATGAAGATATTTCATACAAAAAGAATTACAGAATCATAGAGTAGCTCAGGACCTTGAAAGATTACGTAGATTGCCTTTGTGTGGGACAGGGATTCTAGAAAAAATTATCTGTCCAACTGCACCTTGAAAACTTCCAGTGAGGGCAACTTTATCACATTCCTCGGCATGTTGTTCCATTGTACAACTGTAAAAATATCTTTCTAATGTCAAGATAAAACTTCTTGTGCAACTTGTACATGTTGCCCCTCACTTTCTCCATGTGACTTGTGAAGAAAGACCCTCTGACCTTTCTGTATTCACCTTTAAAGTGGTGGGCTTTGATGAGATTCACCTCAGCCATCCCTTCTCCAGGGAGAACAGAGCTGTAAATGTACACACGTTATATCCAAGAAAGATACCAGATAAAGTACAGCTCATGAAGGAGCTGGGAGCAAGGCTCTAACCTTCATTACAAGTTTGCTTAATTGCTTTCACATGTGTGATGGACAAAAAATATGTGATATAAAGATGCCTCTTTACTCAGTATTTTTTCTAGACAGTATTTTAGTGATGTTAAAGTTTTCAGAAATTAAGGCATAGAAGATGTCTGATGTCTCCATTACTTTGAAAGAGGTCCTTGAAAAGAGATCAAAGAGTGAAGAAATGCACTGGAAAATACAGATGGTCATGGACCTCCTGACAGGTCATGGGTCAGCCCCTGTAGGGGGCTTGCTCACAGACATCTCAGGAGGGTGAAGAGCAGGATGGGAACTGCATTGATCTTACAACAATTAGATGGAATGCATATAAATAAATATATGTATTTTGCAGCAGATAAGGATTCCATAAGTCACATTGTGATTAGATAGCAAATTAGTTACAGAGGTTTCAAGCTCCAGTTCTTAAAGGGCAGTGATTACATGTGACTTTTGCCTTATTTGGGTTTTTATTATGTTTTCATTTGGGTTTGTTCAGTTTGGCCGAGTTTTGTTTTGATTTAGCAAGGTGTTCTTTTAATTCTCTTCATTTTAAGCAAAAAAAAAAAAAGAAAAAAGAAAAAAATCTTTAGTGTCCTGTTACAAGCTTAAGTATTAATTAAACAAATATAAAGATACATCATGCCTTTTTAAAAGAAACACTTAGTTCTCAGTTGAGAAGTAACCCAAATATTTCAATTAAGAGTTCTTGTATTTCAAATTTTTGATATTTGAAAATTCTTCACTAAACTGAGAAAATGTTTAATATTTTATTCCAGGTAAGGATCTTTCAAGATATTTTAACCGCACATTACATTTCCTTAAGCCATAGATTACATTTGGCTGATTTGCTATTAGGTCTCCTAGATACAATGGAGAGTAAAGAACTTTTGTATACATGGTAATTATGAATGTTTCTGAATTTTAATATCTTAATAAACAAATGAATGATTAATATTGATATCTGAATATTAAATTCAGCATAAGGAAATTGTAGAAATACTTTTTCTTATGGCACAGATGTCTTTAGAGGTTGAGAAAATATATTTTGTGAGGTGAATTTTATTATTATTTTGTGTGGCTCTTACCCCTCAAATAAAACAAATCATCAGATTCTGCTTATTATTATAAAGCATGCAGTAAGTATCACCATTAACTGATTCATTATTTATTATTATTATATTTATAAAGAGCTGGAAATAACACTTACATATTGCTTTATTTGATATGGACAACTATGGAAAAAAGAAAAAAACGCAACAAAAATCCTCCCCCAAACACCAATGACTCCACCAATCTACTTTCATCCACATCTCCTGAATCAATCAGGGAGAAAAAGGACACATAGGAAAATACACACAGTCTTCCCATGGGCAAAAATCTCATCATGTCCCTCTCCCTTGAAAGGTCAGAAAATAATGAAATCTGCACAGTCCCTTAAAGTTGGCCTTGGTCCAGAGTCAAGGGAAAGCTGTGCACCAGTAAACACTGAAAGGATTTGAACTCGGAACGGTCCCTTGATTATAAACGTGACAATACTGTGCAAAATGGGAAATCCTTTTTTATCATCATGCAAAGTTTTATGCTGATGCTACAGTTCTGCTTCTAAGGTTTGATCTGGCCAAGTTTTTCAATCATCTTTTATCTCTCTAACGATCCTTTTCCTGTTAGGAGTGACTTTGGCAATGCTTGTCAGGACAGCCCAGAGGCTGCTGCTGCATTTGGTGCAGCAGGATGCTGGCAGAGTGGACAGCTGGAGCCCCTGTGCCAAAGTCCAGCACAGGATGGGTCTCAGGTGGTATCACAGAAGATGGGAAGGGCTTTAAAGAGACACTGAATCCTAGTTTATGTGTCTGTGAAACAGCTTTTATTCTAAACATAACCTTAGAACTTTCTTTTCTTGACCTTTCCTTACTTTCTCTTTCAGTTGCCTCTCAAATCTTACATTATCTTTCTAGAACATTTCTTCCCCCACAATGTACTTTTTCCAGCCTACTGAGGTCATAATTTCTAACCTGTTTTGGTTTGTTTTCTGCTTTAGGGCATAGCAATTAGGCCTGTGTATTGTGTATTCAGATATAAAGTAAAGGGTATATAAACTCTTAAAAGCAGGCAAAGCATTTAATTAAAAAAGATGAAATGAGCATAAAGCATTGCATTTAGGTAAACCCCACAGATAATTTTGGTGTGACAGGAAGCAGGGATATCCTGTTGGCTGAATTGCTCTGTAGTGCCGATCTCTGCTAATAAATTAAACTGCTGCAGAAAACTCCTTCTTGCCTTAGACAGGCAAGATACACAGTTGTATCACAGGAAACTGCTTGTGCAATTTTGTTTTATTATAGCACTCACAATGCCTTGTGAGAAAAACCCTTTACAGTTCACAATAGAAGTAATGGGATATTGTTGAGACCAGCTGTAATCAAGAAATGCTACTCCACTTTCTACCACTTCTTAAGCACTTATATCTGCTTTTTTGGAAGCAGTGCTTTGGAAATGTATTCTGTGCTTTGCTATTTTAACTTTTACTTTCAGGATGGACAAACTAGACAATAGATTTTCGAAAGAGCATGAGTTTTACAGGTTTCAATAAGACAAAGCTTGCCAAATAAAATAGACATTACCTCTAGGAAGGAAATAAAAAACCTGAATAAATAAGAATGGCACTTAAACAAAACCACTCAAGCTTTCTGGAAATGGTTAAAAAAACATAGATTTTCATGATACAGATCTGAAATGAAAAGGCTTCAGGATTCATGACCACAATATTTAATTATTCAAAGGCACCAATGGTAAGGAAAGGGAGAGTGACTCACTGAAGGTATAGGGTACTTTCAAAGCATGAGTCAAAATGCAAAATGAAAAAAAAAAAAGAAGTAATTTCTGCAGCAAACAAGCACATAATCCAGTACAGGTTAAATACAAGTACCAGTATGATATAACTTGGAAATTTTTAAAAAATTTTCCTATAACTCTTCTCCAAAAAGGTAAAAACTAAGTTTAAAAACAAAATAGTTCAAAGAAGCTTGTTCACCATATAAATATAGATAAATTAATAAGTTGTCCTAATTCAAACTGTGAACAATAATTAATATTTAAAGTAACAAGTCTGGTTTTTGTATGCATTCTCCAGAAAAGTTTTTGCTACTTTTGAGTTCGCCTATGAACAGTAAAAGTTATCTTCTGCCATATTTTTATCTATGCATATTTTAATTAGATATTTGGTTGTTAATTTTTTTTTCTATTTTATAAAAAATACTGCCTTTACCATCTGAAAAATTTCCTTAAATTTATTTGGAGAATACAAAGAAGGCAATTCATCTATTTGGTACCTAAGCTGTGACTATGTCTTCAAGTAAAAGCACAACTAACCTGCTTGTTTTTCTGTTCATTCCAGTCTGTATTCTCCTCTCTAGCCAATATCATGAGGTGTTGAAAGTAAGTATTGAAAATACTTAGTATTGAAAATTCTTAAATGTATTTAGCCACACAAATTCATGCTGTTGTACTACCTCAGATTTGTAGAAAAAGAAGTAAGGCTCAGTCAGTTTAAAAAAAAAAAGAAATGGAGATTGGGGTTGGCTGAAAATTGCATCATCAGCTTGTGTGCATTATTCAGGCATGAAGAAAGGAGGCCAAAACACTGTCTGGCATCTACGTTCACCATCAAATGGCTGAGAAGAGCTGCATGTTACGTAGCTGGCTGATCATTTCAGATCCTACCCAGTAAGTGCAGATCAGCTGAGGCTAGGACCAAAAGACAATCTTAAAGGAAGAAACCCTAAAAGATAAGAAAAAGAAATCACATGGTAATTAGTCCATTGAATGATTAGGTTGTAGATGACTGGGTTTCAGTTACTCTGCCTGATGGATGACAGATGCATTTCTTCCTGCTCTCAGAATGCTGTAATAACCAGAATATGAGCCATTGTAAAGGAAGAAATAAGATTCTGCTCTTTCCTTCCCATTAAAGCTGTTGAACTGTGCAGAAAAGAACTAAAAGTTGTGCAAGAAAGTGGTACTAAGATACTTGGATTTAGAGGTGTTTCTGCTCGGTGTTGTTGATCAGCCAAGGGGATGGTCTGAGAGTGCCTATGGACTTAGCTCTGCAAGGAGAGGAACATCTTTTCCTGGCTGTGTCACCATGCCAGCTGTGTTCTAGGACTGTGAAGACTGAGGTATTCCTGTGCATGCTCAAAAGCAAAGTAGGTTCCAAGGCAACATTAATAGCAGTGCCAGATGCGCTTAGACTTGTCCCATTATTTATAATAATAGTTTTGATTTTATGCACTTAACTTCAGCTTGAGACCTTCTTTGAGAGTCTGAGACCAGACATAAGAAATTTGACCATTATATTGACAGGTTTGCCAGGGAACAGATTTAAAACTCCTAGAAGTGCTAGAAAAAAGCTGCAGGAGAAACAGCTTTGTTTTCTTGCTCTGTGTGGTAAGCTGTACTATGTTTACTCCTCAAAGATGAGGTAACTGGTTATGTATTCACTGGAAATCAGGAATTTTTATTTCTGCCAAAAGCCTTTTGGTCCCTACTGAGATTTCCATAATCAACATAAAAAATGCAATTCTTTAAATTGTTAGCTATTACTATTGTTATTTCCAATATTGTTCAAAGTTCTTTATGTCCTGAAATACAGTATGACGGTATTGGGAAGCACTAATAATTTCTGGCTTTAGTAATTTAACATTGAGAATTATTATGGATTGAAAATTGTTAATCACACCCAAGCAAAAAATTATCAGCAAAAATAAAGTCTTTTATTTTTTCCAGTGGGAAACTCATACCTAATGATCATTTTCAGATGGAAAATTTCTTCTCAGATTCTTTTTCAACTACAAAACATATTTGGCTTTAACCACTGAGATGTTGTTGTGTCCCCTCATAGGATTATACATTCATAGCAGTGGCAAAACAAGTCTAATTTTGAAAGAGACATTTTGAATCCTTAACATTCCACTTGAGACATAACATTTTCACAACAAATCGGGAAACTGACAAATGTTTGGTCTCCAGATCTCAGAGTTAAAAACTGTGATCTCAGGATACTAAGGAAAAACAATTAACATTACTTGGCTTAAAGCTGAACTATTTGTTATAAATTCTTGCTTTGCAAATTCATGTAGAGGATTCTTTTTTCATTCCCTGTGTGTATTTTGCCACTTTTTCACAAAATCTTGTTTTTTACCAGAATCACGTTAGTTCTTCCCCTTGAAAATCCTTTGAAATACAGACATCAGTGTTTCATCTGAATGAGTTATTATATTTTTATTTTGTAACTTGGGGAGAAAGATAAAAGTTGTGTTTTTTAAAGTTCTACCAAAACAACTTTAAACAGTACTCAGGAACAGAAATTTTATTGCAATATTTTACAAATTTTCCCTAAATTGCAATGATGCTGTTATTGCAAAAATATCAAGGTGTTGATGTTGGAAAATTAGAGAAAACCACTTTTCATCAGTTTCTTTTGTTATTTCTTTTTCAATGAACAATGACTATTAAAAGGCTGGCTGTTTGCCTTTTCACAACATTTGCAAAATAACTTGGTCATAATGGCGCAAGATATGGGAATCCACAGGTTCACACATCAGAAAATCATTACAGATATTTTTATCTCACTCTATGCATTAAAATTCTGTTCAGCTCTTTTTATCTTATTCTTTGATCCTTAGTGAACTACTTCCATACTCTGCCAGCATTTGGTGTTGAAATAGATGCCTGTCTATTTTATACTTCTTGTTAACTTCTGTCTGACTTGGGAATGGAAGCAGATACAAATTCCATCACTGTAAACTGATTTATAATACTTTGTGTCATAAAATATCTGTAAACAAGCTGGAGCATGAGTATTTAGGACAAAAGCTCAAATAATCTTGATTATAGTGTTTACTGATGAAAAATCTAACACTGATTTGACAAGATGTTTCAAGGATTCATGTTCCTAAAAATGTGTCTTTATCTGTAGTGTGATTTGTTCTAATTTTAGCTTCCATTTTTCTTATATCACTCTGCCTGCTAGATTTGAGAAACATTGTATTATAGAGATACTCAGTCCAATGAAAATTTTCTTTGATAAATTAGTAAAATTGAATATTGTCTAGAGAAAAGTTTCCCAAAATTTCGATTATTCCTGTGGTCTTCTGAGCACTATTTCACTTGAGCAGTGAACATTTGCAGGCTTATAACCTCGCACCATTGCCAAGGATGAAGAAAGCACATTATCTCCCTTCTTTTTGTTCTCTTTTTCTTTAAATTGCTGAAACACAGAAAAATAAATACCTTGGGTAAAAGAAAGTGATTCTCATGTGTGCTTTTAGGTATAAAAAGTCTTTTATAGCATTTTTAATGTTCAGGTTTCCTTTCACTCCTCACTTATAGAGGAGTGATAAAGCATTCCAGAGTTGTATTTTATAGAAAAAGCAGCTGTCCAAAGATGAAACTGTATATCTTATTTTAACTATTTGTTTTTTCAAGTGTCTTCAATATAAATCTAAAATAGAATTGTAGATTCTTTAAAGACATGTAACAGTAATCTTTTTTTTTTCACTACTAAAAATTTAAAAAATCCACACTTTATTCTCTTTTTGTTTTGTGTCAAAGCTGGACTTAAACAAAATCACTACAAAAATGCCCAGAAAATTTTAAGTTATTTTGTCACAGCATTTATATAAATATTTAGTTTCTGTATACTGAACTGATCACAAAAATCTATCTTTCATTTTGATTCTGTGAATTATTGCTTGGTTTCTGTTGCTTTTCTTTTTTTCTGGATCCCTCTCTTCCTCGTGTTACTTCTTCAATTTCAAATCCTATTTATTTTTATTACCATCAAAATATTTATTTTGATTATCATCAACCATTTTTTCTCTTCCCATTTTTAGTATCTACAGAGGTGGCATAAAAAAATCACTATAAAGCATGACCACAAATCTTCCATGCTAACAGTTTTAGATTAATGTTACAGAATAGTTTTCTATTTTTGTGTTTGCTTTCTGGGTCAGTTTGAGTATATCATCAGTGAAAAGTCCCCCAATTCCTTCCTTCCCTAATCCAAATGCATCTTCTGCAGTTAGACTGGACAAAGCAATTAAAACTAAGCACTATGATAGTCCCTGAAAATTCTGGAAACATGTTCAAGTATGTGTTTTAGAGCTATAGTATGTCCCAATGTAACTGATGTGAGATGACTATATGGTATTCTAAAGGGACATCATGTTCCACAAGTCTGCCAGAAGTTGTTCATGGGAAGTCATTGCAGGGGGAGAAGATCCTTCTTAGGAGTGTTCTTCTGTCAGGAACAGGAGCAGTGTGCTCATGCCAGCCCTCAAGCTAAGGAATATTTCTTTTCCTCTCAAAATCCCAGTTACAAGTTGTGTTCCCCATGGATCTATACTGGGACCAATGCTACTTAATAACTTCATCCATTACATAGTGGGACTGGTGTCAGGACAAGGGACAATGTTTTTAAACTGGAAGAGAGTAGATTTAGATTCAGGAAGGAAGAAACATTTCATGATGAGAGTGGTGAGACATGGGAACATGCTGCCCAGAGCCATTGTGGCTACCCCATGTCTGGCGGTGTCAAGTCCAGATTGGATGGGGCTTTGATCATCCCAGTAAAGTGGAATGGGAGGCTGAGTTTAAAATTCCCTTACGACAAAATCCTTTCTATGATAGTATGATCCTATGAAAGCTCCATGTGCATTCAGGGCCTGCACCCAGCCCAACCACAGTGACAGTAATTGAAACAATTATTTCATACTTTTACCCCTCCAGACTTCTGTATATGCTTGTGCTAAACTCCAGTGCATTTCCTTGATGCCTTTCTGACTCTTTAAAAAGGCATAAAGACGAATGTGCCAGGAATTTTGATTCAGTCAAGTGTTACGTTGGTACATCTTTAAAGCACATTGTTGAGAAATCTTGCCCTTATTTTCAGGCTATAGACCTTGAGATAGGTGAGACTCTCAAAGTTAAATTTGCCAGAGCAGTTTACATTCCTTTAAGCACGATGATAATCCCTGAAATGATAAATACGCTGTACATTAAGATTACTAAATTGCTTCTCTTACTGCATATAAATCTGTACAAAAATAGGGAAAGGATAATAATGAAGTCTTCTGATAGAATAAGGAAAGGAAGAAAACCTGATTTCATGCTGCATACCTAGATTTCTGGATAAAAAAAAATCCTCTTCTTAAATATTAATGTGCTCATTCACAAGATTTAAAGTAGAGATTACTTCTAGTCTGGTTGCACTGTCAACCAGAAAACTTTGTGTAGTTCAAGATTTTACTCTGGTGTACATGTCATTTGCAAACTGAACTTCCTCTCTGACCCATTTTGCAATCTCAAAACAAAGAGCTTGGAGTGGCAAAACATCTCTCACACAAGTCCACAGTGATCTCGAAGCCCATTTTAAGATTGCAAATCTTAGTTATGTTCTTCAGGTAAATCACAAAGACAGAATAAGGAGAATAAGGAGATAGATGAGATTCAGACAGTCTCTGCTGTGCCATGCACAATATATTCTTGTTTAAATGCAGCCATTAGAACAGATGGCTTGACTGTGTTTTGACTACAAACCGTTTCTTGACTTTTGCATCAGAAAACCCATTTATTTCCATCCATTCAAAATACAGGTCAGCTCACCATGTCAGCATCCCTTTTAATATCAGAAAAAGTTAGGCTGTGATCTCAGTCCTTGACTTGGATTTGCTGAGCTGCAAAAACAGTTCAGGTATCAACATGACATAAATGAATGGTTCTGCCCCAAACAGATGTCAAAATGCTGAACATAAATAAGGATGATTAGTTTATTTTTCTTTGAATGTTACAGATTATTGAAAAGGATGTATATATATACACACTTATTAGTTAGGTGGCATTTAAATGCCAAGAAAAATAATAATGACATGACCATAATGAATTCTGAAGGGAAAAAGAGAATGATGGTTTCTTAAAAAAAGACAATAAAGATTAAATAGAGCTCTTCATTTTATAATAATCTGAAACAGAGTTTACCCAGATGTATTCCATAAATTGGCATAAGATCATGAGAAAGGCAAAGAGTTAGATCTCCCAGTACCAACTAAGGAAACAAGAGCTGCTATTAAATACCTTAAAGCTCAAAGAAGGCTCCTGGGCTTGACAGTCCTCTGCCTGTTTTGCATTTTCTATACAAATGTGTTTTCTCTAAGCTCCTTGGGTTTTTAGTATAAAACCCCACTTGGCTTGTTCATTGAACTGTTAATTATTTCTGTAAGAAAAGCATCAGAATACATTTAGCAGACTGAAAAAATAAAGAAAAAGAAACACCTTTTTTTTCCTGTGGAAGATATGTGCTGTGTTTTTTGCAATGACACTTGATGCTGTAATACAGAGTATTTTATATGCAGATCAATTTATTTGATGTATAATTTTATGACTCTATAACTGCATTCACAAGGGCAGCTTAAGCTGGAAAAGGCCTTTGGCTATGTTTTAAAGGCAAACTCGCCATATTTTTAAATGTTTTGATTAGAAGTAAAATTTCACGGACCCCATTGTTGTATAATTGTAGTAGAACAACAAGTAATGGATGGAATTTATCTCCATAGGATACTTATCAAATTATTCTCTTCATATTTCCTATCTACTCAGGAGTCTCTGGATCTGGCAATTAGTTACAGTATGACTGATTTACTCAGACAGAACAGATTTACTCGGACAGAACAGATTTCTGGTCTTTTTCTTGTGCTGGTGATATTCAAATGACACTTTGCTGCTTTAGTGAATCAGTGTAGTAAGTGGGTAAAATTTTGGGTAACCCACCAAAAGAGGGTGAATTTTCTCACATCCTTCCAGCTGTTTCTCTAAAACTTTTTTTTAAATTTACAAAAAAAAAAAATTCTTTATGCTTGAAAATAAAAGTCAAAATCTCACTTTTTTTTTTTTCTGAATGTGATCTGCTCATCTCCAAACAGGAGGTATGTATTATTATTTAATATTCAGAAGAATTAAGTGTTTTGCATTTCTACACCAGGTGAACTGAGATGATTTATATCAGATGTTCTAAATTGCATTAGTAAGAATAATAACGTCTTGCAGCATTTTTTGGTATAAAACTATGCCCCCTTAGGACCAAAATAAATATTGTTTCTGACTAGACAGCACAGAGAAGGTTGTAATAACTTCTGAGAGATTTATAAATCTACATTTGGAATCTGTTAGAAGTACATATCTGGGAAACTGACTTGCCTTTTTTCTTTTTATAGTGCAATGTACAATTATATCTAGCATAAAATTTTTTCACAATTACCTAGGCCATTAATAACTTAAAAAAAAAAAAAACAAAAAAAGAAGGTAATTTTTGGCTTTATAGAAAAGTTTATTCCAGTTTTACATCTGTTCTATCTTTCTGAATTAAAATTAATGCATTTTAAACTCAAAAAACAAACAAATTTTTGGCTCTGAAATAGATTTTTGTGCCTTAAGCCAGTGAGACATCTTGATGTCCTGTAAAACCAATCAGAAGGTAAAATAAAAAATTGGACCAATAATATTACATAAGGTGTTTCTTCATTATATCTACCAGCATTTTGTCAAGAACAATTTGATTATTTTCATTATTTAATCCCTAGCACCAAATTGTATCATTTCATCTTGATTAGCTTGTCACCACTAGGAAAATGTACAGTACTTCAAGCTAAAAACATTAGCTGATTATCTAAAAGTGCCAAAATCTGCCACGTACTACATTTTTACAATTGCAACTTACTTCCTTATTATTCTGTGACTGTGTAGTTAAGTAGGTTAATATCTTTCACCTAAGTAGCTTCAAACAGTTTTTTGTTTTGTGGGGTTTCTTTAAATAAATTGAAAAAGAAGACATGACATACAACCCTCAAACAAGTTCATTTTTTTTTTCCTTTGAGAGTTCCATTTATGGATGTTTGTGTACCAGAAGGATAAGCCACCTTAAAGCAAACTACCGCGTTTATGTGTGTCTAAGTTTATCTGCACACGCACATGAAAGCTCAGGAATCAATAACCATGCCATCAAAAAAAAAATGAAAATAGAATATTTGCTTTAGCTCTGGGTATGACATTCTACTTAAAGTGCATTTGTGGTGTGTATTGTGGGAAGAGATCGGATAAAATTGAGTTGCAGGCTGTGGGACGTGCCTGCAGAGTGCCATGGTGGCACAAAGGGGCACATGGAGGCATAAAGGAGAACATGGCAGTGCAAAGAATAACATGGCAGTCAGTGCTATCAAAAAAATTGAAAATAGAATGTTTGCTTTAGCTCTGGGTATGACATTTTACTTAAAGTGCATTTATTTAAATTGAATATTGTGGGAAGAGATAGGATAAAATTGAGTTGCAGGCTGTGGGATGTGCCTGCAGAGTGCCATGGTGGCACAAAGGGGCACATGGAAGTGCAAAGAAGAACAGGGCAGTCAGTGCAGATCAGCACATGGAGGCATACAGGAGCACATGGTGGCACAGAGAGGGTCTCAGCCCGACCTTGGTGGGACAAGGTGCCACATGGCAGAACCCTGCAGAGAGGAGCCTCCTAGGAGCTGACAGATGGGTAAACAGTGCGTGATCACCCCATAGAAGGTCATTAGGAAAGCCTGTTGCTGATGCAGCAACATGGGATAGGCCATGTAGTGAATATTACCATGTAAGGAAATACTGTGCCTTGAAAAAGTGTATAAAACCAGCTCATTTCTTTGAATAAACGATTCAGATTCCCTGCTGGTCTGAGTCCATGTCACAGTCACTCATAGTGCATAAAGTTTTTTGTATATGGCTTGAATGTCTTCTTTTTCTACTGTAATTTGTTATATTTTTGTGAAAACAGACGAAATATTGACTGTCTGCTGACAGCTTATTTAAGGTATTGTTTTAAAGTCTAGTTCAAAATAGATGTCAAGGCAGAGGATCTGTGTGACTTATATGTTCAAGATTAAAAACACTTTTTCTCTTTTGAATGCCTACATATAATTTAGTTGCTTGCTATGTTCTTCATTGTAAAATCTGAATAAACTTCTGCACAGTGTGAAAAAATTAAAGTAGACCATATGAGAAAGATGCTGTTGTTGTGAAAAATAGCCTTTCTTTAATGTTCAGAGCAGAGATACAACAGGATGCAGGACTTTAAAATCTTTCTCCCGCTCCTTTCTCTTGACACTTGTTCAAGCAAATGACTGAGAAAAGATATGAATGAAAATAATCACACCTTGTAGCATAATACACCTGAGCGCATCTTGGACTATTAGGAGAAATTAATCACATCAGAATTACATATCTAAAATCTTTATTTTAGGTTCAAATTTTTAAAAAAACTCTTTAGAAATGGACTTCAGGTACCACAATACATAAAGAATACAGATACATTTCAGCAATTGAGTGTTTTAAATAAGTCACTGTCTCAAGGTGAGCAAAAATCCATGTCATTCTTGAAGGACTGGTGAAATACATAATTTGAAAAATAATTGCAGCATTTTGTTTTCTGTAGATGTTTGGAACATTTAAAAATATCCAATCATCCAGGGAAGAAATTTAAAATAAAAGAAGTGCAGGAGGAAGTAAATGTCAATAAAATGGCTAAACGTATCTGCAGTTGTAAAGAAACTTCAAGAGAGTGAACATTTTTACTGGAGATTAAAAAAAAAAAAAATTCTTCATTGGTGAAAACAGAATAATTTTCTTATAGTCTGAGAAATGTCTTTCTAACTAACATCAAAAACTTCTTTGCCTCTTTTCACGTCACATTGCTTGGCTTTTAAAAAAGTAAAGGTGTTGACTTACCTGAGACTCACAATATTGAACTGAGGAATGTGAGAACTGAGATGTTGTCATGGAAGCTGCTTCCATGGGTACTGGGAGTACCAGAAGGAAAAAGCCTTCAGAGGACTTGATCACTGTCCTCCGGAAAGGGAGGATGGGGTGGGAGAGGAAGGTTAGAGACACTTAATGGGCAGTGGGAATTTCTCCCCAGGCCTCAGAGGAATCTCCATTCCATCCCCGCTCCTGCTGTCCCCTCGGGGCTCGCAGGGATGTTCCTCGCTCAGCCCTGGCTGCCCTGCCTTGCCCAGGCTTTCCCTGGGGCTCTCGCCTGCCTGCCCGGGGCTGAGAACAGGAAGAAATATATAATAATAATCAATGGTGTGTAGATCATTACAGCATGTTAACATTTAATTTTAAGAGTTGTCAGAAGTACTTAATGTAGAATGAGAAAGTTAGAAGGGTTAAGCAGAGAGCAAAAATAGTGGAACTCAGTGTTGCATTACTTTTCTATGTCATCAGTTCAGAGCTTGTGTCTGTTCCACATTTCTAGGGTTTTCAAAATACACAAAATCCAACAGTTTTCAAAGTATTAAAACACTGGGATTGATAATTTTTCCAATGGACTACTCCATAAAAACACGGTTAGCAGGAGGGAAATGACAGGTAAGTACCAACCCCCTAAAGTGAGATCTTTAATGCAATGTAAGAATCTTATTTGGAGTTTATCCAAGGTGCCAGGGAGTAGTCTTTAAAGTAATATTCATCAGACTGGGAGATTTAAGTAGTCATTGTCCTTGTACCAGTTTTGTGTCTAAAGTCCTTTGACAAAAGTTGTTGAATTAGGACCTTCTGACACCACATGTCAATTTGTACATATTTTAAAACATTTTCCTTTTTTTAATGAACAAAATCTTCATATGCTGTTCTTACTGTAGGTGTAAATATATTTCAGAAATCTCTTACAGGGATGAAAAAATTTAACTTAGAAAATTAGAGTTGAAAATATGTGATCCAAGTTAGAGATGGATTTACGGTATGAGGACAGTAAGTATAAACAATGTATGAAAAACTATTAACAGAACTTGTAATAAAATGTCTGTATTTAAAAGCAAAAAGATTGTCCAAATCTATTTTACTGAAAAAAAATTAATTTTCTTTCTGAATATCTCTTAGAGTATGGTTGTTTGGAAAATGGAAACCATATAAAATCCAGCATTTTAATAATTCCTTAAACAAGCACACATGTAATTAATCTATTTTGGGATTTCTTTAAGTAATGCTAGAAAAGTAATCTTGTCTGAATGATAATCATAATATTACTTTCTGGTTGTACATGGCCCAGTGAGGTAAACTGAAGACATTAAATTCAAAAATTCAGTCTTATTCAATAGTACATTTTGTGCTTTCACATTTATATACTCAGAAAAGACTTTGACTTCATCATTCTCTGTTTCACTGCTAGAATTTACTTATCATTTTTCTTAAACTGTTGCTAGTATTTTCAAAAGTGTTAAAGAAAGATAAATACTCATTGAAGTTTGGTGTTCACACCTGACTTGTATGGGGTCTTTCAAAATTCCTGTCTTTAGATACTAAAAATTTTGTCTGCAGGTATCATAGCAGTCCTGGTGATATCTTGAAAACAAAAATCCTGACACCCATCATAAAGCTCCATACATTAAAAAGGGAAAATATGTGGGGGTTTTTTGTTTTGGGTTTTTAAGTTTGTTTGTTTGTTTGTTTGGGTTTGTTTTGGTTTTTTTTTTGTTTTTTTTTTTGGGGGGGGGGGGGGGGGGTTGCGTGTGTGTGGCTTTTTCCTGGGATCAGAAGGCATTAACTGATTGAACTAAATTTTAACAAAGAACAGTGAAAATGGCATTTATGTGAGCACTACATGAAGGAGTCCATGCATATGACCCTTTCAAGTCAGAAATCATGGTAAACCAATACAGAGTTTGAAAGAGATGGGAGAAGGAGGGGGAGTAGTCAAATGACATCTACAGAGCTGGGAATAATAAGTTTAATCTGTAGCTGTAACTCTTGAGGGAATTTATGATGAGAAACAGCAGTAATTATTAAAAAGGCTTTGTAGAGTGTGGGATTAATTTGAATGAAAAAGTGATTATGTTAGTAGAAAAAATGTGCTGAATTTCACAGCATAAAGTAAGCTGTCAGCCTTCTGTTATTTATTTATTTGATTCGTTGTTTAAAATAATGCATTTTGCACTTATTTCTAGGAATAATTCCGTATATTTTATTCCCTCTAGCTTCTGCTGTTTTTTGCTGGTTTTGTAGTGCAAGTACTACAAATGCAGGTTTGCCCTAATTTCCTTTACAGATTTCTGTTTTCAGTTGCTTATGACTCAAGTGAATGGAAAAGGAAAAATTCTTCACTCAGACTTCAAGTACTGTGCAAATAGGCTTTTGACTAGTCAGGGGCTTCATCCTGTGGTCTCTGCCATTGTGCTTTCTCAGAGATTTGAGCATTTGCTTTTGCTGTATACAACAGTGTTTTAATGGTAGGCATACACACATAATATTCCTAGAATTCCCCTTGTACATGTAAAAATTTACAGACAAAAAACAAGCAGTGTCAAACGGAGTCTATGGATGTATACATACTTGAATGAATGTCTTACTTTAAAAATCTTGTGAAGGATAAATGAAGTTTCCAGAAGAAAATTATAAGTTCATGTTTTTTCCTACCAGTTTTAAGGTAGTTGTATAGCCTCTGTTTTATTTTCCAGATGTGCTGAAGATTAGTTATCTGGAAATCAGCTATTGAAAATGAACAATACTATTACGTTTCCTGTCTTGAAACAATCCTAGCTGCAAATAGAGACAGGCAGATTCTTTTGTTGTTTTGGTATTAGAAATGGTAGACTTGGGTAAGGCAGGCAAAAATCAGAATTCATATCATTGCATCTTCATAAACAGAATGACTAAAATTAAGAGTGAGAATGAGTATAGTTTACAAACTTACTAATTTAATAACATGACAAACGGATCACCATTGTATTAAGATTCTTTTTCATAGAGCTAAAAGACCTGAATAGGCAAGAAGTGGGAACAGTTAGGATTTGTTCCCATTTAACAGGTCCCTAGGAACACTCATTACCTTACCCTGATCTGATTGCTATAAATTCAATTAATTTTGCCAAGCCGAGTCTGGCTTTTTTCTGTGACAGCAATCAGTGAGTCTTCCTTCCCTCCTCTCCCTCTCTTTCCCCCCATGAGCTTTTCACTCCATTTCCTCCCCCATATTCCTTTGAGGAGGGGAGTGACAGAACAACTTGAGTGGCCACCTTCCACTCCAGTCCAGACAAGGGTAAACCACCCCCAGAGAATTGGGACCATGAGATATTTTCTTCTCAATGATTATTACCCCAGAATGGCTTTGAAGATTTAAAAAAAAAAAAAAAAGCCAATGATCCACTTTAATACTGTGGAAAAATTGGAAAAAGAAAGGATAGAAAGGATTAGGAAAAAATAAAAGCTTTTGGCACACAAGAGGCAGAAAAATAATCTAATATATGGGTATCTCCTGCTTTCAAAATAATCATGTCCAGTAGATGAGAAAGCAAAGAAAGGTGAGCAAAATGTGCTATGTGAGCTCTTTTTTGTATATCCACCCTCTGTATATCCCTTTATTCCATCAACACCTTTTGCAGCCTACAGCAGGAAACATACGAAAAGAAAAAAAAAGAAAAAAAAAAGGTGAAATGAGGATAGGTCAGAATTCTTATTTACTAGAGGTGACATATATGGAGTCTTCCATAAAACTTCCTGTTGAAAATAAACCCAGGTATCTTAGTCTTACGCATGGAGCTAAAAATTGTGTGATAAAGGTAATTTTAGGCAAAATAATGCTTAAAGAAAAGAAACATCCTAGAAGAATGCAAATGCAAGTATTCCAGCCATGATGAAATACCTGAAAATGTAAAGGCTGTACTTTCACATTGCCTTGAATCCTGAGTTTGGACTGAGTCGCCTATATCTGCCTCTATGCATCTGTGCCTTGCACTTCTATTTGAATTTCTCCAAACAGGGAGACGTGAGCACACAGAAAACTTACATTCAGTCTGTAAAATTGTGAATTAAATCAACTTGACTAATTTTATTCTGTGATGTTTAAACTAAATTAAACAAAGGTACTGAAGCAGTATATATGCAATCTGTGATGATTTCACCTTCCTGAGACAGAATGGTTCCTCCTTAGACATTTGCCACCTGTGCAGTGTTCCTATAGGTCTAGAGTGCTCTTTATGAAAATTGCCCCAAAGATATGGCACATATGGGGATATAACTCTCCAAATTCAGTATTTGCAAAAAACAGCAGTATTTTCCACAGATAGCTCAATCATTTGGAATTCTTTTCAAATAAATATTCTGAAGATTTTTTTCAGTTTTCTGATTTAAATAATAATTTTAAAAAATAGAAGACAGCATTCAAAAAGGAAGACCTGCTTGCCAGAATTCAAATACTGAATTTGTAAGGAGGCTTAAATATTAGGTAGGGGAGGGCAATTGAATACACAGCTTGAGGGATTTTAATAATTTCAGACCTTTCTTAGACATCAATCAGAATTTTAGCAAGTTTCAAACAGTTCCATCCTCATCTTGCAATCAGATCTACTTCCTCTTCTTCAGCTGCAGTTTCTTTCCCTTGAGCTGAATTTTTCACTTTTATTTTGAAGCTTAAAAATTCAGTGCCTTACTTTTATTTATCTTCTGTCCCACCAGAAGTATTTCCTCTTATTTATTTATTTAGTCAGTAAGTTAGTTTGTTATTTTCAATATATGTCACTGGTTTTTTTTTTCCATATTTATGAATTGCCATCTGCCTGAGTTATCACTTTCTTCTTTTATTTTCTAACATTCATCTTTCACTGAGATGTATCAGTTATGTCCAGCTAGTACACCAGATCAAGAAACATTTGGAAAGTGTTCAGTGCAGGAGCAGCTTTTAGTGTACCTGGGTGTTGTGGCATAGCCCTTGTAGGCAACTGAGCCCCACACAGCCTCTCACTCACTCCTCGTGGTGGGACAGGGGAGAAAACCAGGAAGGTAAGAGAGAGAAAGCTTATGGGTTGAGATAAAAAAAGTTTAATAGGACAAGCTGTATTGGTTTTGCATGGCCTGGTTTGTGGTTGTGGGGGAGCCACAGAGGTGGCTTCTGTGAGAAGCTGCTGGCAGCTTCCACCATTGTTATGATCTGGTTTAATCACAGATGAGTAAAGAGAACTAGCTCTCTGTGAATAAAACAGAAAGAACTTTGAAGGTTAGAAATATCCCCTCCCAAAAAATGAGAAAAAAACCCAATGAGATTAAATGTTGATCCTGAGAGGAAAGCTAAGATCTTCACAAACAATTCTTTGGGTGAAGGTATGGATGTTAACATCTTCGAAATGGATCTTAATTTGGGCAACAGGTTTGTTGCAGAGCCCAGAGAGTTTGTCTCCTGAAACAGACAAGTGTCTACACAAGCCTGAACATCTGAACTTTTAGGTAAAATAGTAGGTTCAAGGAGGGAATATGTGTTATGGTAGGTGGTTTGGGAAGGCTGTACCTCAGCCAACTGGGAAAGGTAGAGGATAAAAGAAGGCTTGAGAGAGGAAACCCCATGGGCGTGTGCCCCAATGGACTCTCTTTATTCAAACAAAGTTGCAAGACTCCTCCGTCTCCTTTTGGTCATAAACCTCTGTTATTTGTGGGTTTTCCTGACAATGCCAAAAATTTTATATACTTTTATTCAATAGTAAAAGAGGTAGAGAGAAGTAGAGAAAAGTTAGAAAAAGCTAAGGATGCTTTAAAAAGCACAGGATAGGTCACCTCCACTCTACTACTTTTGTTGCTGCTGAGACAAGGGAGTGGGGAGAGAAGCAGGTTTTGCCTTTTTCTCTTTTTTTGCAGTTTGAAGTGTCTCACCTGCCTCCTCTGATCTCTGGAGCAGTTTGTCTGGGATGCAGCAGCCCATGCCCTGGGATGCAGCTGCGATGTCTGATGGCTGCAGCTGAACCTCGGTTTGCTCACGGTGCTCTCACCACAGGATGCTGGAGCAGGGTGGGGGTTCCACAGCTCACTGGGACTCCAGTCCAAGGGTGCAGGATCAGAGGGCTCTCTCCAAGCAGGCAGCATTGGCTCCTAGGAGCCTCAGGGTGTCTCGAAGCAGGCAGTGGTAGGGGAGAAAAGGCAAAGATCGGGGATTCTGCCTCTTGCTTTCCTCTCCATGATTTTCATCAGTATCACTTTCCTTTTTATGGGCCTCTAGGCAGGCTACTCACAGTCCATCCTGCACGTAGTTTTCAGGAGTTCAAGAATGATTATGACAAGCAGACATAATGACAAAGCACTTTTTGAAGCCTTTCTCTCATTATCAGGCTCTTACAACCATGTCCCTCAGAGCCAATCCCTGATGGCTCTGAAGATGGACATGCTGCTGGCCAAAGATGGGCCCAATAGAGATGGTGGTAACCCCTCTGTGATAACAGATTTAAGAAGAAATCAAAACAAAGTTTGTGGCGCAGCTGTAGTTTTCCAGTCAGAGAAGAGCAGAGTGAGAATAAGTCAGAGTAGAACTACATGCAGACACCAAGGTCATTGAAGAAGGGGAGGAGGAGATGCAGCCAATCGAGGTACATGCAGGATGCAAATATTCACCTGCAGCCTATGGAGGAGCCCACGCTGGAGCAGCTGCATGTCTAGAGGAGGCTGTGATCCTCTGGGAGACCTGTGGAAAGAGGGGCTCTGTTCCCAGGCTGGAGCAGCCTATCCTTGAGGGACTGCACCCCATGGAAGAGTGACTCACGCCACAGCAGTTTTGGGAGGACTGTTGCCCATGGGATGGATTCACATTGCAGCAGTTCACAGGGAGCTTCTGCTCATGAAATGGAGTCACCTTGGAGAAGTTCAAAGACAACTGTCTCTTGTGGGAGGGACCCCATGGTGCAGCAGGGCAAGGACTTCTCTCCCTGAGCAACCGGAGAAGCTACAGCTGATGAACTGACCATAACCCCCATTCCCTCTCTCCTTGCACCACTCAGATAGGTGAAAGAGCTTGGAAAGAAAGTGGGGTGGGGGGAAGATGTTTTAAGGTCTGATTTTGCTTCTCATTATCTCATTTTGTTAGCAAAAAATTTACTTTATATCTCTAAGGTAAGCCTGTTTTGCTCTTGATGGTATTTAGTGAGTGATCTTCCAGTCCTTAACTCATGAACCCTTAATTATATTTTCTCCCCCCTGTCCAGCTGGAGAGGGAGGGGAGCAAATGGTTTTCATGGGTGCCTGGCATCCAACCAGCCTCAAATCATTACACAGGCAAAATCTGCACACACAAGCAAAACAAAACAAACAACCAATTCACTACTTCCCATCAGCAGACAGGTGTTCAGCTATCCCTAGCAAAGCAGGAATCCATCATGACTAATGGTGATTTGGAAAGAGAAACACCAAAACTCTGAATACTACTTCCTTATTCTCCTTGCTTGCTCCTTCTTTTCCCAGCTTTTATTGCTGTGAGAGCATCAAATGATGTGAGATATGCATTTGTCTCATTGGGATCAGCATTCCCAGCTGCTTTCTCACCCAACTCCTTGTGCACCCGGCTCCCTTTCTGATGAGGAGCAGAAAAGCCTTTGACTCTGTGCAAACACTGCTCAGCAATGATTAAAACAACCCATTCTCAACAACACTCTTTTGGTCACAAATCCAAAACATAGCATGATATCAGCTTCTCTAAAGAAAATTAATTCTATACCAGACAAAATGTGCATATCAGCAATATGGACTATTCCCACATTTACCTGCTTTACAACCTACTGACTCAACTGAGACAGTTTCCACAAACATACCAGAGAATAATCTTTGTGGAGTATCACTGGAAACATTGGAGACACTCAGCACATTATTTAGGATATCCTGAACTGTTTAATGTGGCATGAGGAAGCTGTGTACTCCATGTGCCTGTGTTTCTAGGTTTGATGTCAGGATGATAACAAATATAACCCTGAGATCATTTGCAAGGTGAAAGTACAGACATTCTCAATGATGACATGTTTTCACTAGCTGTGGTCAATAAATAATGAAGACATATGATTTCAAGATATGTGGCCAATTAATTGAGCAATCTGTTCTGCAAGTCTTTTTATGGAAACAAAGCACTCCTACTCATTTATTCTATCTCCATCTCAAAGCAGCTTTGGGCTGTAAAACTGTCTTTAGTGGGTTTTTCTTCCTTTTAAAAAATTAAATCTTTAGTTAGCTCAAAAAATGAACCATATACTGTGGTTTGCATTAGACATCAATATTGATAAGTCATTTAACAGTCATAAACAAAAGATTCAAATAAAAGCTTTTAGATTAAATAAACTAATGAAACTATTGTACTTTAATAACATGAAATTTCCCTAACTTTTAGTCTTGACAGGCTTTCACAGTACTTTCTCTTTTTTTACCAGCATAAAACAGTATTCCCAGGACCATTCAGGTTTATTTAAATTTCAGTGACCAAAATTTGATAGTCAGGGCCTCAGCTGTTTTTAAAATACTCACTTTCACTAAAGCTGATATTTCACTCTATTTACTAATCCTGGAGAAAAAAAAGATCCTTTTCAAATACTTTATTCTTTAGATTTATGGACTCATATAAAGAAAATAAGTTTAAACTGAAGTTAAACAGAGTGCTGTATATCTTCAAGAGAAGAAAATAAATTGTTTACCACATAGTAGACTATAGATTGCATTGTCCTTAATTTGGGACAAAAGAATTCAGCAGATTGTATAAACTACATTATCCTTAAATGGAAAACTGCTGTATCCCAGCTGTCACTCTGGAAGCTGAGCTGTAACAGTCAGGAGGGATACTGAGAAGAGAGCCTCTTGAACTTGGTTTTTTGCTCCCTGGAAAGTACACATCTAAGGACACCTCTCAGAGATTGTATGTTTTACATTATGTAATAACTTTTAGCGTGTGTTAAGGATGGAGATAACTTCAGTTATTATCTAATCTGTCTCTGTCTAGCCAGATACAAAAAAATTAGAAATTAATGAAAGATTATTGAAATATTACTCAACTCTGTGCTTAATAAAAAGTTTAAATAGATGGCAAATGTTTTTATATTTGACCACATATGGAGAAAGATGTCAAATACAATCTGTTTGCCTTTTTGTCTTCTTTCACTGTCATCATTGTGGCATGAATGTCAAATGTTATGTCAATGTTCTTCACTTTGGTAAACACAGTCTCCAGTGGATAAAATTTAATACTATGTGCAGGTGCCAGTATTTTACAGGTGACTGCTACTGTATCATCATCACTGAAGTCAATCAGGATTGTTTTCCCACTCCAATAATTCAGTTCTTAATGAGTTCATGGCCAGCAAAAACAAATGTTTGAGATGGAGCATGAGATAAAAAATGACACTTATGACTGTTGAGCCTTCCCATTACAACATCTCATGTCTGAGACTTTAAATTAGTAAAATTAATACTGAGTGCAGTTTGAACAGAAGTAGAGCAGTTCATTGTGATACTCACTATGGGATGAATTTTGAAAGCATGCCAAATCTATTCCAGCTTCAGCAAGCAGTGAGCAAAATGATACATCATCTACACTGCCCACAAAATCCCAGGAAAATAGCAGTTTTCAGTTGCATTCAGATGATTTGCATCAAGCCCAGAGTACACCAAAGACAATATAGACAGAGTTGTATTTTTCTTATACTAGAGCTGAAAGACTTGCATAGCTTATTATGTGAATTAAAACCAAATAATAATAATAAATTTAATTGTCTGAGCAAATTTTCATTATGCAGAAAACTATAGAAATTATTGCACCATTTACTACTATTTGTGCATATATATATCCTAATAAAAAGTTGCAGGGCTTTTTCTTATTTTCCCATATGGTACTACAATTGTGGAACTAACAGGTGTAGTATAGAACAGAAAAAAAAAAAACCTATGCTTTTGGTATTTGAACTCTTGAAATATAGCTATGAAAGCTATTCAATAGTGCCTTTTGGGGTAAGATAGTTGTCTAAATATCTGTTTTAAAGAAAAAGAAAAGGAGAAGAAAGAAAATACTTCTCATTTGTAAACACTGTGAGAATGGAAGGTACCAGCTGTATCAGCTGAAAGTTCACAAATCCATGGGACCGGATGGGATTCATCCAAGAGCTCTGAAGGAGCTAGCAAATGTCGTGGTAGGACACAGATAACCTCCCAAAGGTCTTGGGAATCTGGGGAGATCCTTGCTGGCTGGAAGCTGGCCATTATTTACATGGAGGTTACAAAATATGAAGGAAGGCTTAGGAAACAATAGACACTTTAATTTAACCTGAGTTCCTGGAAAAATTTTGTAGAAGAATATGAGTTCATGAAGGGAAAGTCCTCTTTAAATAATTTGACATACTTCTATAATATACATCATACACCTACCGGATGAAGAGAAAGTAATGTTTGTAGGTGTTTTTCATGCTGGGAAGGTTTTTCATAGTGTCCCTCACAGCATCTTGCTGAGAGCTCGTGATACTCTAGATGAAGAAGGGCAGAGCTCAAGGGGCTGTGGTGTTTGAAGCTACATCTGACTGGTCACCAGTGATGTTTCTCAGGGTGCAATTCCAGGGCCAGTCCTGTTCAGTCTGTTTATCAGTGATCTGGATGCCGGAGTTGAATGCACCGCTATCAAGTTTCCTTATGATCCCAAACTGGGAGGTGCTGTTGATTGTCTTGAGGGACAGAATGACAGAACCAGTTAGGTTAGAAAAGACCTTTGAGACCTTAAGATCTTCAAGTCCATGACTTGATGTCACCTTATCAACTAGACCATGGCACTAAGTGCCGCATCCAATCTTTTCTTAAACACCTCCAGGGATGGTGATTCCACCACCTCCTGGCAGACCATTCCAATGACCCTTTCTGTAAAGAATTTGATCCTAATGCCCAACCTAAACCTGCCATGGCACAGCTTAAGACTGTCCTCTTATGTCTTCACTGGCTACCTGGGAGAAGAGAATGACCCCCCCGCCCCCGCACACACCCGGTTCCAGCCTTCTTTCAAGCAGCTGTAAAGAGTGGTGAGGTCTCTCCTAAGCCTCTTCTTCTCCAGGCTAAATACCCCCAGCTCCCTCAGCAGTTTCTCATAGGACTTGTGTTCCAAAGCCTTCACCAGTCGTGAGTCTTCACAAACTCTTCACCCTTCTCTGGACACATTCCAGGATCTCAATGTCCTTCTGTGAGAGACTATGGTTTGTGGCTTAAACATTCTTATGAAGGACTTCCAGCCATTATGTCCAAACTATACAAAAAGCCCTCCCCTCCCTGAAGATGCCTCCTAAGGAGAACTTAGGACTGTGAGTTAAGCAAACTAAGGGAATACAAGATAAGACACTATTGCTCAATTATCTCAGTTCCAGGAAAAAACAAACTAGGCTGAGGAAGAAGAATGCCAAACAAGAAAGCAAAACCCAGCAGCTGTGCTGAGAATCATCTCTGACTTCAGGATGGGGGAGGCTACAGCCCACAGACCCATTTGCTGAGGTCTGTTTACACAGACTCCCTAAGTGGAGTGGAGAGGAGGAGGGTTTGGGTGTGTGGCATAATCTCTGGTCAGGGGCAGTGAGCACCTGTCTTGAGTGTATATTAATCCATTGGATTTTATGTTTTTTGTGGAAAAAGAACCCTTACCATAAAGAAGACAATCTGGAGAGATCAACACAATGCCATTGGGATCCACAGAGTGGTGACACTTTCTTTAATATGTCTACCTTTCTGTCTCCCAACCTCTTTTCTATTTCTTTCTCTTCCCTTTCTCTCTCTCTCTCTCACTCTCTCTCTCTCACACACACACATAGACACACATTTACCATCAAATAAAATTCATACTGGTAACTTTGGCATATCGTTTCATTTGTACCTTAATTCAGTCAGAGTCATTTCTAATAACTTTAAAAAACCAGACTCTAATACCTTCCTAAATTTGGTCACCCAGAACTGGGCACAGTACTCAAGGTGAGGCCTCACCTGTGCTAAGGTGAAGAATCATTTCCCTAGTCCTGTTGGCCATACTATTTCTGATGCAGGCCAGGCTGCCTTTGGCCTTTTGGCCACATGGGCACACTGTTGGCTCGTGGTCAGCCTGCTGTAAATCAGCACCCTCAGGTCCCTTTCACTTTCCAGCCACTCTGTCCTCGGCCTCTAGTGCTGCATGAGATTCTTCTAGCCAAAGTGTAGGACCCAGCACCGGGTCTTGTTAAACCTTGTGTTGTTGGCCTTGGCCCTTCTATCCAGCCTGTCTAGGTCCCTCTGCAGAGCCTTCCTCCCCTCTAGCAGATCAACCCTCACACCCAACTTGGTGTCATCTGCAAAATGTGCTAATGAAAGGCAGTGTAGAGGGATCTTGACAGATTGTAACATTGAACTATGATGAATGAGATGAAATATAACAAGTCCAAATGCCAGATTCTGTACCTATGATGAAGTAAGGCTGGGTATAAGTAAAAATGAAGAGAACAGTGGCTGGAGAGCAGCCCTGCAGAAAGGGACCTGGAGATGTTGGTTGACAGAAACTCAGTGTGAGTCAGCAGTGTGTGCCCTGGTGGTCCAGAGCGCAAACACTGTGTGCCCTGTCAGTCCTGAGCTGTCAGTCCATCAAACATGGCATCACCAGCCAGGCAAAAAAATTATTATCTCACTGTATTCAAACGTGATGCAGCCTCACCTTGAGTACTGTGTGCTGTTCTGGGCCCCCCAGTTTAAAAAGGGAGTGTAGATCCTTGAGTGTTTATCTTCCAGAGGAGGGTAAAAATACTGGTGGAAGGCTGGGAAGGAATGTCTTATGAGGGTGCTGCTGAGGGAGGTGCTGATCTCCCCTCCCTGGTATCCAGCGATTGGACATATGGAATGGTCACTCAAAGCTGTCCTGGGAGAGGTTTAGACTGAACATTAAGAAGCACTTTTTTTTATAAGGAGGCTGGTTGAACACTGGAACAAACTTCCTAGAGAGATGACCAATGTCCTTAACAACTTCCTTTAATTTTTGGACAGTCCTGAAGTGGTCAGGCAGTTGGACTAGTTGACTATAGAAGATCTCTTCCAACCAAAATGTTCTGTTCTATTCTATTCTATTCTATTCTATTCTATTCTATTCTATTCTATTCTATTCTAATCAGGACCAGCTCTGTGTTTGATTATTATCTGGCACAGTAGGGTCTTCATTCATGGGTGAAGACCCTAGTATCAAAACAAATAAATAAATCATGGCTCTAGGCTTTCATGCCTACGTGAAGACAAAGGAAATTCAAGTCTAATCTCTCTCAGTTTTAATGTAGCATTTCATAACCTTCAAAAATTCCTTTCAGGTCTTTGCATTTTTTATAAATTAATATACATAATGAGTCATTCCAATTGCTGCCTTACAGTGGTGTTATAAAAGTTCATTCATTAAAGCTTTAAAATACCACATTCATTCTATATACACACACACACATGTAATATCTATAATTTATACCGAAGAATATGAGTGACACAGGGTCATAATATACCTTGATGAAGACTATGGCAAAATTGAAAGTTAAATTCTATATTCCTATTCTGAGAAACAAATTTATGGCCATTAAAAACATTTTAATTTTAATGAGACAGTGAATAAGTTTTAATACTTTGAAAGTACTTTAATGTAGTTCTGAGATCTAAAAAATTTTATAAGTGAATCCGAGCCAAAACTTAAAAAGTAATCTTGACTGAACTATTAGGCTTAAAAATAAAAAAAATAAAATACTCTAACTGAAAATTACAAAATCTGCAGCTGTTTATTTTATTTCTGTTGAGAATGGCCTTAAAATACTATGTACTTTATTTTATGTATGATATACTGGGCTAATTAATTAAGTGGGACATATTTGAAAAAGATCCATAGTAAGTGAATAATATATGTTCAGGATAGATGGATGCAGAGGTCATAGTAGAGTATAAAATATTCATTAAGATTAATTTTGAGAAAATTATATTCCTTGTAATTTGAAAAGTCACAACTGACTTCCACCTTTTCAAAGTGTGTGAACTAAACACCCTACTACATAAAAATTCAATGTATTCTCTTAATATTTCTTTGTCAGAATATGTTTCTGGAATTGAATACTTTTAAAACTGTTTAAAACACTTTTATTTAGTCTTTTATACACACATCCTTTCAATTGGATAGCTTTACTATAATGAATCTAAGCTGACAGGTCTTGGAGACAGAGTAAATAATTAAATATCAAAGCTTCAGAAAGAACCAATAAAACCTCTGGTGACAGTAAAATATGCATACTAGAATGTTCTGTCCCTTTCTCCCACTTTCCATTTACTTGAGTCGGTTTTGAGACATCAGACAATATGTAAAATGTTGTTTTTGGAACTCCAGTATTCAACACTGACTGTGCTGCACTGAAGAGATTGTGTCTAAAAAAAAAAAAAAAGACAAACATTTGTTCTGGCTGATATCTGTAAAAATACAGAATATTAATGAAATTTGCACACTGGAAATTGTGATTGAGTAGCTTAAGAAAAACACCTTTTACTTAGTGGAATGCAAAACAGGTGCTCTAACAGGACAAAAGTTTACATCACTGCATGATGCCATTAGGAAGATACATGAGGAACACTCTAAGTTGTTTTAAACACTGTAAAGTCTGTTAATCTGTTGTTTTTCCTTCTGCTTTTCAAAGAATTTCCAATATGATATTAAATGCTCAGACTCTTCCAGAGATGCAATATTATGGAAGACATGAAATTAATTTTCCCAGCTGTTTTTGAGTTATGTAAGTAGAAAAGGTTTGGAAAAACACTTTATAGTATGCTTTAAACACAGATGCTGTATATAGGAATAAATAGATTTTAAATCCCTGGTCCTTTTTAGACGTCAAACAATCTAAGATTTAAAGATTTGACAAAGAGAGGAAAATTCTACTAGGAATTTAAAACACTGAAACTCTTTTGAAATTAGATTAATTCATAACTTAATTCAGTGTGTGCTTTAGTGCTGGTGTGTAACAATGGATCAATTATGTAAGTTTATATTAATTTTTTTCTTTTGTCATGTGTGGTTTTGTTCACGAAAGTCTATTGTAAAGTTGCAAAAGAAAATGCAAAAGGGACAAATAGCAGGAGACAGAAAATTGACTACTTCACTTAGATTTAAAATGAATAGCAGTCAGGAGGCTTTCTAGGCACCAGAATAAAGTGAGTGACAGATTTTTGATGTGCTAAAATTCAACTGTATGTCTTTCCTATCATTGCATTTTAGCCAGATACACATCAGGAAGTATAGTCACTAGGCTGAAAATGGAATATGTTTATTTGATAGCTTAAAAGGCATATGAATCCTAGAAGCCTTTCAGTTTAGCTTAATCTCATGATACTTGATCTCTAACATAAGTCAGAGGCCAATATCTGATCAGTATCTACAAATACATGTACAATTTGCACACCTGTTGAGATATGACACTGAATCTGTTTTCTACTAGAGTTTATGGATGTTAAGAAAATACTCTCAATTATGAATTAAATTTTGTTTCTGTAATGTCATAGAATGCATAAAGTTTAATGGGAGTTCTGGAGATTTTTAGTTCAATAACCCCTGCTTGCTCTCTGCACTACAGCAAGATGGCCAGCATTGTGAGTTGTGTTTTAAATATTGCCAAGTACAGATACTCCATGAAATTCTACATATCTTGTTCCAGTGTTTAACCTCCATCACATTAAAAAAAAAAAAAAAGCTTCTTCTTCCCTTGAACAAATGCAATTTCTAGTATTTCCTTTTTGGCCCATTCATTCTGATCAGTCACTGGGCACTTTTGAGGAGTGTAATGCTGTCTTCTTTAGTCTCCCTCTCAAACATTTATACACACTGATAAGATCATCCTGAACTTTCTCTTTTACAAACTGAACAGCACTCTAATTCTGTCCTCATGTGTCAGATGCTTCAGTCCCTTAATGACATTTGCAGCCTTGCTCTGGATCTGCTCCAGTATATCCAATTGTTTTATGCTGGGGAGCCCAGCACTGGAAACAGAGCTCCAGGTGTGTCAGCAGTGCCGACGAGTGGGGAGGGATCACCTCCTTTGACTTGCTGGCAGTCTTCTTCCTAATGCAGCCCATGTTGTTTTTGTGTTTCTTTGCTGCAAAGGCACATTGCTGGCTCATGTTCGACTCAATGTCCAGCAGGGCCCCAGATCCTTCTTTGGAAAGGTGATTTCTGGCTGGATGACACTCCCCCCCACCTCTATTACTCTATGTTCCCCAGATGCAGAAGTTTGTACTTCTGTTTCTTGAACTTCTTGATATTCCTGCTGGCCCATTTCTTCAACCTGCAGAGGTCCCTCTAAGTGATAAACCTGTCTGGTTTATCTATGCTTCCCTCCAGTTTTCTATCACTTTGCTGAGGATACACTGGATCCCATGACCTAAATCACAAGGGAAGTTGATAAACTAAATCTTCTTTGCTATCATTCCCTAGGGTTTGCTGTTAATGACTTCATGCTACTGATCATAACCCTCTGGCAGCAGCAGTTCTGTCAGCTTTCACTCCACATAAATGTTCTTTCACATGATCTGCAATCCATCTGTTTCTTAGTGAGGATGTTATAGGGAAATGTTTTTAAAAGCTGTACTATAGTCACTATAATCAACATCCACAGCTCTCCCTGTGTCCACCAAACCAATAATTTAAAAGGCTCTCAGGTTCTTTACCACTCTCTTAAATGAGTTTTTTTTTCCATTAATTATTGCTGCTTTTCTACTGAGATGCACAGATATTGCCAGATCTTTGCCTAATTATGTGAACAGACATTTAAAAGGTAAAGGTAGCTTGCATATTAGAGTAGGCTTGTGAATCAGAGAAAAATAATACCTAAGAGGATGCTTGAAATGGGGGCTTGGGAGCAACCAGGAAGTAGTTTATGCAAAACAAATTTCCCATAACATAACAGATCCAAGAGAAAGAGTTTGTGGGATAGTTCTGGAAAGGAGAATGTGAGCAGTACTTGGGCACCATCCATTATAGGTAGGGAGTGAAATAAATTATTAGGCCAGAAAGATGGAAAGATGTACCTGAAATATCAACCCAAATCAGAAAAGACATATACTTTGTCAAAGAAAAGGCATATTCTATAATGAGTTACCATAAATTAAAAAAAAAAAACCACAAAAAAAACCCAACCAGAACCGAAAACAAAACCCAAACAGACAAAGGATCTATGCCTTATGTAAGGCATAAAAGTTTGCCTCTTTTAATAAGAGGCATTGATCATTGCCTCTTATTAAAGCACCATCTCAAGGGATGGAAGCAGATTATTATTAATTCTCCCTTTGACATGGGATGAAAAATATCCACAGGTCGCTGGATTATTTTGGCAAAGTTGGTGAACGTTTGCCATTTGCTTTGTGCATTTTTTACTTCAGCATTCATATATATAATCTTCTCAGTAATAGCAGTTGATGATTTTTTTTTTTTTTTGGAAATTGTGTCCTTGCAATTTTCACTGATAATGAAGATATTTAAATTGCAAGTTATTTGCATGATGTCAATAACAAGAAAGAGTAGCAAAGTAATAAAAAATTATGGCCAAATTAAATGGTGTAAATAGTGTTAAAGTTGTCCATTCAAAGCTCGTCACAGTAACAAAAAAAATAATATAATGTAAGATAGTAATTACAATCTCAGGGGCATCCAGACCAAGTTAGTAACAATAACTATGCCCATAATTGTAAATGCATCTTCTACTACTCTAAATATTCTTATCATATTACTGTATTCGGTAGGAAGTTTTGCCATAAATTCTGCCTAGCGGTTTATATGCATGTATAATACATGTACCACATTTTAAATCTTACAAAGTATATTCAAAATGTATTTATAGAAATAAAATACACAAGGGAAACTGCATGAATATTACGAACCTCTCAACTTTCATAGTTACATCAACAGAAAGATTTAAACACATAACCTGCCTAATACATTTCTAGTGAATCCATGTGTCTTGGTTATCAATAAAGTCTGAAGCTTGAGAAGTTTTCTACCTGAAATGCGAGTGAAGTAAAAAGAATGTGATCTAACACAATACAGGGAGGTAAAACACATTGATGTCTTGGAGGAATTAATAAAAATGCAGACAGCTGCCAATGAGCAGGAAGGAAGATGGCAATTGTGCCTTAGTGGTTGAAAGTTGAGCTTCCGTTGGACAGCATCTGGATGGATATACACAAAAAGTACTGAATTCTAGGAACTGTCATGGCAGCTGGGAAGGGGCATTGGTGATGATCAGAAAGAGCTTTGAGAGACAAATTTCACCTTGGGAAAAAGATTGAGTTTTATAGCATTTCTTCAGGATGTGGCTGAACTGAAGCAAGTGCATATAAATTTGGTCCTTATTCTTCGAGAAGACTCATGATCCTTCACAGAGCATTGTGCAGACACAAGTAACAATTTTCTAATCTGCAGTAAACTGCAGGTGCAGGAAAGATAGGGCATACTCCTTGTCTACAATAACCAGTTCTTTCTCTACCTCTCCTTCCTTGTAAAACTGTGAGAAGCTGAAGAGGAAAATATGGCAAGATGAAAATCCAGATAGAAAAAATTGATCATTTCTCCAAACTCTTCATGCCATTTTGTTTTTTCACGAAATTCATAGTGCTTTTGGAGTGCTTATTTAGCCTTTGTTTTTCTTGTTTTATTTAGAACTATGATTTTATTTGGTTTGCAAATACATTGTGATGTTTACTTGTCCATTCCAGTGAGCTACTCATCTTAAATGGTTTATTTACTGATCTTTCCTGTTTTCTAAAGGTCTGACTTTTATCCACTAAAATTTAGAGAAAGGGAAAGCTAAAACATTTATTTAAAATACAATAGTAAATGAAGCACTTCACCAATCCTACCAAAGTGATACCCAATTAGTCAAAAGTAGTTAGCATAAAAAGAAATAATAGAAATCACTACCCATGTCAGCAGATTAATCAATATGGTACCTATATAATCAATTAGTTCCTCTTTATCAAATAATAAAATTAATCAGGGACAGAAAGGCATTTACTTCATTCAAGAGATGCACTGAATGTTTAGAGCAAGTAATTTTGAAACTAGAGTGTCCAAGCAATTACTCTTCAAGACGGTGTGACATGGAGGTAAAAGTGCTTGGCATGCCCTTTCCTTCAACTTTCTCTAGTTGTGGTGCTCTCTACTTGCAGGTTGGTCTCACTTCTCTACAGTTTTTCTTAGCTTTAGAAATATGTCATAAGAGGAATGCTTTTCTTACATTACCTTTCAAGCTATTTTAAAAGCAAAGTTTTTGTCATCTTCTATTTTCCAGATGTTCATTTTCAGTCAATACAAGCAAAATGAAGGGTTTACAGCTCTTTAAACTGTAGGAAGTTATTTTCACATGTACCAGAAATAATGTCTACTGCCAAGGACAAAAGGGAATTAAGGGGCATCTGGTGTCTTTGGTTCTGCCTTTTCAGTGTTTCCCATTATAATTACCTGGCCCTCCTGCTGAATGCAGAATTAAGAAGAAACAAAATTATATATCATTTTGGTTCTTCTGATTTATTCAGAGAAATATGTTTTGTCTAGAATATAGGTATAAAATAGAGTTCAATATGAAAATCTTGGATTTAGGTTGAAACAGGAAGCCAGAAATGGTACTCATTTCATTGCCAGCATCTTCACTAGTATGACAGCGCTGAATCACAGAATCAGCTGAGTTGGCAAGGACCCAGAAGGATCATCAAGTCCAACTTCTGGCCCTGCACAGGACCATCCCAAAGAGTCACACCATGTGCCTGAGAGCATTGTCCAGATGGTTCTTGAACTATGCCAGGCTGGTGCTGTAATCACTTCCCTGGAGAGCCTGTTCTGGTGCTTGATCACCCTCTGGGTGAAGAACCTTTTCCCAATATCCCAATTCTGACACAATTTCACACCATTCCCTTGAGTCCTGTCACTGGTGAGAAGAGATCAGTACTTGCTCCTCCTCTTCCACTCACAAGGAAGTTGCAGACTGTAATGAGGTCTCCCCTCAGCCTTCTCTCCTCCAGGCTGAGCAAAATATCTGATTCCTGTAACATTCATGTAATGCTTAAAATAGTTCCATGTGAACTGGGGACCTGGGGTTTGCTACTGCTCTTCTTACTTGTTGAGAGCTGGTACAGAGGGATACCAGAAAAATTCTTGTCACAAGTGAGGTTCACAGTTTTCCTATGATAAAGGGAATCTGTATTTTCTTCTTGTGTTACACTCCTTGCTGATGGAGTCTCTGCCTATAGACACTGAAGTCTGGAATGCATGTGAGGGATGTCCATTCCTCCTGGGCAGTCAGCTCACAGGAAACTGTGTCCAGAGTAGGATATCTGTGGCAGGGGAGATGTCTCAGAAGACTTTCAGCAACATTACTAGAGGAAAACGCAAATGGTAACCTAGAAGGAATTAATGCAATTGGGTTGCATCATTGGCTGAGACAACTGGAAAGAGCAAAATCAGCATTTCTGTCTAAATCCTTGGAGTTATCATGAGGAAGTGATGACCAGCATATTTAGAGTTAAGAGCCATTCAGCATAGAAATTCCCAGCAGGAATTACTTTCCTCTTCTCCTCTTCTCTGTGCCATTGTAATGTGCCAGGCTGTCTAGCTCTCAATTATTGCCTGGCAACAGGGAGCACAGAAAATGAGTAAAACAAGATGATGCATTGCCTTCAGTGAAAATTTTACTTGAAGGAGACCAATCATAATGTTAGTCTGCATGCAGGGTTCTTGCTGTATTGTCTTAACAGAAGTACCTCTTAAATTAACTCTTAAACAACAAAATATATGTATAATTCTGAGGTCTTACAATAGGTGTATCTATTATTCTCATCAGTGGTTGTGATATCATGATAGGGGAAGGCATTGACAAGTACCTAGGTAATTTAAGAACATTGTTTTTTTTTTTTTCTTTGCTCAGTTTTGTTGAAATGTTTTTGAAAAATACCTTCAGTTAGGCTACAAAACTGGCTAGAAATAATAAAGAAAAAATGGCCAACTAAAACTCAAAAATAGGATAATATTAATAAAATGAAGTGGCAAGCTTTTAAAAGTCTTTGATAAAGAGACTGCATAACTGCTGCTTTGCAGGACTCAATGCATATATCTAAGGATACTAAGGAACTATCTTAGGAATTACCGTTCATTTAGTGTGAGGATGGATTAAAATTGCAAATATTACTGTGTCAAATGGCCTATTTAATAATTTACCTTCCTCGCTTCACAGTGAAAAAGAGACATTTTCTGAGAAGATAAAGTGATAGAAAGGTTTCATTGTACAGAGTGTTCAGTATAGAGATCGGTACCTCTGAGAAAATAGACAGGTATTTCATTATTTATTTACATCTAGTTTTTGACAATGCAAAATCTTATGTTTTCATCTCTGTTGTTCATCTATTTTTGAAAAATAAATATATGACCTTTAAATATCCAGACTCTTTGAGAGAGGACAATTTAGAATACAATATGAAAGAAATTACAAGATTATATTTACTATATTTCTACCAGGACTAATTGCTCAAAGAGGCTTATGCAATTTTTGCCCTATTTTTTTAATCTTACTGAAATGTATTTATACCACCAAATTGGATTAATATGTTTTTCTTTTATATTGCTCTCTACTTTGTGGGCCAGAATAATATCACATTCATATCAATAAATTGTCTACCTTTGCATTAGTATTAGGTACCTCTTTTAGCAAAATTCTTCTTTGGAACAAGTGGAAATCCACATCAGTGGCCTCAGAGCAAAAGTAACTATTACCCACAGAGTAGACATGCTGTGTAATAACAGTGGTGTCTCTCCATAGGGAAATATCAGAAAGCTGTAGGCTACTTCACCCCTCCTGCATACTAAGAATGTATTCATGAGGACTTAGGGCAAAGAAAGTAGTGCACCTTAAATTTGAACCCTACCTTCTTGCTGATTCTCCCTGCAAATTTCGCTATGAATACTCAAATCCTCTTTGCTGTGGAGTCCTGCAGCAGGTCCGTGCCAACTGCAAGTTAAGTTGCATGACTGATACTGAAAGCAGCTAACTTGATAGAAGAAGGTAGATGTAAGTTGAACTTAGAATAGAAATATTATTAATGGGAATTAAAGTTCTGTCTCAAAAACCCTTGTCATATAAATTTTCTGTAGTCATTGCCTCTACTTGTTCAGTGAATACTGCTGATTTAACCTCTTGAAAAAAGAGAATGTTGGGGGGATAGAGGACAGATTTTGGAGCATGAGAAAGAAAGAAATAAAACCAGATTCTGAGTTAATTGCAATTAAACGTATTATCTTAGAGAAGTTTTGAATAACCCTGCAGACTTCTGTTACTTTATCTCACTTGTCATGAACTAGTGTAATTTATTTGTTGTTTAAGCATTGTCTGGAAACAAATTACAGCATAAGAACAAACCCTAGACCTATATCTGTCCAGGATTTTGGTTTTGTTTTAGCATCTCCTTATATATCAGTAAGAGCATAGGAACTTGAAGTGTTGCAGAGGAGGAAAGAAACACAAATTCCTTCTGAGTTTCAATAGGATGTCTGTCTTCTGAGGGGCTAAAAATGTTTCTGCCATGTATAAAACTGTGTCATCTATTCAGGGTCCTCCTCATATTAGCTACTTGTAGTACTAAAATTCCAACACACTGCAGTAATGCAGTAAGAAAGGATAGGTGTGTCATGGTCGTTTTTTCTAATTTATCAAAATATTTTTAAGTTTGGCACTGTTTTAGAGTATGTGCAATCCTCATAGGGAGCAGGACATTATGTACTGCAGTTGATTTTTTTATTATAAAAACTTACTGATTTTTTAAAATTAAAAATTGATATATTCATAATTCTCAAGAAAATTTCTCTTTTTGTTTGCTATTATATTTTAAAATGACAGTGTTCTGTGTTATTTAATTGGCACTATTCTGTAATAATCCTGTTAGCACTTATTTAATACAATTGTATGGTATCTGAGTTACTTATCACTTGAAAAATTGACTACTTAAGCACTGACAGATTGGTTCTCCGAGTTAAAGCTTTACTCTTACACTAGTTTAAACAGTTTTATTTCCACTAGGTGGAGCATTGTTATCGCACCAGAATTTTTTTACATTAGAAAGATTCTTTTGAAGTCAAGGAAGAGGAAAAAAGATACTGAGCTGGAGAATTTGGACCCAGATCTAGATAAGCTTTTGTCAAGTGTGTGATGGTTAAAGTATGCAAACATCTGTATTCCAATGCAGTTTTATTGGTCTGCCCCTTTATCTTGTGAATTCTTTCTTCCTAGTTCATCATTATCCTTTCAGGTTTTGACTGAAAAACTGAGTAATTTAAGGTAAAAGACATGAGGTTCTTTTACAATCTCACCAGAGGAAGTGGAGAGTCAGGCACCAATTTTTTCACTCTCATGATTAGTGACAGGATTAGAGGGAATGGCATGAAACCAAGTAGTGGGAGGTTTAGGTTGGGTATCAGGAAAAGGTATTTCACCAGGAGGGATGGAACAGGCTCCCTAGGGAAGTGGTCACAGCGCCAAGCCTGTCAGAGCTCAAGAAGCATTTGGTCAAAACCCTCAGGCATGTAGTGTGATGCTTGTGTCTGTGCAGGGCCAAGAGTTAGATTAGATGAACCTGATGGGTCCTTTCCAGCTTAATGTATTCAATCATTCTATGATTTCTATTTAAAAAAATAATAAATAATAAAAATCAAGGTGTTTGCTATGGTGCAGATTTCTGTACCTAAAGCATGGATTGGCAAATTATGAAAATATCATGCTTTAGGAGATTATATTTAGCGATTAGTTTTGTAAAAACTTAATGAATTGCATACCATTTGGGGTCTAACAAACTCCAAAGTGAGTAAATGCAAAGACAAAAATTCACTGCTAAGAGGTGCCTTTTTGAAACTGGGGAAAGAATAAAAGTACCTGATAGAAGAGTAGCCTGGCTGATGCTTCACAGATAGACCAAAATATGGATATTCAGAGGCTTTAAAGTTCACCATCAACTTTAACCTCACTCAAAAGCACAAAAGTGCTAAGAAAATTGCAAAAAAATTGTGACAAAATATGAATGCTATATTCAATTCTAGCAGGAATTGTGTATCCTTGTGATAACTCATGGTTATCACTGTGCTCTTGTGTTTTCGATACTACTCAGCTGAAATCTCACAAATAAAAGCAGTAGATCAGCTTTTTCTGATGTCTCCGATGAAACTTCATATTCCCAAGAAAGCCTTGTTTAGGCTTGTACCTTTCACAGCTTTTTCTTAATTGGTTGCTTTTTTCCTTAATTTTTAAGGACGTTTGTAAGAGGTAAAACACTTTGCAGAAATTTGGAATCCTTCAGGTGCATCCAACCTAACTCTTTGTCCCATAGGAAGGTACAAAAGGGTCTCCAGTGCTGTACTTGTGTCAACATAGAATTTAAAAAGAGATGAACCTGTCTACAGATGCACTTTCAATTTCCAAAAGTTTCAATCAGAAAGAGCACCAGTGGCAGAAGAGCAGTCTAGAGCAGCTGGTTTGAGTTGTCTTTGTGTCTGAGCCTTTTTTTTTTGTGCCACAGCTGGCGACAGATTGGGTGTTACAGCTGGAGCAGGCTGTGTCTGCTCTGCAAATGAGACAACAAGTTCTGTTTGTTAATACTGGTCATATATATATATATATATATAAGCATCTACATTGCAGCAACAAATAACACAAATTAGCTTAAAGACAGTTTGTTTAGTGATCAATGGCAGTACAAACCTCAGCCTTGTTTAACTATCCAAGAATGAATGAAGTGTCACTGGGCTGCATCTGAAGGCTTGTGATGATAAAGATTGACGGCTCTCATTCTTTGACCTTGTGGCTTTCTGACTCCAACTGAAGGCATAATTTACTCTGATGTTCATTAGAGAATACTTTGTCATGTCTATGAAGTTCTAGATGCTTGATGTAGGTTCCAATGTAAAAACTGAGTGTTCTTTTGAAACTGGCTGTGTTTGGCTCTTCTTAGGGTAAAAGAATAGTAATGGAATAGTGAACATTAACAGACTAAGATATAATGATTTACAAACTGAAACAATACAATTTACTAATTGCATTTCTCCTGAACATTCTTGTATTGGTGGAAATGCTTCAAATATGCCTAAGAATAAGCAAATATGTCTTAGAAAGGCAACTTTCACCTGCATTATGATGCTGTGCATAACCCAGGTCCACTGTGAGGCATGACTGACAAGACAGTCAGCACTCTAAACATAGCCTCTTTAGAGACAGCTATGTGTTTTCATCAAATGGTTGACACAGTAGTAGATATCAGATTAAAAATCTTTCTTGAGCTCCGCGTATTTTCTGGGATGCCAATTTCTACAATTTACCAGACAGCCTAGCACAACAGAGTGCTGTTGAAAAAAAGAACAAAATTTTCAAATGGTTTCTTCAGCTAGGGTTTTGTAACTCACCTAAATTGTCCTAAATTGCAGGAAAATATCTATTATATATTTTGTAAGTAGTAGCTGGAAAAAAAAAAAAACAACGAAAAAAACCAGACTAGATATAGATTGAATTCAAAATTAATGTTTTGCCAGATGAGAGAAGCCCAATGGGAAAAAGCTTTTCTGCAGCTATCTACAGAATAAAAAGGTTAAGAATACACAGCACTCCAGAAACTTGTTTAGTCCCCTGGCTTTCAAATCAATCATGCTATCAAATCAATAATATCATTTTTCTTTTTGTGAAGGCTAATGAATAACATATAGTAGGTTAAGGAAAACATTCCTGTTTCTGTAGCCAGTGGGAGGCTGTATGCATAGTGTTTTGCTTATTATCTAATGATAATTGAGAGCTATTTTTTTTAGTGACATGGAATACAATTAAATCAATAAAATGTTTATGGGCATTGTTAAAAGAGTGAAGGACCTTCCACCTATTTAAAAATAACTGGCAAATTAAAAGTTAAATGTGAAAGACAATAACAAAATATAATGCCATTATTTTTTGTCTGAACCATTTCTAAATGTTTTAAAATGTGTGAAATCTGTGTGATCTACCAGAGCAAGTCATATGCTAATGTATATCATAAAGATACCATATAGGAAACCACATCAATAAGTAGTCTAAAAAACTTAATTCAAACCCATTTTTACATAGAATAACTGATCAACCACAAATTTTACTATGAGGTTGAAGGATCAGGTAGGGCTGATGATAAGTGTTAAGTGCTATAGTTTAGGGGGGACTATAATAGTCCTTCTTTACTTTAACATATAGGCTGTCTTAGGTGTGACTGAGTGTTGTCTATGAGGCAAACACTATCAGCAGTAGTGAATTTTACTGTCCTGGGCTCTAAGAGTACCCTACTTCATCCCAGCCCCATGCTGGAAGGAAGAATTGACTTATATGTCCAGCTACTCTCATAGAGCAGGAACTAGAAAAAGTGCAAGAACAAGAGAATGTGTTTGTCCAGTAGGTCCTCTCTGGGATATGACAAGAACATTAGTATCTCAGGACACCCTAGAGTCTGGGGACTGAGTCATCATTGTCATTTTCTCTTTTCCTTCACCCATAGTTTACCTGTATTTATTTATAACTTATATTCAGTTTCTAGTGAAAAAAAGCCCAGAAGTTACTCAGACAAAGCCACTCTCTATTTTTTTAAATTCTGGGTATTTAATTTCAGAAATTTCATTCTCAAGCTCTTTACATTTCTCTTTCTCCCTTAACTTAATCTTGACCAGGACTGTTTTCAGCTTTTAAGTTATGAGTACTTCAAAGCGCAGGGAATGACCTAATTACCTCTGGGCTCCTGGTCATGGCTCCTAGCTCACTGGCAGGCAAAGGAAATGGTTGACAATGATTCAGATATTTTTCCACAAGGTGCTTTTGAGGTTAGGTGAGGAAATATGAAGATGGTCAGAGAAGTCTTTCCATCTCAGTGCCTAAAACATGAGAGTATGCATTTTTTTCTTTACCTTTTCTTCTGGGAAAATCAAAAGCTTTCTTCCTTCTCTTCTCTTCTCTTCTCTTCTCTTCTCTTCTCTTCTCTTCTCT
>QUSF01000013.1:2625025-2793921 GCA_003676055.1 Chloebia gouldiae | reverse complement strand
CTTCTCTTCTCTTCTCTTCTCTTCTCTTCTCTTCTCTTCTCTTCTCTCCTCTCCTCTCCTCTTCCTCTTCCTCTTCCTCTTCCTCTTCCTCTTCCTCTTCCTCTTCCTCTTCCTCTTCCTCTTCCTCTTCCTCTTCTTCCTCTTCTCTCTACTTAAGCACAGAGAGTCACACTCAGTAGCACACAGTTGACATCAGTGGTGTAGGCAATGTCTTTTATTTTTTCCTGTAGAGTCAGAGACCCAAAACTTATCACTCCACTTGGCTGTGGTTAAGTCAGTAGAGGGCAGCATTACACATGCCCACTAAGTAGTTATTACAGTATAATGTACATTTTATTGATGCCTTAAAATGGATTGCTTGCTATATTTATGATAACATTTATTACAGGACATAGAGTTCATCTTGCTGGAACAAACCATTTAGTTCATCTTGTCCAGTAAGCGCTTGACAGTGGCAGTGAATAACTGATGTCTCAGAGCAAGCATAAAAATAAACAAGATGCACTCAGCCAATTGTGCAGTGCCAAACCTCTGCAGGCGATTAGATAACACCCTCAAGCATGAAATCTGATTACCTTATTATCATCTTAGCTTGCATAGGCATGGATTCTAAGCAATGCTATTAGTTATCCAGTCTTTAGAATGTAGCTGTAGTGTTTTGCCTCAATGAGTTCCTGTGGCAACAATTTTCACAAACATATTATGCAAACTTTTTTCCTTTTGATCAGTCTTGTTAACTGAATTTCAGGAGTAGAAACATATGTTCATATCTAAAATATAATGGCAGATACTTGAATAGACAGTTTAAATATATTTTCAGACTGAAGAATTTAGTCAAGCCTTAATTAAAAGTCATAAAATTATGAATTTTCTTTAATGTTTATTATTTTAAAGATAACAGAATGTGGGGGGTCTTTTCCAAAAGAGCAGGAAAGAGCTTTTATCCATGACCTAAAAGGACTGAAACTCATGCTACTTTTAAAAGAAATCCTGAAATTCTCATGTTGCCTACATGGAACTAGGAACCAAGGATTTAATATAAAGATAAAACTGGATAAGATTTGCAAAATTCTGCAAGCTGATAACAGTGGGTTTATAATAGCTGCCTAAAAGGGAGCCTATCCTAAGCTACAATGCCCTTGACAAATCTAAGGGCATTTAGTAGTGCCAAGGAGGCTCGATTGATTCACTGGTGACACACCTACCAAAGCAAATATGATAAAAAACTAACAGAACTCACAGTCCGAACAGCCAAAGTGTCTTGACTTCAATTCCTTCCCTCCTCCCCTCTGCAAGCAAGCTGGGAGAAAAGATACGGTTTGAAGAATAGATTATAAGAAACTAAGACTTCTGTGTTATCAAACGTCTTACATTATTGTTGATGAAATTTGCGTATTAGGACTGCAAAGAACATGACTCATTGTGTGCTCTTTGGCCACTTTGTTGGCATATGACCATGATTCAACAGCCCCCACCCTAAATCACCCATGGCCTGCTAGGAGTTTGGAATCCCTCATGGTTATGTTTTGTGTAGACCCTGCCTGGACACCACGTGCCTACCGCAGTGGCTCTGTCCCTCCTGTCCTCATCTGGACAGATGGGAGAAAATATAATAAAAGGTTAATGGATTTAAAGGCAGGGAGAGAGTCACTCTCTTACCTTTATTTCTTCATGTGACAATTCACCTAATTCATGTGACAATGAATTACTGTCACAGGCAAAACACACTTGGCTTAGGGAAACTTGTTTAATTTATTGCCAATCAAATCAGAGTAGAGTATTAAGAAGTAAAAACAAACCTTAAAACACTTCTACCCCTCTATTCCTCCTGGGCTCATCTTCACCCCTGATTTTCTTTACCTCCTTCCCCCCCAGGAGGACAGGGGCTGGGGGTTGTGTCAGTTCATCACACATCTCTGCTGCTACTTCCTCTACAGGAGGAGTATTCATACTTTTCCTCTGCTCTGGAGTGCAGTGTTTCCCATGGGAAACAGCCCTCCCTGAACTTCTCCAACTTGATTCCTTCCCATGGGCATTTACTGCTCCAGCATGGGTCCTTCCCATGGTGCAGAATCCTTCAGTAACAGGCTGCTCCAGCATGTGTACCCTGCAGGTCACAAGTCCTGCCAGCAAACCTGTTCCAGATTGGACTTCTTTCTCCACAGACCCTGCCAGGCCCCTGATCCAGCATGGACTTCCCACAAGGTCACAGCCTCCTTCAGGTATCCAAATTCTCCAAGATGGAGAAGGGCTCCACAAGGATCTCTGCTCCACTGTGGCTCTCCACAGGTTTCAGGGAAACAGCTGCCTTACCACAGTCCTCACCACAGGTCAGGGGAAACTGCTATTCTCTCTCCTTCACTGACCTTGGTGCCTGCAGTGTTGCTTCTCACACAGATTCTCACTCCTCTTGCTGGTTGCAACTGTGCAGGTTTGGGGACTTTTTTCACTTTTTAAATACATTGTCACAGAGCTGTTACCACGACTGCTGATGGGTGCAGATTTGGTCAGCCACAAGTCCAGTTTGGAGCTGTTTGGCATTGACTCTCTTGGGCATGAGGGAAGTCTCTCACCTGTAGCCACCCCTGTAATTTTCTTCTCCCACCCATATAAAAATATTGCCAGGCAAACTCAACAGGTAATTACTCTTTTCACAGGTTTACACCTGCTGTATCCTCTCCTTCAAAAATCAATGAAATAACACTTTACTGTAGACTTTACTGCACTACATAAATCTGGCATAATTTTCTGCTGTAAAGTAGCAAGGAAGTGTCAGATGTCAGATTGCATTTAATGTTATAAAGAACAATGCAGAATAGACAACAGTGACTTAAGCATCAGGTTATAAAAATCTGGCATTTTAGTTTTAGTTTCCTTTTTTTTTTCACTTTTCTTTTCCCATGGAAGTACTGCTCAGACAGTTCAGAAAATAGGTATGAGAATGAAATAGGAAGCTCTATTTGAATTGTCCAGGGAGAAAGGGCATCAGCATGCTGAAATGAAATCTTCCCCTCATTGTACTACACTTCACAGCAAAAAGAGAAGCTGACAAGAGCAGTGTTTGCAGTATCCCAGAAATAATGGAGATATTCCCAGATGAGAAGCTGAAGCACATTAAAGAAAAGAAGAAAATGAACAATGTACATCCTGTTTTACGTTCTATACACCACTACATTCAGCAGCACAAATATCTTAAGAAAAAAACAGTCTTTTTGCTTATTTTTCTTGCTACTGCTTCCATGACCATAGGTATGTCCCATTAAACTGTTGTGGATTGAACACAAAAGCAGCCCTGAGTGCTGGACTCCCCTACTCTTTCACCTCTGTGTGCTTGGCTCTGATGTATGGAGTCAGAACCATATTTCTGAGCTTGCCACAGTGAACACTGTCCTATCTTCTACATATCCAGCTATATGTGCCAGAGTATGTTATCTGGTTGGTTTTGGTCTGGTTTTTTGCAGTTCTGAGAGCATATATTACTGTGAAGACATAACATTCTAATGGCTGTGGGGTAACCCCACTCTGGCATTATTTATGATATGTATATTTTTTGATTTTGTCCTTTTACAGCCTGGCAAGATAGAATTACATCTGTCGCCACAGTAAAATTCCATGCCACCATGAGGTGTTGGTTTCTATAGCATTTTGTCAGCTACATATATGAAACTTCATCCTTTGGTTTTTACCACTGTGACTCAAATTGTAAATTAATTTGTAGTCTTTCCCTGGAATGGTTTTGATTTTTTGGGGGTGATGAGTAGGGGTAATGCTAGGATTTGGATGTTTTTTTAAGGGGGTGCTGGGCAGGTAGCCCTTCCAGTAACATAGAAAATGGGGCTGTAGATACCATTAAGATCTTTCCTGTAAAGACAGACTCTGGTTGCTATGGAGTTACTTGCTGCCTTTCAGCCTGGAGATGTCTGACTTCCTTGGCCACTTCTACCCGTGACATTTGATTCTTGCGCTGATGCCTTTGCTCTCAGCACTGTGACCCTGAGCTCTGTGTCCCGGCTCCTTGGTACTGCTCCTTTCCAGCTTACAGATCCTCTCCATCTCACTTTTTAGTGTAATGGCTTTATTAAGCAGCACTCAGCTGCTTTAGGCTGCAGAACAGCTGTTACAAGGGGATCCTGTTTGAAAGAGATATGCATTCCTCGGGAGATGAGCCCATGCATTTCTAAACAAGGAAGGATTTATATAGAAGCAGAAGCTCATTTTAAAAATACTGGGCTTTTCTTTTTTTATTTTTTCCTTTTAATGATTTGATTTCAAATGGAACAAATGGAGATAGGAAGGATATAATTCACAAAGCAGAAAAACAAGTGGGAGCAAAGAGGCTTATTTGAGAAGAAAATTGAAAGCTTAGTTTTTCAGTTCTGTGGCCTTGGTAATTGTCTCCAAGAATGTAAATGCATTTGATTTCTTTTGAGGGGAAAAAGACTTCTTTTTAATAAAATTTACACCATAAAAAAGGTTTTTTTTTTAGAAAGGTTTTAATAAATAATGACTTCAATACTTCAATTTATGTCTTACAAAATAGTCTCATCTTTCCATTATATTTCATACTTGTGGTGAATAGTTTTCATTTGCTAGCTTGCTACTGTAAATGAAATTCATTAATCTGAGGCAAAAGTAATTATAAAAAAGAACATAAAATATCAGATTATTAGGAAGATATCTCTCTCTGTCAAGATGGGTTACTTCAATCCATTCATCATCTCATAGAAACACTAGGTTACTTTAGAAGGAATGTGACATGAATTTAAATCTGAGGACACATAGAAGTGTATGTCTTGTACTTAAAAAAAAAAAAAGGTAGAAGCACTCAATGCCTGATATATTAAAGTCTGGTTGTTAAATGCCCAGATATTTCACTTCTGTTTTTAAAGTGTGACTCTCACATTGAATCAAACTTCACAAAAGTTAATTTCATGCCTGTCCAGAGTACAAAAATGAAGCATGACTGATGCGAATATATTCAATAGATTGTGGTAGCAACTGTTTTCAATGCGGGAAATGATCAGTATTTCAATCTCTAGCTTCCAGTGAATGATATAGAATCTTCTTTGCAGCCCAGGAATGTCCAGGGACTGCCTGATTTCTTTGAATTGTCTCAAGACTGGTCAGTGGAGCCCACTTCACTTTTCCTTCATTTCATAAGTGCTAAAGAAGCAACCTTTTCAGCCTCCTTGCTTTTTTATCACAGTGAAGTCTAGGAGACACAATTCAGCAATACACAGAGGTAGATTTGTTTTCCCAGGACCTTTAGACTCTCTGTGTCCAGAGGAAGGTGGATGTCTTTCCTGGGGCACAGTACACGTGGATACTGCTACTGCCACTGGTGCAGAACAAACAATATTTGCTGTGGGTGCCCTTTGCTGTGATAGAGACCAGCATGGGCACTTGCTGTACACCTTCCTGCAAGATGGCAATTGTTCCCTTTGTTACAAATTCTTTTCATCACTGGAACTTCACTTCATGGCAACCACCTCAGCTGAAAAAGAATCACACACAATATAATTTTCTGTAAACTTTTTTTCTCTCTTTTATTTCAATCCTGAATAAATTGCAAATCCAAGCAGAAAACTAGACTCTTCTTTTTCTTCTATTTGACAAGATATCAATAATGGAATGAACTTTCTCACCCCAAAAATGAACTACATTTTTGTTTCAAATATCTCATAAAATCTGATTAAAAAAAAAACAACCTGATAAACCCTTTGAAAATATTTTAATTGTCGTTACCAATAAACCATAAAAACTGTCTGTGGACTGTGACTTGTAGAATAAAAAATAAAATTCTTACAAATTTGCTGCTTCTGATAATAGTTCTATGCTTTTACATATCTGTACAAATTCAAGTGTATTGTAAAATTCAGATGGATGCCCTTGAAATGTGTACCCTTGAAATTGTTAATAAATGCAACAATGCCAAGAGAAAATCTTCAGGAGTGTTTCATGCCACATTTTACTGAAAAATCTTGCTCTGTTTTCTAAAATGAGTTTTCAAAATTGAAATGACTATAGAAATAGAGTGTTTTGCCTTGTCACTTGGCTGGGTTTCATCTAAATTTATAATCCACTTAGAAATAAATCCTTTTGTAGAAACATGAATTTATATGGAGCAGACTGATAAAGTCATGGTATGGAGATACAAGTATCTCACTTAAAAGCAGGTACTCAAAAGAATATGAAGTTCAATGCTGGTAAAGAATCTCTTGTTTGTCAAAGAATTTGTTTGTTCAGAAATGGATTTACAATGCTATAGGAAATAATGTTACCATTTCAACAAACTTGACTTGATCTTGATTATCAAAAGAGAAACTTATCATCTTGGAAAAAAAAAAAAACCCCAAAAAAAACCAAACCTGCATTTGATTTTGTATGTGAAATTTTAAATTTTCATGACATATCAAACAGAACAGCAAGTAGAATTACTCTATCTTTAAACAGCAAAACCAACCTCTGTGTAGTAGGTTAATTCATCTGAAACCTAGGCATTTTGTTACTTGGGGCTTTTTAAATTGTGGTTCACATGCTCTTACAAATTCCTGGAAATATGCTATGGATTTAAGGAATGGTTTAACTTAAAATATTTTTTTGTAAAAAGTAGGAAAGTAGCCATATTTACATTTTTTAAAGGTATTCAGTTTATGGTCTCTTAATATTAATTGATTCTGTACTGAAAGTAAACCCACAATGCAGCCAGCGTGAAGTCTTTCTATCTGTAGGCAGTGGTATGTAATCTTCTATTTTCTATCCCTAGTTGTCAAAAATAGATAGAAAAATACCAACAGCTTCCACTGATAGTTCAGCCAGGCGAAAATCAGAGCACAGTCCCTTAGGAAGTCCTGATATTGTGACAATTGTGTCAGCTTAAGTCAGCTACTCGAACTTTTTTGCAGACAAAGTATTCAGAGTTCAAAAAGTTTACAACTTAAAAATTACAGAATTCCTTGTTTTAATTTGGTTTGGTGTTCAGCTGAATATCCTTGTGCTGCCACATCAATGAGGGCATACTTAATGGTTTCCTCCTCCTTTTCTTATTCTACATGACTTGACTTTATCAGATGAGGCATTTTTCAGTGTCATGACCTGTCCAGGAAAGTCTGGACCCATAGGAAATCCAGTCAGCAGTGTATGCATAGCACCATGGCATCACTAGTAGACACAGCTACAGAGTGAACAACTCACAAGAAAATTGTACTTGAATTAGGCAAGTTAAAATGTTTTTGTTAGATTCAAATTTATTAATGTAAATAAATTAATTAGTCAATTTTGATGAGAAAAAAGAGAAAAAAAACAAAAACAAAAACAAACCTCTGTGGAGTTTCCATTGAGAAATTTCACTTAGAGAAGTGTTTATTTATTATTCCTTACCTAAGTGCAATTTCTTTGTCCAGGTTGTAGGTATCATAGTACCTAGCTGCAAAATAACAACCAGTAAGTTGAAAACTGTGATTGGAACTGATAATTTTATGCAATCTATTGAAGAGAGGAGGGAACCTCCATCCATTTCTGGCGTCGGAGTCTGGTCTGTGCTGGATATCAGTAGAATACGATTGTCTTTACAATTGAAAGGGAGGAAACTGTCCAGCTGAAGAGACTTCAGGGGCAGCAAGCACAGTGCGTCAGGAATCATGGTCAGTATATATGTTGTGGGCCAGCCAAATCCATGCCAAAGCAAAGGTAGAGATTCTTCTTCTGCGTAGAAACACTAACTGTAAGAGGTGTCTATAGGATTTTCTGAGGAAAATGTCTGTGCAAGTTACTTAGCAAAAGGATGGTTGTTGTTAATTTTGCTGAAAAAAATTGTTTTGGCTTCAGTACATTGACCAGATCAAAGAAAAAAATCAGTTGACTGTCAAAACTTGACTCTGTGCTACATGTGCTGTAAATTTGTGGTGTTATGCTGTGTAACTGAACTACATCTTCTAAATTAATATATTTCCTTTTAGTCTTTCTGTCACAGATATATCTTAAGGAAAAAAGAAGAAAACAAAGATATTAGGTGAGAAAACTTCATTTGCTACTCTGATTATTTTGAGGAGTTTTTTTAATTTATTGTTTTAGCTGCACAATCTGAAAAACTCATACAGCTCCCCACCCTTGACTGACTATAGAGCCATTGACTTCAAGTCCAAATATTGATACTTATATGGAAAATTTTAATATGGAGCTTAATTTTGATGGGAAAATATTAACAAATATGTATTAAAAAAATCATCCCAGTAGATAGAAGTGCCCCAATTTAATAATCCCAAGTACACAATAAGATAAAAAATTGCAATCAACTCCATTCTTCTGTAAATATTCAAGAAGGCCATTATTTTTAGGCATGATTTGGTATTATCTCCAAACCATTGACAAATAATTATTGAGCTCAAAACACCAAGGAGCATTTGCAACGAAATGCTGACAAACATCTTAATTGTAAATCTCTGAAGATCTGATTCATATTAATATGGAAATTAAATATTAAAAGGCTAATGCTGGACTTTGCAGTCTGTTATCTTGCATCCTAAGCACTTGCAGTTTCACTGATCAAATGTTTCTGCAGTATTCCAGAGGAGATTGCCTTTATTTTAGTTCAGAAAGTAATGACCCATCTGTTTAATATGCATATTAGACATATTACTGTTTCAGCAAAACACTCAAAATTGCTCATGTGCTTAAGCAACTCTGGAAATACTTTCTCACCTGGGGCATTACTCAGTGTGGATGGGTCATAATGGGATCCTGGCAAAGGGATTACCTGTACCTGTGGTTAGATATATGCTACTGGGGTTTCCTCTTCTAATTCAGACTGCATGTGGCTACTCTGAGGGCAGGGATTGTTCTGCAGTATATTCCAGATCCTCCTGGTTCCTTCCTTTGCAGGGTTGAGTACTTGGCCTGACCACTCAAAGTAGCAGTGGTAAGGTCCCCCCACCCTAAATCTGTGAGGCACCCAGCAACTAGGATGCCCTCCCAGTTCCATCTCTTACAATTATACCTATTCATATGTTGGAATAATTCTGATAATTGACTTTAAAAATAGGAACATTTTTATGTAAATCTGTTAAGCTAAGCTTCAACAAAGTAGTCAGTCACCTGCATATTCCTAGGAAATAGTTTAATGCAGACTCCTTGTACCAAATTCTTTGCTAAAAAAGAATTAAGATACCTTACTAACAAGAAGATTCTGGCATACTTGATGCTTGTGTCATATTAAGACCATTACCATCAATGTATATATTTCATGCTGTAAGATCAGAAGTACAAATCAGCCATGCAGACTTAGGTGGAAATGGCTTGCATAGTTTCACACTGAAATGGAGATTTGCCAGAGGCTGTCTTCATGTGGAAACACTACATCTCTGTAGGGAGTTCAGCACTTCTTTGGCATAAATGGTGCTAGATGAAAAACACATGCATGCCTCAAATGAATGCCAGGTATTTCATGCATCATTATAATGTACCAAACAATGAATCATATTCTGGAACTCTTTCTGTGGGATAAGGAGCAGATGATATTTTTCCCCCTAAAAATATTCAGACATTCTAAAGCCATCCCTTCTAGAAAGGACAAGATTTTACTTGGAAATAAAACACCTTGGAGAGATTTTTTTTAAAAAAGAGAAGCACTGTCATTTGCATTCACAACTTCATGAGGAGATACATATTTCAGAGGAACATGCTTTTAAATGTTCATATTTTATTGAAATTTTAACTACTCTGTAGATTCCAAAGAAATATCTTTAAAGAAATATCAAACAGTCATTCAGGTAGGTAATAATATACACATTTTCATGGCATATGTAATTTTCTGCCTCAAGTCAATCATTCATTCAAGATAGATATTATATTATAATTCAGGAAATCCTACTTGAGGAGTCATTATAATTAGCAATCCTGAGCTGCACAGTTGTCAAAAGAAAAGTTTTGTGTTAATGTTTTTTCTCCTCTTTCTTTTCCTCATCAGAAGCCAAAAATTTCCAAGCAGCTTGTCATCATGAGATGTGTCTAAAGTACAGATATCCCTCATGGATGGCATCTGAGAAATTCTTTTTAAATATCTTACAGTAAAGGGCAGCTACAGCAAGCAGTTGAAATTTGTTTGATGTTGTTCATAAAGGTTTCATTGAGAACAGGTGGCACATACCCAAAATTAGTGCATATTATCTGCATTTAAATATTCTTGATAATAGAGAATATTTATACTCTTGGATGACATTACAAATAAAGGACGATTGTTTGATTGTGCAATAGGATTTATACAAAAATATGCTAAACTACCTCTCCCACTTAAGATTGGTCTTGAGAAGTTTCTTGAGAAGTAAGATTTTCTGTCAAAAGACTTAAATAAGCAGTCAGATCTTAGAGGAAAGAGCTTATGTTCCTAATAGGAACCTTAATAAGAATTTCAGTTATCTTAGTGTCTTAAAAGCTTTGCAACCAGTATAAATGAATGCTGTTAATCAGATTTTCCTGTCCATTTCCCTGTAGGCAAAGTGACCAGGAAAGGTGCATAACAATAAACACCTAGAATACATAGTAATAGCATTCTGTAGTGGTTTTTAAAGCTAAATCAATTGTTTGAGAACAGAAATTTTGCTACTTGAGATGGAAGTAAACGTAGATGAAGATCTACAACATCTGCCAAAATACTCTTTAAAATAGATTATTTGATCTGAATCTCTGATAAGGAGCAGATAGTTTCTTACTCTCCTGATTGATATTTTTTAATATAATGACAAGCTTAACATACTTATTGCATAAAAAGTAATACATAAAATTTAAAACTTATATAATTTACTTAGGCATACCGTCAATAAGGAAAGCAAGCATTCTCATATTTCTAAAATGCTTGTTCAATAGAGTGGATACTTCCGAGAGAATTATCTTCTTCATCTCTTTGTTCTCCCGATCTTTACTTAATCAGTCTCTACCAGTCTTGTCTTCATTATTCCCATTTTGGCTGGCACACGATTCCAGCTTGATATTTCCATCACTTAATTACATTACTCGTAAATAATTATTCATTATTAATCAGCATATATATGTTTCAGAATAACACTAGATATGGATTACTCAGGTATCCATTGTAAATTGGCATTTTTTCTGTTTTCAGCCATTACTTCTTGTATCAGTATGATGAACTCATATTGTATTCATCTCCAAGATTCCACTTGACAATCCATATGTGGCAATGAGCTCTTAATGGCAGAAATTTTCCACAGTCAGTTGCTTCAGTTTGCCACAGAAATATCTAGCAATAGCATTTATGGTTTTATCCATTGCTAAGTTCTAGGAATGTGGTCCAAACTTGGAAAGGCCCATTTTCAAGATGTATTTTCAAGTGTTTTACTTGTCCCTGAAGAAGCATTCACAATATCAAACTGGAAAAATATGCTCTGTGTACATAAATCCTGAAGGAAGTCCTCTGTGTCTGGGTCTGTGCTCTAACATCATTACTCCTGTCAAGTTTACAGCAGTAATTATGATCGATTTACTGTTAGCATTTGTGTCATGACACATATACAAAATAATATGAGATCTCCTCTGCCTAAGATTTAGAAATTCAGTTTTCCAAGATTAGTCTTTTTTTGGTCTACAAGTGACATATGAAAGATCCTTGACATGTAATTTATCTCTGTAATGTATTATTTTTTTTAATCAATCAATAAATAATTTGATGAAGCCAACTTTGTTCATGAAAATGCACAAATTATGTCACTATTTCTAGATCTTTTGAGTCACAGCTTTTTTTCCTGAAAATCAATGTCTGTGGTTTTTGGTTTGTTTGTTGCATATCCCAACATCTTCTATTAATATCTCCCAGTTCATGATGAGATCTAAAATCATTGTTTCACCTACAGCATGTTCTTGTCCTGTTAGTCAACAAGCATGTTTCAAAAGTTATGCAAGCATTTTGCTAGAATTCCTCAGCCGGTAAAACAAAGTGCTGGGGAATGCTTTCTATAGGGTTCAGAATCCATACCATATCTTTACCCAGAAATGTCTTGTTTGTTTTTCACCTAATACTGCTTATACCTAGAGAAAAAGAGAATGCAGTTTTTCTCAAATGTCCCACCATCTGCTTTGATTGTCAACAAATGTGTTTCTAAATATATTCTTATCTACTTTGAGTAGAACTTTCTTTCCTGAGATATTTACAACTATTTTTTTTTTGAGTTGATGACTGAAAATATTTTAAGGACATCTGATCATATTGTCTCTGCAAAGAGGATGAGAAGACTATCACATTTTAGATTATTCTTTTAAAGATCATTATATATTTATATCTCCAGTGACTTCATTAAAGAGTCAACAATATCTGGTGAGATTAGTTGACCAGTTGGTAGACTGGCAAAGATTTTCTGGTAATACACACTGGATTATTCCATTTTCTCAAGTATTTCATGAAAGGTTTGAAAATGTCTTTTAATTTTTAACTAAATAAATAAAGAAAATTATAATTATTGCAGAATTTATCAAGGTTTTTTTTCTGTTATCTTAGATTTCTCAGCAGTCTTGTAAAAGGACCTCATCACTTAGGAATTGAGGTGCACCTATTACAAAATTCTGTTTAAGAATTGTAGTCTGAGTGGTTTTTGTTTGTGGTCACTTCTAGACCAGATGTACTGTGATTCTACAGTCTGAGACAACAAGCTTCCAAACATGAGCTAACAAATACATCCATCATCACTTCATAGATGGTATAGAGGAGACACAGTTTGGATTACACCTAAAAATTCAAGCAGTCATGACACAGAGCATCCACAGCCTTTCCTAACTTCTGATAAACCTAAACAAAATGTCAAATCAGTGGAAGAAATCCAAAATAGTGAAAGGCTTCCATTAGCATACTCTCTTTGATAACTGAGGTGCCCTTCAAATAGACACATGCTTTGTGAAAATGAGTAATTATAGAAGACTTAATCAAAAAGCACTTAGCAGATGTTATCTCAAGCACTGCTGATACTTTTAAGTGCATCTCCAAGTGGGCAACATCAGAAATGTAATTATCTTGTAGGCAAGAAGAAAATTCACTCAAAGTTAGTCTAAAAAGTGTTTTTTATACAACTTCAGTGCTTACTTTTTCTCCAGTGACTGGTTCATAGCAGGTGAAGGAGGACAGATTTATTTTATGGGAATGGATAGTGGAAGAAATAGAATATTTTATCAAAGTTCACTATAACAATGTCACACACCAGCAGCAGGACTATCCCATGAACTAAATCTGGTAAGCAGACATAGGAAATAGCATGTCAATATTTTTTTTTCCTTTATTCCATATATTATGCTGACAGCATTATTTACCTATATTCAAAATGGAGAAGGTTCAGTCCTTTCTGAGCACTTTAATAGGACAGAAACAATATAATTACACTGATTATTTTGTACTTACTTCTTGCCCTATTAGCTAATGTATTTACAGATGTTGATCTAGTAAAGAGAGACAGAAAAGCAACTTCATTTAAATGAGACAGTATTCTTTCCTCAGATCTGACAGTTTTATTCCAAGATGAAGTTTCTTCTCTATAGAAAAAATTTCAATATGTCCTGTGAAATTAATTTTTCTTCTGGAATGAAAAGTTTGTATCCATTCCTGTGATAATTCAGTGACACTAAAAGTATTCTGGAAGTCTTAATGTTCAGAGTATTCAGAACAGAGCACTTCCTCTGTCTTTCCTCTGTCCTTATGACTTCCTCTTCATCCTTATGACAAAGATTTCCTGTTGAATATTTGTTGAGTTTTTGGAGGGAAGGACACTTGATCCTTTGTACTTAAGTGTCATCTTTCAAACATAAACTGTTCTACTTAAAATTGCTTTCATGTCTTTTTAAATTTTATTTTATTTCTTTTTATTTTACTAATCTCAACTTCATATTTAGTACTTTCAGAAAGCCTTCTTGGATATCCCTCCTTTTAACCAAAGAATGTGAATGTGAATGTGAGGTGTGCCTGTAACCTTCCTTTTGGTTTATGATATGTATTCTTGGATATTTTTTTTTTAATTCCCTGACTTTCAACAAACACTAATCTTTCTGTAAGGATTTGTAATATTTTCAAACTAGCAAAGAGATTATTTCTAATGAACAGAAACATTCCTTCACAGACAGTGTTTTCCAGATTGTTCACAGTCTGGATTTTGTCACTCTCTTCTCTTCTGCTATTTTGACATCTTCACTGCTGCACAGATGGGCCTTTTTATGAGAACGAGCTTCTCCACCAAGAGTCTTGCACTTACTGTGTAAATTGAGGATCTCATCTACTTTTTTGTTCTTTATGTAAACTTTCCTCTCTTCACCTGCACATAAACTATTTTCTTTACTAGATTCTCATTCCTTTCAGTTTTACTTCCTTTTATTAGACAAAGCATCTCCCTTGTTTTAAATCACTTGGAGCCTTACTGGCTTTCTCTAGCCAGTATAATTTTCTAGTTCCAGTTTTGAGAGAAGAGTATTAAAAAACTGATTGATGTGAATATGTCTTTGCTTCCCTGATATCATATCTGCATTATTTCTCCCTGGCTGAAGTTTTCTGTAATGCCAAAACTGGAATATGACTGTGAATGCCAGAAGAGGATGCTGTGAATTTATGTCCCTAAGTGCCATTTACTTGACATATAAATCTTCTGAAATTCTGTCAGTATTCATGCCTTTCATGCACATTTAAAAGGATCTCTCTTCGCTGCCTAATTTCATAAATGAGACACTTATGTTTCAAATTTGCAATAAAATACTGCATTGATTATAACTTACATTATGCAAATGAGAGAGATACTAGCAATATATAAAAAAGCCCATTCTTGTGTTGTGACATCAAATTTTAGTTCACATAAAATAGAAAATGTGTTCATACACAGAAATAATCCTGCTTGACTCAAAGTTTGCAACCTCTTATGACAGTTGCTTGGAACGCTTCATTGACTATAGCTTTGAGTGAGTTAGAGACTTAGAAATGGTATAACCATAATGAAAGTATATTAGCATATTCAATCCAAAAACATGTTAACAGAAGCAATAACCCTCGTCCTGAACAATTCTTGGGATGAGATTCTCAAATTCAATTTATTTCTTATGATCTAAGGAAATATAAAAAAAAACCTGGAAAATCTGCTTATCTGAGCAAGTACAGTTTCATTAAATATTAGAAAGAACACAAGCTCAAGTAAGGTATTTTTCCTTTTTGCTTGTAACTTGTATGATGAAGGGATTGGTTTTGAGCACTGAAGTAACAGATTTTTTAATGTTTGACTCAATTACAATTTGTCTTGGAAGAATCCTTCTATTTGACAACAAATATATGTTTTCCATGTCCTAAATGATTGGTTTCCACCTTCCAAACACATCAGTTTATATGACATCATTTTTATTTGAGATAAGAATTATAGGAGGTAGAGATGTTTACATGGTACAGAGGAAAAGAGTCATTAAAAGTAAGCTTGCTGGCTACCAACCTACAGAGTATAATTGCCTGAAGAAAAGACTTAGGCCCTTAGGCCTATTACAGCCATCTGCTCCCCCATTATGTAGAAGGCTTTTCCTAATGTGTTCAGAAACATCTTTTAGTTGCAATATTTCTTTTTCTTGGGGACCAAAAAAAAAAAAAAGGAAAAAATGTTTGGAATCCATAATTTTTTGTACTGTCTGTTTCTCTGAATTTCATGACTCTGAAAGCCACACAGTGAGCACTGTCGTGTTGGTGACAGCCCTGCCAAAGCTTTAGGCTTTTGCTGCTCTACATAAGAAAAGTAAGCCCACAGTGAAAGCTGCCAGGGGCATCAGGCCTCCCTGTGGACAGCAGCTGACACAGAGCAGTTCCCTCAGGAACAAGAGCCACCACAGTAATAGCATGCCTCTTTTATCTCAGGGCTCTGGCATTAATATTTTTGCAACTCCTGTTTTGCAGTGTCTGGCAGCCAGCTTTCTCTGATCAATTACTTCTTATTTTGCCTGTGTGTAAAGCTGGCACTGAAGGGAATCTGCACGACTCTGGCAGCACAAGAGTAGAACAGGTCTGCTTGGTTAAAATCTGGTCAGGCACCAGTCACAGACAATGGGGACATTCACTCTGTAAAGAGAGCTCATATGCAGAGTGATGAACTTCACTCAGCTAAGCCACAGAGATTTTTTCTGTCAGCCTTCTCATGGCTGAGATTCCAAATTGAAAGGATGCATGGGCAGCTGTTTGGGTTGATGAGATCAGCTGTGGAGTAAATGGGGTTTTTTTGCTTGTCTCAGGAGGTGACAGCAAAGAGCAATTTGTAGGTTAGTTGTGAGTACAAGCCTGGGCTAACTGGATAGGGAAAGAAATCCCACATGGAGATCATCAAGAAGTAGGTAGTCACTCTCTCTTTTGTATTTAGATATGACGCTAACTCAAAGCTTCCACTGCAATGAATGGAACCTAAGATACTATGAATCTGAGGACAAAAAATTTCCCATCATTCATTTTAGGAAATCAAGTTAAAATAATGATTACACATACTCAGACAAAATGTGATAACATATGCCCTGCCTGATTAGTGTTTCATAAACCACTGTTGTATTTGATCATAAATGACACATGAAAAGAAATGATGGTTTAATACTTTGTTCCAACTTAGATGGTGCATATGAGCTTCCTATGAAAGAAAGAAGAACAATAATGTCTGGTTACCACCTCCACAACAAAAAGCAAACTCATTTGAAATTCTAAATCAAGAAAACAGATCTTATTGGCAGCTGTTTTTATGAAGTAATATACTCCAAGAACATAGAGTTCCTTATTAAGCATAATAAGAAATGTAAGGCTGTGTCATCTTGGTCAAGAGAAATATAAATGTATCTAACAAAAGGATGAAAAAACGTTAAAAGAAATGGATCAATCATTAAAAATTTTAATATTATTTGAGTAAACAAGGCTTTTGTAAGTTAATTCAGATGAATGTTCTTGCCTTTCATATTACTGTATCTTCATATCTCAGTCTTTAAAGAACAGGTTTAGTGCTCTGGTGCTGCCTTGCATTTGAAAAATAAACCAAACCATATGTTTAATGTAGAAGCTTCTTTTATACAAGTGAGATTTTCAACTTTTCACATGATATGTTTGAATCACTAATTGCTAATTGCAGATTCCCTCACTGTACTTTTTAGTGACATATTTGTACCAACCACTGAAAGATTATATCGAGAACATCAATTGGTGCATAAATATTTATGAATACTTAAGTGGAATAATCAAGTGTAATAAACTCTCCAGAGATACTGCTGGTATCTGAAGTGAATTTTAAGAATCATATAATCTGTACATATATGCTGTGAAAAAGGTTAACATTTACCTTGCCAGAATCCCTCTGTTATTAGAGGAATTAATTTGCTTTTGAGCTTTCCAAACAAACTTCTCCCTTAAATCAAGGGTTTTTTTCTTGGGAAGATATCTCTAGGCTAGTAAGAATAATTTTATTCCCAGTTTACTTCTCAAGAGACAGCCGTGCCAGATAGCTTGTGACTTAAATTTTTATTAGAACTGTTGTTTTTTTCCCTTCAGAAGTACAGACCTTCTCTAATTTCCTACAGTTTTATTATCAGCAGAGGCTGAAAGTGAGCCCTTTCGAAAACTAAGCACAGCAGTAGGCACCTACAAGGAGCCTTTTTCCACCCTGTGCAGCTTTTCAAGGGGAGAAGTCTCAAAAAGTGCAAAGGGAAGCAAGTTGTTCCCCTTTCCTACTTCCCTTTAGAAGGATAAGATATTGCAGCTGGATATCTAGAGGAATTTGCCATTGTTGTAGCAAATTTTGTGAAGTTGCCCTTTTTCTCTCCTTGGACTGAAAAAAGAAGTACTGAATACAAAGTTTTATATTAGGATGTCTCTGGCAGCTCACTGGCTTTTAGGAAGCATAATTACAGGTAATATGTGTAATACAGAAAAAACTGATTCTGACTAATGGTGACGTTTATGGAGATCTTTATGGAAAAAAAAAAAAAAACTTTTTTCATTTTATATTTTGACAGAAGCTAAGACCTGGAATGCAGATAAAGCCAATCCTCCATATTCTCTCTTGCTGTCAGGATGCTAACCTCTGCAATTTATTATTTTAATTCTCCAGTCATTCCAAAAATCTTTCTATGTATTCATAAGTCTCGATTCATTCAACTTAGTCTCGATAGACAAAGCTGTGTAATGTCCACCTCAATGGAAAGAGAGGAATCCAGGAATCCTGAATTTAGGTTAAGTCATCACTATTTCTCGACCTCAGTTTGATCTAAGGGTTTGGACTACAGCCCTTTAAATTTCTTGTCTTAGTAGAGTTATATCTTAGACTTTAAATCTAGAAGATATTGAGAAATTAAAATTATTATAAATTCTTAAAATTTATTATAAATTAAATTCTTAATATAAATTCTACAAGTGATTTCCTCAAGCTTTATGGTACAGAAACTGGAATTTTGAGTCTAGAAACCAATCCTCTCACCCCTTAATGCAAAAAAAAATCCATGAATTAAATATAAAACTAGGATTTAATTCAAATTATTCCTGTAGTACTTTTTATTAATTATATTTCACTGTGGTTTCAAGGCTTTAAACCTTGAACATTATTTTTTGGATGGCACATTACAAAACTGATGGCCCAAATACAGTGATTCAATTTTGGCTGTTCTAGGCTACTGTCTTGCAATGAATTCAATGACAACAGAGATCACTACAAAAGTCAGCGATCAACACTTGACACAAAGAAAAAGCTTAACAGATCAGGGTCAGTAGTGTGTATGCACTGAAGAACTGATTTATGTGCTCATATCCTATTCACTGTTATTTAATGCTGAAGTGATTTGCTGAGTTTGTCCCTGGAAGATTTGCATTTCAACTCATGCAAAATGAGTAGCATCACCGGGTATTTCCAAAAGTCTCACAAGAAACTGGCAAAATATTGTCATCCCAACTGAGGCAGATCACTAAATCAAATGAAACATAAAATGCAGAGGGTTTTTTTTGACAATAACATAATCCATTTTACACCACATCCCCCCTCTCTACTTCATACAATTATTATAGGTAGGGAAGGAAGGAAGAAACTTTGCTATGCCTGTTTACTGAATAAGGGAATTCAGCGTACAAAGCTTGGTCTTGCCTATTTCATTACCATTAAACACACAGACATAAGTAAAAGAGTCCTGGTGTTCCATTTTGATTTTAATTTCCAAAGGCATTTTATAAAGCTCTATAATATATGTTTACCCAATGATAACATTCTCTTTAAATAACTTTCGATATTAGTAGTGACATGATGATCTTTTTTCCCATTAAAAATATTTTCCTCAGTAATAAATAATCAGCTTCAATGTCAATTATTTTGACTCCATTTTGTGGCAAGATAAATAACCAGGCTGCTGCACAACAGGTTCACAGATGTATAACTTTGTTCTATTTGTATACATTCATATATAATAACAACAAATGTATATTTCTAACCCCTTTTTTTCTTACTCTTCATATAAGAGAAACATTTAATGTGTTGCTTTAACAGAAAAGAGCAGGACTTCTTACTAACTAGGGTTTTAAGCCTTCATTTAATTTCCTTTTTCTCTTGGGCCATAAAATAACTCATGAAATATGAGATATTTAGTATGACTAATTAATCCCCATCTGATGTTTTTTCTTATATTATTACCATATTAATTAGCTAATTACCCTAACATTGCCAATGGTAATAAAATGAAAGCAATACTGCGACCATTCTTGTTGAGCTGTAGTCTGACAGACTTCATTACATTTAAAGTATTTCTGAAACAAATTGCAGTTCTAGGGAGGGAAGATAAGAGTTGCACCCTGTATCAAATCTATTTGACACCACCAGAAAGTCTAGCTACCAGACAACTTTAAGGCAATGCCATCTATATCAATATGTGCAACTTGAGATATCGATATTCCTTTTCCCATCTATGAAAATAAAACAGGTACCAACAGGTAGAATTTTTAAGACAAGGAGGAAATGGTTCAAAAACTCCGCATATTTCAATTGAATACATAAATAGGTAGACAGATAGATAGCAGTTAAGCAATCAAACATTACTGTGATGGAATTGTTTAAAAGACTGACAAACCAGGCCAGTTTTCAAACTTCACTGAAGGAATTAGTGGTACTTTTATTGCTAAAGTTGTACTTGCGAATCATTAATCATGATCATTACATATGCAAAGCTGTTAGTCCTTTATACCTATCTTCTGAATTATCTGTGAATATAAAATAACATAGAGCCAATGATCTATAGTTGCTCACAGTGGCCATGCTTCTTTGTGTTATTAGTCACTGACATCTGAGTGATCAGGCTAGAGGATTCATGGGGCCAAAAACAAAGTGATTTTCTCATCCTTCTTCATTGATTTTTCTGTACTTATGTCTGATGGTTTTATGCCATTTTACTCTCCTCCAAAGGGGAGTCTAATCTGTCCCAATCATGTATCTCTACTTTGTTTTGTCAATCATCCTTTTGTATATCCAAAGAATCCTATTTGTAGTCCTTTAGACCTACCTTTTGTCTGTATTGCACTTCTACATTAATTAGACACATGCCTGTACATTCCAACACATTCCTCTTTGCTTGCCACTTTGGTGGTCATACTGCCCATATACTTTGTAAAATGTTTATGCATTTTTTCTGGTGAGATCATGATACAAAATATCATCAAACTGATTTTAAACTATGTCAGTTTGCATATAATCATATTACATCAAGTCAATATTATTTATATCCTTATCATCACACTATTAAATTGTAAGTGCTTTAGTTACAAGGGTTAGGCAGCAGTATGTCAGCTTATGTTGATTGCAGCTGAAAATGATTACTTTGACATTTTTCTATGGTAGCTGTGTTTGGTTAACTCACCTCAGTGAATAATGAAAAAATGTTTACGTATATTCATAGTCTAAGTTCTGAAGTATAAACTTATTTCAGTACAGCACTGGCAAAATAAAGAGGAAATGCATAAATTTTAAACCCCTCCCTTTTTCTTTGACTAATAAACACCTCATAAAACCTGCTTTCTTTACAGCCTACATCCACAGTATTAGACTTGGCTGTAGTTTTTAAATTGTAGTGATAGTAAAGAGCATCTCTGATGAGTTCAATTTGTAGTCTAATAATCTAAACTGAATTCATGAAGGTAGCCTGATGCAATCCCACAAAAAGTAAGGAGACTGTGTAAAAATGAGGCTTGTCCTGGCACCAGTTAATGGTTCCATGCAATCTTCTCCCAGTACTCTGTCCAAGCAGTTCCTTAGCTGTGCTCAAATCGCTTATACAAACAACTGCTCATCACAGTGTAAAGGGATCAAGACAGCAGAAAAATGTTCAGTGTTTACTTCCCAAATTCATAGCTGTCCTTGGAGCAACCCAAATCTCAGCAGGATCCCCTGAAGTGGGTGATACAACGTTATCACCATAGAACACATGCACTCACATTAGTCATGCTACAATGACATTTAAACTGTGCTTGCCTATCTGAAGAGAAAGAGATCATAAATCCTATCTTAAGCTTTCCTAGAACTTTCTGCTTGTAGCTTTTTCACTGCAAGTTCACCTTTATTATCTTTTTTCCTCAGGTGCTTATTCCCACTGGCTGATAATCCTAGGACCTGATATATCATCTCCACCAAGCGCATGGCAAAACTTAACTCTAAATCAAATGTTTTGTTTGGATTTCTGTTCCATTCTTGTGAATAGCTAAAGGAAAATCTTTGACTAAAAAGTGTTATTTTCCTTCTTTATGTTCTGCAAGACACCTTGAATTATACTCTTCTGTGCAAATGAATGCATTCAAAACAACCACAGGAATAAAGAAAGCAGCCTCTGAGTTTTCTCTGGGATAACTTAGGTGAAAACATGAAAGTAAGGGAAATTAGATTTACAACATAAGATACACAGATTATGTCTTTACAATATATTTAATACTTTAATAAACTATGATTTTTTGCAATATAAAAGTTGTTATTAAAGTGCATTGCTTTTAAAAGGTAGAAATAATTTTCAAAAATGTATTTATTAACTTATTTTCTCTATCTTAAAAATGAAAAAGCTATTTTTCATCCCATATGGATATTTCCAGAGCAGTTGCCATTTCACTCATCAACAGTATAGTAGACACAAAATGACTCAAAGATGAAAAACAATACTTTAGCTAGCACACATATTTCTCACACATCTATTGAATGCCAACTCAATGTTATGTTTATTTCAGTAAGAGTGATTTCTAAAATACCCCTAAAGTTCTTCACCTTGTTAGATAGCTTTTGAAGTTGCAGGAATTGTTACTGAACAATGTTTTTATGGTTGCCAATGCAATTAATTTAGTTACATACTGCATGTTGATTTATTACACCTCTTCAAATTTTCTGATGTCACGAAGAATGCAAAATATATCTTTTGCAAATTGAGGAGAGGGAGAAGTAGATATTACTATAGCTGTTTATCAGAATATTATTCACTGTCAAGTTAAAAGTTCACTTTTGTCTCTACTCAAGGAAGGTCTGTAATTTATTTCTGTGCCATGTTGGAAGCCATTCTTTCCCAATTTCCTTATGCCAGAAGAGCTCCTGGAAGATATCTCACTGGGTTGGACAAAGGATCCATTTAGGTCAATATCAAATCTTTACCAGTGGCAAAAGAAACTCTCACTAGTATATGCATGCCATGTATGTAGTTGTCACCACAGAAAGCATGCAAGTTTGAAAGCTGTGTACAGCCCGTTCTCTGAGCTGTTGAACAAGAAATCAGAATGCTCATATCTTTGTCTCTTACAGCCTATTCATGCGCCTGTTGTCCATGAAGATTGTCAAATAATTGCTGAACTTGCTGATGCTACGTACCTCCAAAATTTACTGTTGCAACATGTTCCAGAAGATTACTTATGTTAGATAATTTTTAAACAATTTCTTAAAACCAATCTCCTAGTAGATTCCATTGTCCTCTTGTCTTACTGTTGCATTTTAAATCTGTCGACCAGTTTATGATTTTGTAAATGTTAATCCTCTCCCTATCAAGCAAAAATATAGGCTGGGAGAAGAATGGATTGAGAGCAGCCCTGAGAAGATCTTGGGATGTTGATTAATGAGAAGTCAACATGTACATTTACAGCCCAGAAAGCCAACGGTATCCTGGACCTCATCAAAGAAAACATGGCTAGTAGGTAGAGGAAGGTGGTTCTCCTCCTCTACTCTGCTCTTGTTAGACCCCACCTGAGGTGCTGCATCCACCTCTGTAGACCCAGCATAGGAGGAATGTGGAGCTGTTGGAGCAAGCCTGGAGGAGGTCCAGGTCCATGACGATCATTGCAGAGCTGGAGCAGCAGTTCTCTGAAGACAGACTGGGAAAGTTGGGGCTATTCAGGCTGGAGAAGAGGAGAATACAGGGACACCTTCAAGCATCTTGAAGGTTGGAGATTTTTCACAAGAGCATGTAGTGATCAGACAAGAGGGAATGACTTTTAACTGGAGGAGGGTAGATTTACCATGAGGGTGGTGAAGCAGCAGTGGCCCAAAGAAACTGTGGATATCCCATCCCAGAAAGTGTTCAAGGCCAGGTTCAATGGAACCAGGAGCAACCTGGTCTAGTGGAATGTGTCCTTGCCCATGGCATGGGCTTGGAACTAGAGGATCTTCAAGGTCTCTTTCAACCCAAACCATTTTGTGATTCTATTATGATATTTTTTTCCTCCTCTGAAATATCTTGAAAATTCTATAATCATTCATGGACCAGAGCTGTTAACAGTACTCAAGAGATGTGCAAAACAAATTTTTATTTAGAAGCAAAAAAACCCCAACATTTTCTTTCTTTTTTTTTTTTTCTTTATTTTTTTCCCTCTGAATACCCTTCTAGAATTTATCCAACATTTCTTTTGCTTATTTTTTTGGCTGCTCAGCATACTGAACTAATGATTCCAACAAATTGCTAGTGACAGCTCCAAGTTCTCTTTCCTGAATTGCTGTTGCCAGCTCTGATTTCAGTGTTACTTAGATGTGACTTAGATACTTTCTCCTAGATGCATTACTTTTTAATTTAATATGCTTAAGTGAAGCTTACTTGCTACCGTTTTGTTGAAATTCTACATTATATCCTTCTGACAGACAGTATAGGTCAATTCCAGTTACATTTAATGAGAAAGTTGACTTGTATTCTTCTTTTGGATTAGTTTTTGATGGGTTGTTGTTTAAATGATTCAGCACATATACTTAAGATTTTTTTTTAAATTGCAACAGTCACTAATAAACTCACTTTTAAATGAAAAAACCATACCTAGCTAATTGTAAGAAAAGGTACATTACATACTTTTCCTGTAGATGTAGTATAAAAGCCCTGGTTCTTCTGAATATCAAAGCAGAAGCTCTGTTTAACTGTAGGCTTGTAGTGCTCCTATTTCTTAGGAATGATTGGAGTTGGAGGAATGACATAACTTTTGCTTGATGATAATGCCGCATATAAGCCAGGCTCTGGACCAATTGCCCTTCCCACTCATTATAAAGAATCTTACTAAATCTTCATAAAACATAAAAAATATTGCATCTAATCCAATAATTTTTGATGACTATGGACTCTTCAGACCTTTTCATACTAAACATAGAGACCCATTTGTCTCTGGGATCCCCTTTTCTCTTAAGCGATTAAAAATTTATCTTAAAAAACACTCTCAAACTTACTGTATATTGCAAGTCCACCAAATTCAGGTTGTTTGCAGGGATCGACAGACATGGACTCTGCTATGCCAGCAAAGCCATGCCAAGCCAGTTTATTACACCAGTTCACTGGCATTTATAGGTCCCTATGTTCATACAAAATTTTTCACTCAGACCCCTTTGTCCCAGTCCCCTTTAGAAATGCAATCCTCTCAATTATCCCTCTTATGTTAGTAAAATCCTTGTTAAACTCTTTTGCCAGCAATGTCCTTGTTATGTCTTCTCTTGTCAGAGTGGTCAGCATCACAAGACATGATGTCATCACTTCTGTTCCTGCCTTGAGTTTATTTCTCCCTTGCTTTTCACTGTACCAGGGCCAAAATATCAATGGCAATACCCAGCTCAGCTTCTGTAGTGTCTGATTGTTCTGTGCGCTTCCGTATGTAAAAGCCATTACGAGAGAGGTTGTCCAGTGACCAGTTCCTTCTTCCCTGGGAAGGATGTATTTTTCAGGACTTGACAAGTATCACTTACTTACAGGACCTTACAATACAGAAGTGCTCCAGCTGAAAATTAATTTAGCATGGATATAAGATATCTGCAATGAGAAGCAGGATAAAAAGTGGATCTAATCTTAGTTACTCCAAGTAGCTCACTTAGCTGCTCCTAAGGTTAGGAACCTTAGGCTGGCCAGGAATCACTGAATTCCAGGAAACTCTGTCTCAACCGCAAATACCAGTGCTGCCTCTCACTATGAACAACCATTCTTCCTGGAATTGCCTTTGGAGTAACTTTTTATTGGACAGAGCAGAGAATAATTTTTTATTTAGTTCTTCTTTACAAGATAGGTATGTTCTCAGAACCAGCAAATATACATAGATTTCCATCATTATCAATAGCTCCTGCCTGGCTGAGGTTGCTTTGTTGTAATGCAAAGTTCTGGTTCTGTACACTGAGATAAATCCATAGTATTGCACACAGTAAACTCCCTGAAAGCAAAATCTGACCCGTACTTTCAATTACCTGGCATTTTTTTCTAGTGGAGACAGTACAACAATCTTCAGTATTATATATGAGCATTACCTTTTCCTGAGTTTATGAATTAAAATCTCATCCAGCAACTCTATCTGTAAATTATTATATGAATGAATAAAATATTCCTAATCCTTTGGATTCACTAGAGAGAAATTAATCTAAATTTAGTGTAGCAGCTATAGTGACAATTGTGATCCAGGGAGGCCACTACCAGCAGCAGGGAAAACAGACGAGACAAAAAATCTCTGTTGTTTAGTAGGGGAGTCCATTTTATTTCCCCCCTGCCCCCCACCGCCCCGTGCCAGGGGGAACAGGGGGGCAGAAACCCAACTAAGCCTGAGCAAAGCCCAGTGAGCCCAGAGGTGAGAACGCAGCAGAGAGGAGAGAGAAGGGCAGACCAGGGCCGTGGGGTTTTGTCAGGTGTCCCATGGGAGGAGTCTTAAAATCAGATAACAGGAATGGCTTCACAGTTTAGAAGACCAGGGCACTGTATCAATGAGATAGACAAAATCTTGTAAGCTGATCCTAGAGATCTCAGAAACATCATAAATGCTCTTCATAGAATCACAGGATCATAGAATACCAAGCTGGAAATGGACTTCAAGGATAATCTGGTTCAACCATTCTTGGAAAAAGCACAGACAAGATGGCCCAGTACCCTGTTCAGACAGACAAATCTTGGATGTGTCCAGCACTTGGGAATCCTCCATTTCCCTGGGGAGTTTATTCCTGTGGCCGGTTGTTCTGACTGTGAAAAATTGTCCTCTTTTGTCTAATCATAATCTCTCCAGGTGTAACTTAAACCATTATCTTTTGTCTGTTCCTTGTGACAATTTGTAAAAATGGAATCTCCATCTTCTTTGTAGTCACCCTTTAAATAGTGGCACATAGTGATAAGATCTACCCTAAGCCTTCTTTTCTAAAATCTGAACAAACCCAGTTTTCTCAGCATTTTCTCACATGTTAGACTTCCTAGTCCTTTGGTCATCTTTGAGGTCCTTCTCTGGACCCTTTTCCACCTGCCCACTTATTTTTTTGCACAGTGAGGACCAAAAGTGACCACATTATTCCAGATATGATCTGACAAATGCTGAATAGAGTTGGATAATGATTTCTCTGTCTCTGCTGAGGATGCCTTTCTTGATGCAGCCCAGCATTCCTTTAAATGCTTTGATGCAGCAGCACACTGTTCACTGATATTGAGCTTGTTGGCCACAAGGATCTCTACATCCCTTTCCAAAGAGTCATTCCCCAGCTGGGTAGATCCCAGTCCATGCTGCACTCCTAGGTGAAGTTTTCCCAAGTGCACTTCTACTTGCTGAACTTTGCAATGTTCTTTTTGGCTCACTCTTTCATCCTATCCAAGCCTTCCTGGAAGGTAGCTTTCCCTTCCAAATTGTCCATTGGGAAATTTTAGAATAACCTGGGGTGTATCCCATGTGGCTCCATGGAATTGTGTGGGTCTACTTGGTGCAGGAGTTCACTGATCATTTCCCCTGGTGTTTTGGGTGTTCCATTCTGCTTCCTGTCTGTCTTTCACCTTGGGAAGCCAGATACCCTGAACCACTGGTCATGCTATTAGAGACTGAGGAAATGGAGACATTAAGTACTTCTACCTTTTCTTCATCCTTTGGCAATATTTTCCCCCTTGCATTCAATATACTGGGGAGATTCTCCTTAGCCCTTCCTTTGTTGCTGATACATTTATATATACTATCTTTTTTTTATCCTTAATGACAATAGCCAGAAAAACTTCTAGCTGTGTTTTGGCTCTTCTAGGTTTCCCCCTACAGAACCTCACAAAATCTTTGTAGTCCTACTGAATTGCTTGCCTCTTGTTCCAAAGATCATAAACCCTCTTTCTTTCCCTGAGATCAAGCCAAAGCTTTCTGCTCCACGAGACTGGTGATCCTCCCCATCAATTAATTTTTGTCTTCTTTGTTAAGGTACACTTGATCCCATCTTACTGGTCACATATTAATGTATTAAACTGTCTAGAGGCCAACACCAGTCCCAGAGGGACCTCACTTGTGACAGGTTGCCAGTTTGAAAAGGGGCATTTGCCACCACTCTCTCACCCCATCCACCAAACAGATCCTTTCTAGACCCCAGTGTCTCAGTTTCTCCAGTATGAGGCTGTGAGGAACTGTGTTGAAAGCCTTGACTTAATTGTACTGGATAAAAAAAAAAAAAAAAAACTTTTCTAAAAGGAGATAATGGATCTGTTGTTGGTTTCAAAACAGTTCTTGGAAGCCTAGTGTCTTGAACTGTCACAAAATGTTTCATCCATCTTATCTATTAACAGCCTAGGGAAAACCATTTCAGAATGCAAAAAGTATGAGACTGGAGTTCACTTCTCAGGGTTACAGCTTCTAATGGACTGACTGTCACTGATAAGAAAATGATGGAGGAGCACAGTGTTCTTGCAATCTCATTAGCTGGATATATTGTGTGATGCTAAAGTTACTAACCTGCAGAATACTAGCACAGACCAGCTGCAGAAGAGTGAAGGAGAAAGCAATTTAAAGTTATACATTAAACTTTTATACTCTAGTTGTTTCTATGAAATAACAGGTTTCAGGGCTTTTTAGTTTGGTTTTGTTTCCTTGCTTGTTTTGTTTTCTGTGCTTACCTCTTTTAAGACAGTTTAGCTGGTATTAATACTATTATACTAAAAAAAAGCCCTCAAGAGCAACCAATTGGTAAACCAACTAACCAAAAACCTATCAACACAAATAGAGGGTATTTCTTAGATGTATTTGCTTGTTCCAAGGATTATTTTTGCCTTTCTTTGTTCCTTATGTCAAATATTTCAGTGATGCTGCCTTTTTTTTTTCCAGAAAAGGATTTTAAAATACCCAATAAAGCATAAATGAGGTTCCCTCCTTATGATTGCTTGGCTGTCTAATACAGTTATTAGAATGTAAATGTGACATTTCTTACCTAGGGGAAAATCTAACCAAAGAGGCTGACCTTCAGTTATTTATACATTTGCAGTAATCCCATCAATGATATTTTGAAATTGGTTGCCACATGTATTGCTATATATGATGCTAATACCCCTCCATACATCTTCAGTCTAATCAATAATTTTCCTCTTAAGGTAAAACACTTTTGATGCAATAGAAACTCTTATTCATCAGTCTTTCAGAGACAACTTTGTAGAAGAAATGTAGACTGAGAAACCAGAAACAATTAAATATTTATGGCTTTTCCTTCAACTACTCAATCTGGAGTTGTATAAAATAGGCTAAACCAGCTATTTCAGGTCATAATACTTTGCAATTATTAGCTAAGAACTAGAGGTGATAATCTTGTCTATGTACTAGTTTTAGTACAATTTCGTGACAGCTTTTTGTATGTTCTTAGGGACTTTGTTTCTGTGGTCTTGTTGGATCATGTTTCATGGGTAATCTGAATTTCCTCATGAGCCTGGAATCATTTCGTTCTGGCTATTCCTTCCCCTGATAGATATTGTCATCTCCATCATGCCTTTAATGAAAAATGCATATGTGCTAGAGATACTGTTCCAGCTAAATCCTAGAGCTTTCCCAGCAGCAGGAGCTAATATGATCTCTCCATGTAGTTCAGGAATGACCCATCAGAACATGCTGGAATTACAGAATAACATTCAGGTTATAAGCAGGCAGAGTATTTTGTGTTCTTTGCTGTTAGTTGGGAATCGAGAGTCACAAATAGGTATATAAATCTTTCTTGCTCTAGAAGGAAAGGTACATATGTTTCAAAACACATCACTTGAGGAGTCAGGGTGATCTGTACTTCCAGGTCTCTGTGGGGTTCCTAGCATGGTCAAGAGCTGGTTTTCACCAAAGAATTTTAAATGTTTACCCATGTATTTTGTAAATGATCTCTCAAAAGCTTTTAAGCATATGGTAGCAAATTTCTTTTAAGAATGTTGTAATCCATTATCTCTGAGGTCAGTTCAGATGTTTGTAAATACCAGTTTCATTTTCCATATGTGACAACACAAATTGCACCCATGCCTGCTAATTTGCATGTCACTGAACTGTAAAGATGTCAATTTTTTTATTAACACAGATGATTTTGATAAAGAAATAGAAAAATGCTGCACTCAAATTAGTGATATCAAGAATGAATGTAAAAAGAAGGTATCAGAACACACAAATATTCCAAATAATCATAGAATATTCAAAGTTGGAAGGCCTCATAGAGGTCATTGAAGTTCAACTCCTTGCCTCGCGTGAGATAATCCTGAGAATCACACTATGTGCCTGACAAAGTTGTCCATGCTCTTGTCAGGCTTGGTAACTTGACCACTTCCCTGGAGATCCTGTTCAGTGCCTTGTTCCCTCTTAGTGAAGACCCTCTTTCTAATATCCAACCTAAATCTCCCCTGACACAATTTCAGGGCATTCCCTCAGGTCCTGTCACTGGTCACCACAGAGTAGAGTTCAGTGTCTGCCCCTTCTCTTCCCACCACAAGGAAGTTGAAGACAGCAGTGTGGTCTTCCCTCAGTCTCCTCCAGGCTGAACAGACCAAGTGACCTCAGCCATGCCTCACATAGCTTCCCCTCCAGACCCTTCACCATCTCTGTAGCCCTCCTTTGGACTCTTTGCATAGCTTTAGATCTTATATGGTGATGTCCAAAACTATACACAGTACTCAAGACAAGGCCACACCAACTCGAAGTCGGTATATAATCTTCTGTTTTCCCCCTTTATAGTTAATGAAAGAGCTGTGGAATCACAATTTAATTTCCTTCTTTATTCTCATATGCATCACTGTACATTCTAAATCAATGCCAGTAATGGACTCTAAATCTTAGCTTTCTAGAATAAAATTTGTCTACCCTTTAGAGTATTTAGAGTGAGGTGACAATCTAATTCTGTTTTCTAGAATATTCATTGCAATATCTGGAGCTTTTGCCACCAACCCATCATATTGAACTATTCTGCTCCATTATAGTGTTTCTACTGGTATTTCTAAGATAGTAAGTAAGGAGTCATTCAAATAATTTGCAATTATCTGATGACTAGCAGAATATAGGTCTTCAGGATATTGCTTGTGACTTTTTTTTTTGAACAGACACATTTTATAGCCAAGTAGAGATGGCGAGATAGATTACAGTTCTCTATAGATAGAAACAAAATAAAATGAGAGGTCTCTTAGTTACATGGATGCTACAAAAATCCTACCAAATTTATGAGAATTTTCAACTCACCATTTTTCTCTTGAACTAGAGAATAACCTATTCCTTAATGGTCACAGTAGAGAAATAGGTAAAATTTAGGAAGATTTCCATACCTGTAACACAACCCTCTTCTCCCTGCAGATCCTTTGTTTGTTTCATGCAGCTCACTGCATATTTATGGAATTGTCATGACACACTTGCTTCTCCCATTCAACAGAAGAAGGATTTTTCCTGTCTGAAACTAGAATCTCAAGCTTTAAGCAAACAACAAATGTAAAGAGCTAGAGAAGCAGATTTTTCTATTTTTCAAAACCCATTTTTATTTTTTTATTAATCATGTTCAGGATTCAACCTAATTTAAGGAAGGCTTCCATGGCTTTCCTATACAGAATGAAAATGCTGTGAGCTTGAGCAGGGTTTGAGCTAACCAGAATCAAATATATTAAGCTTTCTGGAAGTTAAGGTAATATGTAAAAGATGTTTACTCTGGATCTTTTTTTTTTTATTATTTCATAACAAATCTTTGTTTCCTTTGAATATTTTGAAAGGTTACTGAATTTCCTGAATTCCCCCTTCTTTTGAACTTGCCTTTCTGCCTTCCTCTTTCAAAATAATTTTATTTAAGGTTTTCAAGGGCACATTCACTCTTTTCTTTGAAATTATGCCAAAGTCCTTAAAGGCTCTTGTGAAAGAATATATGAGTTAGAAAAAGTGGGAATAAGTAAAAGTTTTCCAATTTTCTAATCAGAAAAAGCTGTAAACCATTCCCCAAATGCACACTTCAAATGAAAAATTTAATTTGAGTTTTAAATTTGAAAATTGCTGACAGGTCTTATTCTTAGGATTCAACATTTTTATATGTGCTCTTGTTTGTTTCTTTCTTTGTTTGTCTGTTTAAAGGAGCTTTGATACCCTTGTGGGATTAAGATTAAATGACTGAATTTAATGTTAATTGAAACTAGTCAATGCATTTTGTGGAGTAAAAAATCCCAGCTCGAGCATGTGATTAAATGTTTCAGATTTACAATTGAATTTCTGGATGGCCATAAATACTTTTGAAATTAAACCCCAGATTGATGATAGAAAGCGATTTACACCTGTAACATGATTTGACTTTTATGAGATGATTTTCTCTCTAGTTTTTGAAATATTCGCTCTTTTGAGTGCTTATTATCTTTTTGCTTGGGTATTTTTGTCGTGTAGAATTATTTAATTCAGAAAAAGATGATTGGTTATGCTGGAAAATGTAACAAATTTCAGTGTCATATTTTAGTACATGGTAGATGACTTTTAGCAAGAAGTGCATGAAAGAGTATTTCTGTGAAAACTGTTCTTTAAAGCATTTTTGGTTTTGTTCTTTGTATTCTAGATTGGTTACATTTTTGAAATTATCTCTCATGTCATTAAAAACAGGAACTCAGAAAAACTCAGAGATCATTTTGCAGAAGTACAGCTGCAATTCCAATTTCTCATTTAGCTCATATTTTTTTCTATGGCTCTGTTAATCAGTTCTTCCTTTGTCAGATGGGGAAATAAATTAATCCATTACGTTGTTTTTAATTTTTGTAAGAGCTCACTGTGTACATAAATAACCTATATATGACAATTCTACTTTTGAATCTTTTATCTAAACTGTTGTATCTTCTTGGAATTGTAAGTCCTTGCCAGCTACTGGAATAGCCCAGCACATTCTAACATTCAGATTTCCATCATGGCAGGTATTTTATATGCATCATGAAGTGTTGTCACAAGCTCTTGCTGCTTATGAGACCTTATGTCACCAGGAACAAAGCAGCCCCTGGCAGATACCAATGATGAGTTGATTCCTTACATCTTCCCTCAGCTCATAATTTGTTTGCAAGAAAAGTGGAATTATCCCAGCTATTTGCTGCTCTCCAAGTCACAATGACCTAATTGACTAGGATTGCTGTGAAGCAATATCATCAGTTACTTGTTTATTGCCTTTAAAAACTCCTTTTTGTAAACCCTCAAAATACGCAGGAAGAAAAAATGTATATTGTACTTACATCTGAGGAACAAACAAAATGTTAAACTGACATCTACATGCTTGAGACACATGATGTTGTTGTTAGTTGGACTAAAAAGAAATCCATTTTTAGGCTAGTGTTAATTATCTCTAGAGAAAAACCAGTAAGAGCTTTATCTAACATAATTATTAAATGTTGATTTTTAATTAAGAGATATTTGCAATACAAAAGGAGCTTTCATCTATGTAGAAAGAATATTTAAAATATTTTGATTTCTAATTTTTGCACTGTTCCATTTTTAATTACTATATTTTATTTTCCAGTAAATTTTAGCAGAATATAAATTCAAGAGGCAGTTTTTTATAACATCATTTTAATAGTTACTATTGTGAAACCTGGGCACTCTGACCCTAATTAACATTGTGTGCTATTTTTCACTGCCTGAAGGGACCAGCTAAATTTTCCTTGCTGATCATAATCAAAAGTCTGTTTGTTTAGCAATCATTATTATAATAAAAAGAGAGTGAATGAGAAGGAGGGAGAGACTATTTATGTAAGTGTCTGTGCCCATAATACAGAGATGTCTGCTTTCAAAACAGAAAAAATCTCTCAACTCCCAGTGATGTTAATGGAAGTTCTCCAACTAAATCCCTGAACATCCCTTTGAAAACATGCACCTAATGTAGATAAAAGTGTAGAGTTCTACTTTCTTTCCAGCAAAGATAAAGTCTGGTCAGATTTGTTTTGCCACTCCCCTCATTCTGGTACACTGTCTTGGTGGGTTTTGTGAAAAATCTGCTGAGACATATCTATGCTCCTCTTACAAAAACAATTTTCTTTATTTCAGAAAAAAAAAACAAACAGGCTTAATGAGCCTTGTTTATTATGATTATGATTATGATTACTACTACTACTACTACTACTACTACTACTACTACTACTACTACTACTACTACTACACTGGTAAATTCTCTTCTTACCCTGAAGAGGATATCTACAAGGAAGAGTTCAAACTGTGATATAAATTGGTGTCATTCTTGGGGGGAGAGAAGTTACCCAGTTGGGACCTTGGAGGCTCCAAAAGGGAACACTCTAAGGCAAATAATTTCTTATCTTTATTTTTAACTTGCAGAAAATATCTTCAGTAGGTGGTTGAAATGAAGCAGGGCTGGAGAAATGGCTTTTCATAACTTATTGGGGTAATCTGCAGTGTCAATTCCTGCTTAAGGGGGAAGAACAGGCTGCCCACTGGAACTAGTTTCTGAGGAAATGCTGGGTCAGAAGCCAAATGTATAAGCAGAAAAGAAGGCTTTCTTTTCCTGTTGCATAAAGGGACCATTTGAAAATAAGATTGCACAAAAAAAGTAGAAACAGGTTTTCACTAGTGACTCAATTTGTACTCTGTTTTCCACTCAAGAAGGTTTCTCTAAAATATTGTGCGGTTGGTCTTTTCATGTGTTTAATAAGGTTGTACAGTTTCATTTCTGGCATCAAATTAACTTCTTGTTATAATAAATTTATTAAGTTATATTAATATTTATATAAATATTTCATATTTTATATGTGTACATAATTTGTTTTAATGTTTTTGTTTTCTTTTTAGAATACATCTTAAAATTTCAGCTTCCAACTCCATCTTGGAGCCAAGCTAACCTTCCAACTGCCAAATTTTCCCTGGAGACCCAATTCTGGTGTTTGGGATACTTCTGCTCTCTGTGATGGGCGTTTGATTATCCATGCCAAACAATAAAGTTCCAGAATTTAAAGAATGATTGATTATCTCAGCTAAGTCAGAAAATGTATAGTGATTATGAGCACCAGGAAGGAAAACAAAACCAAAAAATTGTTTTCCTTAAAATTAACAAAACCATGCATTTTTAATGTCATAGAGCCTTAGAAGAGCCACATTTTTGTAAGATAAGAGCTGATTTATTCTGTTTACATCTCATGGTTAATTCAGAAAGACTGAAATTTTACAGAGGAGTTGTAATTATTTTCTTTTTTTTTTTTCTAGTCAAAGTTAACTTCCCAGTACCAGGAATATGGAGACTATTTTCAATTTGAGCTATAATTTTCTGTAAGGGAAAGATCATGCATTTAAGATACATGATCTTAAATAAACTAGGACTAAATGTATACAAATAAGTATACATATACTATCTCTTTCATTTTTTATGTCAGTATTATGTGAAGGTGGAAACCTTACGTTCAGGAGAAGCTGGAGACAGCTGAGTTCAAAAGGCAGCATTTACAGACACTTTCACTTTAATTTCTGCTTAGAGTTTACAGAAAACAGCCCATACCTTCCACAGATCACCACTGTAACAGAAATGTCTTTTTTCTTTGCTTTTATTCATTTCCCCTTTGTTAAAAAGAACATTTTCTACTCTTCAAAAGACTTATATTCATGTTTGCCACTCAAATTTAGTTGCAGATCATCACGCAGATGTGTCAAAATACTGAAGTATTACATTTTTTGATTTATGGAAACTGTTCTTGATGAAAAAATATTCACTATGTGGTTTAAGAAGTAATTTGCCATAAGAAACTCTGTACTGTTTTCTATCAGTTTTAAAGAATTCCTTGATCATTTACAGAATACATAAAAACCATATTTTAAAACTGTAAAGGCAGTCAGACTGTTTGTCACAAATGTTCTAAAAGTACTCACAAAATATTTAAAGAATGTTAAATCAGTATCTTAACATTTAATAGAAAAAGAAGGAACCCAAGAATATTTCAGAGCTCTGATTCCAGGTGTTGACAGCCCATCAATGTTCCAATTTGTAGCAAGCTGAGATCTCATAGTCCTTTCTTCTCTTCTCCTGCTCTCCACTTTCCACTAGATACAACCAAAGCATCTTAATTTTACTTAACTCTGACCACACGAAACTAAAGCTGACTGTAAACTATCCAAGGTTTACACGGAGATAGCTAATGGCATATGCTCACTTTAAAAGTCTTCATCCCCCAAAAGCAGTAAAAGGCGTTGTAAATCCTAAAGACTTCCACGTAATCTAGTGGACCATGAAGTATTCACTCAGGTGAAGGTGAGATGGCGAATCAAAAGCATTCTCAGAGGAAGTTTCAGTCATGGTAAACAATATTTTTTTCATTGACTTCAAGCATTTTATCCAGTATGCTATTTTTCAGTAATTTTGCAAGGAGGAAAGTGTTCTTCTGGCATATATTTTACTTTTGTTCTCCGGTAAACAATGATGAGTCGGTCTGATTAACTGAAAGAGATAGCCCAACATTTATGGTCTTTGTCTCTAAGTGGGTACATGCTTACATTCCATTTATAGAAAACTTATCTTTATGGTTTTGATTGGCTTTTCTTAAGCTCAAACTCAACATACTGTGTAAGTAGTGCATAAAAACCCAACACAACATTTTATCAAGTTTTCTTGAAATTCCACTGAGAACAATGAACTTTCCAAAATGCATTAAGTATTAACATTCTAAACCTTCTAAACCAGAAACAGTGAGGGACTTCCTCCCTCCCCGCCATTCTTTGATGCTACAAAGCACTGCCTAAAACAATAAGGCACTCACCACTAATAACAGAGTCATTTTCTGAACACCTCTTGCAAGAGCAGGTCAATGACTGACAGGATGAGGTTACGAACTCTGCCTTCTCAATACACATCTAAATGCTGCCAGCACCTGACTGCAATCTCTAGGAACGACAAACTCTAACACCTGCAATCTTATCAGCTGGCAGAAATGCCATACAAAAAACCCAGCTTGTCACCATCCCTGCAAGTAAATGTGAAAGGAGAAATCAGACTCATTACAGTTTTTACAGGAGTGACAATTTCCTTCCAAGTTGTCAGTCCAGCTTTTATTATGTTGCTTTTCAATTCTTTTGGTTAATGTAAAGGTGTAAATGAAACCCACCATTTTTATGTAGGCAAAAGATGAAGTGTTTAGATATAATTTGTTCATCCTACCTCAAGAAACAGTCTCTCTTGAAACCAAAATTAGTGAATCTCTGAACATTTACAGCTTAAATACTTCTCAATAATCAGTCACCACTCCAGGACCTTCAGTTTATTTTGTTATATAGCATTTTCCTGGCTTTCTCTTCCCTTCTATGTTTCTTATTTGAATATTTAATGTTTTACTTTAAGATGGAACCACCAAAAAAAAAAATCTCCTTTTGAAGGACATATAAATTAATAGAACAGCGCTATTCAAGGAGTACAAAGAAAAGTCTGTCCCCTATTATTTTGGGTTTTATTTGCTAAAATAGAACATAATTTTCTCAGCATAGTAAATTATCTCTATTTTCCTCAGCTTTTGACCTATAATTAACTCCTTGCAATTTTGTGCAGATACAAATTTCTAAATTATCTACCTTATTTGTATAATGGGATTGAATTTAATTTGTATTACAGGGGTTCTTTTCTGCATGCAACCCTATTTCCCACCGGATTTTTAAATTTGACTATTTTTTAAAATTCCAAACTTTTAAATACATAAAACAGACCTGTCTAAATCAAAAGAAGTCTTTGTACAAAGTACTGTTATTCAACTCACTAGACACCTTATAAACCCTTTCATAAATCTAAATTGCAGCAGTTTTTAGTCAATATTCCAAATCTTTGGAAAACATTTCTCTTGAAACTTTGTCTTACCTTTTGCACTAAGGACAAATGGGACCAATAAAGACACATGGTATTACAAAAATGATATATAGAAGTGAACAGGATCATTCTGAAAGACAGCTTAATACATATCCACTGATCTTCAACAGTGGAAGTTTAGTCTCTTGTATAGTTAGCCCTGCAATTTTCCATTATGTTCTTAAGTGACTTCTGAAATTCTAGAGTGACTGCCATTCTTACAGACAATAGGCACAAAGTAATCCCTCTCTGAAATAATGAAGTTGAAGGAACTTATTTCCCCAACAGTGCTGTTTACAAGCAGCTATATCAGCTTATTAAAAACTAAATTAGACTTTAGTTACAGTGAATGTGAGTAAATACTAAATACCTCTCTTCTTTCTTCTGTATCTCTTCCATTTCTTATATGTAACCAATATTTGTCACGAACAATGAATATTTCATTTAATTTTATTAGAATTTACCTTGTTGAGAGAAAAACAGAGTGATGTGGAAGAATAAAGAAACTTTGGTCATTAATTTCAAACCTGTTATTTTTGAACTTCCATAAGAAATCCACAGAGAGTAATCTATTGATTTTTCACTGTGCTGGATTGTATAATTTTTTCAGTCTTTGCCACTTAAAAATAGGAAGTACCAGATATGCTACATATTTAGGTATTTATGTTTCACTTACTAAAATCCTGTCAGTATAAACTTTCTGATTTGCCATGCTTTTGATTTAATGTAGAAGGTCATACATTAAGCTAAGGATGGTGGCTGCTCACAGATGACTCCATGGGATGTACCCATATCTGCTTATTTCTCTGTCGCTGACTCTTTTTTTCCTCCAAAAAGCCCTGCAAGAATTATTCAGTGAGATTTTTACTGCTAATATTATCTGGAGTCTGAATGGATACTTGGTTGCAGCAGCATCAGAAAGGCAAGGTGTCTGCAGGATTATTCCATGTTCTTAAGCTGTATGCATCAATAAATCCACTTTGTTTTCCCCAGTTATGTAATTACGTTCTATAAGTGGAACATACTCTTTTCAAAGAAAACAGTGTTGTTAAGCAGGACCTTAAGACTTATTGTCTCCTCTTCCACGCCTTCCCTTAATTTAATTTCCCATAATGTTAGGACTATTGTATTTCATGCCTATACTACATAATGTAGTTTTAAATTTCTTTGACATTTTATATCCTCTTTATATACTCTGACTTTTGACTGGTTAAAATATTGATTGTTTAGATCTACTATCAGAACCAAAAAAAGTCTCTAGATGAATTTCAATATTTTTAACAACTTATTTGCCCATCCAAAGAAATGGAATCCTCTTCGTGATGACATCTTAGGTTTTTATATTATAAAATATTTAAATAGCAGTGTAAGGAATGAATAAGCTCCCTAAATTGTAATATGTTCAATCAAACAGAATTAGCATCTCTATGGTAAAATAATTATTTTCTTCAGAATCTTGGGCTTATATTCATCTAATTCCTGAAATAATGTATTGCAAAATTCCATGTCTCTGGTGACTTCTACAGCACATCCTCTTCCCATCACAAAAATACTACTATTTTCTTCAACTTTTATATGGAATATTTTCTGCCTTCCTTAAGGGAATATTATTATTCTTATTTAGTTGAACTTTTTTTTTCTTTATGTGAGTATATTATGGACCTCATTGAAGATCAGTTGAATATCTTCAATTAAAAGTGCTAACTTTTCTGAATGATAGTTATTTTTCAGTGACTCTAAATCATGTGTTGCTTTAAAAATAGGTCTCATGAACACTGCTGCAAATTCTTCAAATCTGTGTTTGATGCACTTAATAAAAAAGCTGGTTTCTTTTCACTCTGAATGAATGATTTTATTCTGATTGACTGCACTAAGTGTTTTGCTCTAGGATCAAGCATGCAATTTCTTTAGGCATGGCTGCTTCCTTCATTACCTAGGACACAGTGTCTTAGAACAGGGCAAACCAATGTGCAAACCCAGGTTAGCCAAGGAACAGATATTCTAGATGTCCTGATCTAGAGATAGACTAAATGTACTTGCAGAATAAAGAACAGTGAATAGAACATGTCTGCAGAGAATTCCACACATAAGAATTCTACACGCAGTAAAATGTTTCCACACTGGAGGTGACCTTTTCTACAATTTCACAAGGCATATGTGGTACATGATATAAAAAATTCATTATTTTTCCAAAATAGGTAAAACAAATCAAATTAGTAAATTAACATTTCATTTTTATGTTTCAATAAAATAGAAAGAAAAATCAAAGATTTGTGCTATGCTAAAGAGATATTAGTAGGAAGAAAGAAAAAAGAAGTTGTAAATAAATAGTAAAATGGAAATGCTTTGGGAAATAAACCAGAGTGATTTCATTAATAATGAAACAGGTAGAACTGCTAATTTAGTAATTGTGTGAAAGTAGAATAGTTATAAGCAAATTCCTTCTATATCTTTCAAAAGAGTTAGAATTCTCATGTAATGTGAACTTGAGGTGCAGGAGGGAGGGGGTAGTAGGCATTGTTTAACAAACAAAAAGGGTAAGAAATTTAAGAAATGTGGCAAAGCTGCTTGTTGTTCATCTGCTTGCTCTTGTCTGTCTTATTAGTCCCTTGATATTACACTGACAAATCAAAAGGAAAACAGTATCTTCTAGAAACAAACAAAAAAAACCCCTTAAACTGATGAGTAATTACTTAATGTAAAGCAGCCTACAAGAAATAGTCTTTTGAGAAGTAAAAGTATCAACCTGATTTTTCTCTAGTATTAAGTTGCTTTCTTTCCTCTGTTTATACCATGTTTATACCATGTTTATACCATACTATACCTTCTTCTGGAATTCCTATTTACATTTAACAGCCACTCAGGTTTTCCAACATTGTGTTCCAATTTTCCTTTTATTATTGGACACTATATCTACCCTGTCAAAATTATTTCTCTTATTGATTATTCTAGCTCTAATTATAGCATGGGACACATGAATTTATTCTATTAAGACTACCTCCAAACAATATCTTCTGTATTGTCTGGAATCATAGATTTTTTGCTCATCTATAGGCATTAATCACAATTACAGGTTTTTATTGACTAATTCTCGCCCATTACACTAGAAAACAAATAGCTATTGGTTTGGGGATTTGTTTCTTCTCAAACCAACCTATTTAAAGACTGTGTACAGCTGCAAGATTAAGTTCGAATTATTTGTCAGGGGACATCTATTTTTCAAAGAAAAAATACTACTGAATACTTATAAGTAAATAATGAATACAAGTTTGCATAATTAATTAATTATTTTTTGATCTATTAATTTTTTTTCTTATTATTTTCATACTTATATGTTCCACAAAAAAGTGCTACAGGTAGAGAAAATTCTTTAAACGCTTATTGCAAATTATAGCTTATTCCAACAGACTAATTTATTGCAACTGAACAAAAGAGTTTATTAAATATTAATTTTTTTCTATCTTCACTGATATTAGTGATTTAAGTTTGGCTATAGTATAATCAATTACAGTGAAACATGCTGTGAGAAAGTGAGCCTAGCACATTAATTTAATCTATTTTAGCTACTCCTGCTGTCTCCAAAATAATTTCTATGGTTACAAGGCATTTGTCAAAGATTTCTAAAAGAAAACATCCACTGCTGCTGATTCTTCTCTAAATAAGGCTAACATTTTATTATTCTCTCTTGAAATACCTAGTTTGGGATTTCTGTATCTCTAAACATTTCTACCTTGGTAGAAGAGAATTAAAACATTGTCATCAATTGACATTTTCTATAGACAAAATGCATGGTAGCTGCTTGTAAAACAGATACAAGAAACATGCAAATGTTTATAAGCAGCTAGGAGAACTTGACATGTCTTATCTGAGATATCAAAGTACTCAGCTTCTTTTCACCCTTTCAGGAGACACACTGACAGAATCCACCATGGGTTTTAGCCTGTAAGACTTTAGTTGTAGGCTGACATGAATATAAATTGATACTTATAATATCAAGAAGGCAGGAAGGAAAGGATTGTAATTGTAATCTCTTAAATATCAACCTATCCCAGCTTTGATCCTGAATTTGATATAGCTCATGTGTGGTCCCAAGTGGTAGAAACTTTTAATAGGGAGATTCAAGTCTTAATACCTGAATGTAACTGGCGTCACTCTTATATGACATAGATTGGTTTTGGGAGAAATACATTATTTTCAATCATCATTTGAGAGAAAATAATACAAGCTGCTCTGAGACTTCACTATGAAGCATCACTAGAGCTTGAAAATAGGCCATGACTACATCCTATTTTATCTTGTAAAAAGTTTCATTGCTACCCAAAGAGGCAAACTCTGCCTCTTCTTTTTGTTTCCCTCCTTCTGCCAGAACAAGAATTCATGAGTCTCCACAGTGAGCTGCTTCTAAAGCCTTAAACTCCACATTAAAAAGCCACATAGCTGTCACCCTCACTGATATCCATGCAGGAATGTGGCTCTTTTGTCCTGTATTTACAGAAACATTGAAATTCCATTCTGTGGAGGAATGTCTCTGCTGGCCATTCAATACAAAATAAAGTGAATCTATTTTTCTTAAAAAGGATTATTTGATTTTATATATATATATATATATATCTGTGTGTGTGTGTATACATACACACACATATATATACTTATATTTGTTTATTTATCACAGAGGATTGCCAGGATTGTTATATGCTGGCATGATGGCAAATGCTCGGAAATACAATCTGATTAATTCGGCAGATAAGAACTTTGAATTTTTTCAATTAAGACATCATAGCATAAACTATGTCAGAAGCTACCTCTGGACCTAATCCATGCCCTGTTCAAATCAGTGCTAATTTCAAAGTTGGCTTGGATTTTTGAAGACTGTCCTCAGCATAAATAAAAAAAGGTTCAAGGATTGAGATTTCATGGTCTTTCTGGGCTCTTGTTCCAGTCCTCAACCACTTTCATGGTGTCAATTTTTGGCTTGCTGTGGTGACTTGGTTTCTTGACCCTGAAAGGATACTAGGTGCTTAAGAAAGCTGCTCTATCGGCTGGACAGGGAAGAAAACAATAATGAAAGGCTCATGGGTCAAGATAAGGGCAAGAAGAGACCCCTCAGCAGGTGCTATTATAGGGAAAACAGACTCACTTTCTGAAACTACCTGAAGTGAGTTTGCAGGGAGATGCATGTCAATCATGTCTTTCTAGTAACAAGTGCTAGAATAAGAGGAATTGGTCTCAAGTTATGCCAGAGGAGGTTTAGATTTAATATTAAAAAGGATAATAACCAAAAGTGTTGTCTAGTGTTCATCATTCAATCATTTGATTCAATGATGAAACATTTAGATGGCTCCCTGAGGGACATGGTTTAGTGATGGACTTGACAGGGCTGGATTAACAATTGAACTTTAGGATTTTAAAGATCCTTTCCAACCTGAATGATTCTATGAGTCTATGAATTAGGGAAAAAAATTAAGTTATTACCAATCAAACCAAAGTAGGACAATGAGAAGCACAACCAAATCTTTCCCATTCATCCCAGGCTCAGCTTTATTCAGAATTATTTACTTTCTTCCTCTGAGAGGTGCAGTGAGATAGGAAAGGGGATTATGGTCAGTTCATGGCACAATATCTCTACTGCTCCTTCCTCTTAATTGAAGGGAGAACCCTCAATCTTCGCCTGCTACAGCATGGTTCCTTCTATTAGAGACAGCTCCCCATGGACATCCCCAGCATTGCTCCTTCCCATGGGTAAGAGGTCATCACAAACTGCTCCAGTGTGGGTCCCTTCGACGCTGTGCAGTCCTTCAGGATCAGCCTGCTTCAGGGTCACAAGGCCTGACAGGAAACCTGCTCCAGCATGGGTTCCTCTCTCTAAGGAGCCACAGGTCCTGCCAGGAGCCTGCTCCAGCACAGACTTGCCATAGGCGAACAGTCCCTTTCGGGCATCCACTTGAAGTGGCACAGGTAGGTGGTGAGTTACTACCACCTTCCTGAAAGCATCTGCTAGTTGAAGACGTTCAGGCAGGCTCACATCCAATCATTCAGTCTCCACTCACACCACAGATAGCTCGGTAGCAGGAGGTCAAACAACAAGAAGGGTCTTCTGTTTGGGGTTCTAATGTGGTTCAATAGCGTCAACACTGAAGGAGTCCAGGGACAGAAGACAAATGATACAGGAGGGTCTAGGTTTAAGTATAGGACATGAGTGGGCAGAGAAGAGCATCGGGGAACCAATGATCTGAGGGCACAGGGGTGGTACGAAGGGTAGGAACTGATAGGAAATACCAAGGTGAAAAGGCAGGGACACACAAACCAGCAGGAAAGCAGGGAATGAAGTCTCTAGCATATGAACAAGGGGTAGGTAAAGGGGGTAGGTAAGGCAAATGGGCCAATGGGGAAAAGAGAACTGAGGTAAATTAACATAGTGCTGCAGAACACCATGGGGCAAGGCCCTTTCCTCTAAGTTGGAAGGAATGACTGGAGCCTATGGTGTGTTCTTCCAGAGCGTGGTCATTGGCCTTCCCCTGGTAGGCTCATGGGCCTTCACATTCACTTTCTCCAACGTAGGGATATCCATGGGCTCCACCATGGACCTGTAGGGGCAGGCTGCAGGGGCACAGCTGCCTTGCTATTATCTGCACCACAGGCTGAAGGGGAATCTGTGCTATGGTGCCTGGAACACTTCTTCCCCTTCCTTCTGCACTTCTTTTGGTGCCTGTAGAACTTTATCTCTCACATACTTTTCTCTCCAGACACAGCTTGTTGCAGAGATTTGTTTTCCCTTTTTACATGTGCCATCACAGAGGCACCATCACTGACAATGAGTGGTTCGACCTTGGCCAGTGGTGGGTCCAACCTGGAGTCACTGGCATTGCCTCCATTGTACACAGGGGAGCCTCAGGCAGCCCCCCACAGAAGGCACCCCTGTATTCCCCCCATCACCAAAACCCATCATGCAAATCTAATACCTGTATCACTTTGCAATTTGTCATTTACAACTAATATCTGAAGTCTGTTGCTTTCTTCTTTATGGCAGCTCATTACAGTTAGCTGATTGTAGCAAGCCGATTCTCTCCTGCCTAGTCACATCACCTCTGCACTAAACAAATCCATTTCCCTTTTCCTCTTCTCATCTATCACATGCTCCCTTCCCCTAACCATCTCAGAAGTATAGTACTAATGAGTATATCACTATAAAGTAAAGAAGATCAAAGAAGAAAGAGAAAACTTTAAAATAAACAAAGTGATCAAGGTAGCTCTAGGCACATGTATCTGGTTGCAATGAAGAGATACTAATGTAGTATTTTTCTGGGAGAAAAAAGGGTCAGTCACTTCAAGTCTTTTTCTGAAGGCAATCAGCCATGAAGAAATTAGGCATTAACTCCCAGATTCTGGGCAGCATGCTCTTTCCCCTTCACTGAAAAGAATTGAACCCTCAATTTTGGTATAAAGAGCTCACTATTTTCTCAAGAAAATCTATATGGAGCTCACATTCCTTGAAAGATCAGGAAATTAAAATAATGATTTTCCTAATTGTGGTAGGGTTGTAAATTACAGTAACTGTATTTGAAAATAGAAGGAGTAGATCTTTTTCATCTGCTTCTTAAATTTCTAATACACAGTTTGCAGGAAAGGAACAGTGGCAGAAAAATAAAAAACTGATGAGGATGAAAGAAAACCCTTTCAATATGGGTAATTTGCAAGATAAATATCTCTTCAGTGTACGAATTCCGACTTTAATAGAAAAACAAAAACCCAAACCAGTCTTCCCGATGTCATGTCTCATGAAGCAAGCATGAAATGTACCTTGCGCATGTCAACTGGCCTATTGCCTAGATTAATGTTTGCTCTAGAGATGTAAATGAAAATTAAATTTTTAATAAAAATTAATTATCTTTTTGCATTATGCACACAGACCTATGGCTCTGTTTTGAGATCAGATGACAGCAAGCCAATGAATAACAAAATCTATCAAGAATAGGAAAGAAAACTGTAGTGCCTTTATAAAATGGAAGTTTTAAATGCTCCATTTAATGTTTTCTGAAATATATCAAATATAAAAAAGGATAATAATTCCTCGAAGAAAGCGTGCAATAATAAAAGTATTATCTTCACTTTATATAAAATTTTTTGAAATGTAAAGATTGAGGCTTACGAATTGTAAGTGAATGCACACAGCCCCAAGAAGAGGTAAGCCATGACTTACCCTTCAACTCTGCTGCATTATTCCCTATGATGAATGTGTTATTAAAAGGCATTAAGAATCACCACTCTGACACTGGAATTTTAGCAGCAACCACTGATGAACTTACTGTCTTGGACATATTTTTGTTCTATCCTTTTTAGTTTAATTTTAAAGGCAATTTTTCAGGGAATAGTTATGACTAGGAGTTTCCATAGATGCAAAAGTTTCAAAATCTAGCCAAACCATTAAGTTACATATTTTCACAGAAGTGAGGCTTAAATTTGTTCATCCAAGTTATTCAGAGAGTAAAAGTAATAATCATAGACTGGGGATTAAGAATTTGTTGGAATTTCCATTGTCTATTGTAAACATAGGTCTACTCCTATTTGTGTGAATAGGACATATACTGGACATCTCTAGCAGTGAAATAGAGGAAATTAAATATCAAACTCTTTGGAAGATAGAATAGATAGTATGCAGTTCATTTATCATTTTTTCTTATTTGTGTGATTTGGATGCATTACCAAAAATCACAAAAGCTAGGCTCTGCATATTTTCACCTAGAAGGACCCTGGTTCTTTGCAAGGGGAATTTTGCTTGGAGAATTAAGTCAGGCATCAACTCAGTTCTCCAAAATAAATCTGTTTCTTTAAATCCCTGTGAAAATAAAGATACATTTTTTTAGAAGTAAACAGAACTGTATAATATGCAGCATAGTAAGTTGGAATTCTATGGTGAAGTAGAACTTTTTTTCTAGATATTTAGATTTTCTACTGTTTTGTGATTTTAACACCTTTCTCTTTCAGTAAGCAGCTACACTTATGAAAACACAAAATCACATTGAATTCTTCACCACAAAACATTGATCACAGAACAGATTATTTCCTTCTCTCTGGTCACTGGCAGTGAAATGTGAGCTGAATGTCAAGGCAAGCCACTGCTTTTACCAGTCTCCTGGTGCTGCAGTGCAGACTCTGAGGTTGCTGGTCCTCAACTACCCTGTTTTTTAGCAATTCCCTGTTTCCTACTTCATTCGGTCTTTTTCTTTATTTTTTTTTCCTTTTGGATACTGCATCGCTAGTAAATTGATGTTTGAGAACTGATGGAGAACTCCTGGATGTCACTTAAAGCTTTTTTCATTGGCCCAAATAAAGTATTGAAAACCTATACATATTGATCCATGAATTATCAAGAGTTCCTTAAAAGATCCGCATGAAATATATTTTCTTTCAGTCCGGCTGCAATCTTCAAAGAGGATGTAGTTTTCTGTCAGTTTAATGTAAAATGTTCCACATATTTTCAACAAAAATTCAGAAATTCTCTCATAGGTTTTGCCCTGAATGCAGCTAGAAATCTTGATTTAAGATTACTAATTGCTTTATGACTCAAAACTCAATATGAAAACACTGGAAAAACAAGTTGCAATTTGTTTGGTTTGGTTTGGTTTGGTTTTTTTTTTCTTTTTCCTCTGGCATTTATACTGTGAGAAATAAACAGCTGGGGTAAGCAGCAGGCTTTTCAATATGTTTTATTTATTTATACACACAACTTTAAGCATATGTCATATTGATGGCATTTACATCATAATATATGTTGTTCCCTATAGCTGTGCAAATTCATCAAAATTGTCTGAATATCTACTGAATGCTAAGGGAGGAACAGCTTACCAAACTTTTTTTCCATCTGGTTCTTATCCCGCAGGCTCAGCTTTTCTGCATAAAGCACTCAGAGAAGGAAATATGTATTTTAAAATGTAATACTCTGCCTCTGAAATAAAGTGGTTCCTTTTCTCAGTCCAAAGGAAAGAAGAAATAGACATAGGAATTTAGTTTGTTCCAGCCTTGAGAACAAAAATAATAGAAGGGAAGCATCCATGGTGAGAACTAAGAGGATTACATCTAGGTTAAATAAATTACATTAGAAAATGTGAGTTTATATGACAGCTTGTACAAAAAAATACACCTTTTCACTTGCACAATTCCACTTAAATTTATATGTATTTGACAGATTTACTGATGCAGAACTGCTGTTCTTTAAGTTTATGCTAACATTATAAGACTCTGTCCTTCACTGAATGCTGTCTAAGATGCTAACACTTATGTGCATCCATAGATTGAGATATAATATCAGGAAAAATTATCCAGGGGCTTCTCTTCATATGTAGGACTGGAATTGGTCCATGCATATTACAATCACGGGTTCAAGGCCTGTTAGCTGTTCTATCTATCAAGGCTATGTGCCTCTGTATGGAAAACTGTCTACCCACCCAAATTAGAATAAGCAAGTACTGATTTCTCTGATTGACATTGTTACAGTGTCTGATGATATCCACCAAATATTTCTGCTTGATTTGTTGGGTGTAGGTTAAGCCTGCTCCATGTCTACCCAGATAAAATAAACCTAAATAAAAATTAAGTTTAAAAAAGTAATAGTTTTCCATCTTCAAACCATAATGTATCCAAATCCACTTTTGTATTGTTTTTTCGCTCTAGAAGATTCATGGAGATCTACCTTCTATGTTTTGTTCTGGACAGTGAGTGGAAATGTATGCTTCATTTAGTGGGATATCTCCAAAGATGGAAAAATTAGCTCTAAATGACTAAATGACTGCATTAAATTACTAAACTGTTTTCTTTAAAGTAGTAGACATGCTTGCAATATACTTTGCATAGCAACATAATGCTGTCTGCTATTTGTTCTCTTGCATAAACACCCACAGCAATAAGGGTCCACTTGCTACTACAAGCCATGGGGAGAAAACATTCAGAAAAATGGAGCCAGGGAGTAGTACTGTAACCATGGCAACAGTTGTCTGGTGTCTTGCACATGCAGTATGGAATGAGAAGGCACATGCCTTTGGGCTCAGGGGGATACACTGTCCACACACCAATGACTCACCTTCTGCTTTTTCCCAGCGCTCCCAAAGGAGTGATGGGTACCTTCTGTTAAGAAAAATATGACTAGTCTGAAAAATGACAGGTGAAATGGAAACCTGGATAAGATAGAATCTTGACTTTATTCCAAATAGATAAATATTCCCAATATTTATTTCCTGGCAATGTAGAGATTTGCAAAACTGAAGATAGCATGTACCCTTTTTATTCTGTGTAGCCTGGAACCGTGAATCTTCTTAAGATGTATTTTATTTTCTCAGTTTAAGTTAGTTTTGTGATATGCCTACCACCTAAGATGTAAAGAACTGGTGTTAAAAAAAAAAATCTTCCCACAGTAACTTTTAGAAAACATACAAATTTGAAACCATCTTGATTTCTGAATTTATGACACAGTTTTCTTTGCCTCCAGTAGCAATTTCAAGAGTATCTACTTTTTACATTATTCATTCACTGGTCATATTAATATCGTTCAAAAAAATGAAAACTACAGAAAAAAGATTTGGTTTGATTACATGGTTGGCACCTGAAGTTTTCTTCCTTGGGCAATGCTATCTGAAATTTGTGCTTATCTTGTTAAGCATTCACAAGCTCAATAGGAAGGCTGAAAACAAACATGCCATTTCATCCTTGGAAAGGCTGTTAATAAGGTGGAAGTATTTATTTTTATCATTCCAAAATCATTCTTTGTTCTTTACCTCATGTTTATTTCTGCAAATAATAAAAACAAAGAACTCTCCTTTCAAAACCATCTAACAAAGTAGAGAACAAAATGCCAGCAACCAGAGGAAATATACTGAGTCCTTGAGCTTACTCAGAGTCCAATAGTGATGTAGCTGATTGGAGTCCCTTCAGTGATGTGAAAGAATACAAATAAATTTGGACATAATATGAAAATACGTGTATGCTATAATTCAGCATCATCATCAGAAAATTATCATGAAATTCACTTCTCTAATGAAAATTGGCTGGTATGATTCCATTTAGTAGAAACAAGAAGATATTACTGGATCTGGTAAAGCTGCAGAAATGGGAAAATGCTGGCCTGTGAATTTTTCTGTTCATAAATGCAAGAAAGCAACCAGTGAGAGAAAAAAATTGACATTCATATATTAAATTTTAAATATATCAAAAGAATTATCATTGTTCCTGTCTATATTGCTCAGCAAAAACATTTTTGCACTCTCCAGTGGTGGAAATGAAACGCAGAAGGATTAACGAATAATAGATAAAAGCTAAAATGAAGAATAAATAAATAAATAGGACTGAAAACAGTTTATACTGTATAACAGAAAACAATAGCATATTCCCACTCAGAATACTGAGTTTTATTGTGGAACTTAAATATATGTATTAAAATAATAGAAATGAGATGATTCTATCAGAGGCGTGATAAAGACTGCCATACAAAAAGCAAACAAAATGACTGAATAGTTTGATTTGAAAATGGGAAAGAAGCTAAAAAATAGACAATTTTAAGAACATAAATGGAATCTTAATCTCCTAAAATAGTGATAGCAAAACATTTCAGTTAAGTTCATCCTTCAGAACTTTTTTAAAAAATGTGTGCTTGTGGCACACACATTTCATGAAATTTTTCTACCATAAAGATTTATTAGACCAACAAAATTTAATAGTATACCTGTACTATTGAAACATACCATATTTAAATGTCCATATTTATACAATAGTGAGTGAAATCTGAATTCTCTGAATTTCTATGATTCATGTTGTGCCTTGTTTCTGATTGATGGAGAAACAATATCAACTAAGTATAACTATAGATGCCTATTGTGAATTTTCTTATGCCTTTCCCAGAAGAAAATCCTGCAGACTCTAAAAAGATAGAGCCATGAAAACCAACACTTACTCCAAATAGCAATTTCTACTATGTCTTCTTTTTATTTTCCTAATTATTTGTTATAGGTAAATTATGTCCATTGAAACATAGTTTTAATTTAAAAATACACTTTTGTTGACATCCAGATGCTGCATAAAATTAGCTAAATCTTGCTCTGTTGGGCATTTGGACAGAAAAAGAATCAGGATAAAATCAAAATCAATCTCCTTTGCTTTTCAGAATTAATTTTATTTTACTATTTTTATAACAATTTTACAACAGTTTGAGGCAAAAATTAAATATCTCCCTTTCTGGAAAAAAAAAAAAAGCCAGAATCCAAAAACACCAGACTCAAGTGCTATTTTTTAAATTGCCAGAACAATTATCTGACATTTAATATGGTAAATGTTTTTAGTAGGCATTTGTTGCCATGTCTCACTGCATATTTAGTCAACCACACTGCAGGATTACCACCATAGGTGAAACTATCATAAGTAAGCAAAGAACTTCCCACGTGCTTTTTTCCATTAGGGAATTTAGGTATCCATGCAACATTTTTTTCTTTCTAGTCCCCAAAGAAAGCCATTGCTTCTTGTGTCTATGGCAATAGATTAGTGAAAAAGATTTGTTTTGGCTAGGAAATCTGTAGGGATTCTACAGAAATGATTCAACAGTAGCCAGAAAGCAATTAAGCTTCTTCAGAGGCATGAAAATTAACTGTAATCATACCTTGATTTAGTTTGTGGAATTTTAACCAGGGGCTCCACACAAATCCCAGAGGTAACTCACTGCTTTAATTGTTTAATTATATTTGTGATATGAAACAGATGCTTTTCTTGGTGACCTCATCTACTTGAATATCACTTTGAAACATATGCTAAATGACCACCTTGCAGTTAGGTCAGGTGATTAAGAAGACAGCCAGATGGTTGTTTAATCTAAGTGAATAATGTTAGGAGATTTTTTTTCTGGAAGTACATTTAGTAACACTTATATTTTTTGCATTTTATGCTATTTCAAAGTCTGACCAGTACCCTATTGGTGTATATGGATTTTCAGTGCACCAGGAGACGGTTTATAATAGGTTATCTGTAGTAGATCATGTCTGATATTAATGGTTTTTCTTTTTATTTTTTAAAATTTTTACTTCTGAAATGGTGCTGGAAAATAACAGCTCTAAGAAAAATTACTATGTTATTTACATTATTTTAGAAGTCTAATTAGCAAAGTTCATCTCCTTGAGCATGTGGAAGTAATAAATATTCTACTTTTTCAATGGCAAAGAAGCGTAATACGCATATGAACATTGTAGAGCTATCAGCCCTACTACAGATTGAAAGAGTCATTACACAGAATGTATAATGAGGTTTGCCTCAAAATTAGGAAGTTAAAAACTTATTTTCAAGTATTTGTCAAGGGTTTTTTATTTTTATTTAGTATGTTTATTTCATTTTTCTTTTTTTTTTTTTTTGTATGGAGGCATTTATTTCATATGGCTTTCAATCTGGAATTCATTTTTAAATGCTCCTGTATAGATTCAAGTTTTCAGCGTCGTTTCCATTACTTAGTTTACTCTTTCTTAACCTGTGGACTTGAAGCTTTTGCACTTCTTTCAGTGTTGCTCATGGTTACTCAAAACTCAAAAGGGCTGTTTAAGTTGCTGGACACATTCCTCTGTTCAGGCAGGTTTTGAGAACTTTCTCTATCTGGCATTTCCAAACATGCCGCTGAGTAATTAACAGCAACTCTAGACAACCTGGAACTAGTCTAGAAATTACAAATATGAATGTGATTGATGGAATTACCTATTATAAAAGTAACATACAATTGCTCTGTACATTTGCAGTTTGATCAGCATTTCCTGAACAAAGCACTGGAGCTGTCAATCTCAAATAGGATCTACAGGCATATGTATCTAAATGAATCAGAATTTACAGAACATATACTTCATTACACCCATGCACCTCTATCTGCTCAGGTATTCCAAAATACTTATATTTTAGCACCCTTGTGCCTTTACTATGAAAACAATAGGGGAAAAAAAAGTAAAAGAAATATTGAATTTAATGTAGTAATGCATTTTTCTCCTTTCAGTAAAAGTAGACAAATGAAGTCATTATAGTCTTTTTTTTTTTAATATCAATTCCCCTTTCTGATCTACTAATAAAATAGTTTTGTCCTAATATGTAAGCAGAATCTTGAACCTGTGAAGCAGAAATTGTCTCATTGTTAATCAGAGCTGTGGTTTAATATGATTTAGGTCAAGGAAATAAACCTTTGCTGCGCAGCTTGATTGCTGGTACTGACATCACCACTTTTATTACTTTCACTGCTTTGGAAACCAATTGCAATTCAGTTCAGAAATAACTCTGTTTGCTCAGCCAAACTGACTTCAATGCTTTCTCTGCGAGCTGACAGCTGGCTTGCAACAGATGATGATGAGTAATCAGCTGATCATGTCTGAAAACAGAACCATGCACCTGGAACCATCTTAAATTCACATTTCTATTGCATTTGGAATAGTTATGGAGGCCTCAAGAATTGATTTAATATCATCATATCTCTTCAATATTAGTTTTTGCAAAATTGGTTTCCTCTAGGTGAATTTGCATAGCTGAGTTTACCTGTGCATATACTTGAAACTTTTCTCTAGTTCTGTAAATTAAGCATTCACACCATCTTTGACATCCACAGATTCTTTTCCCAGAAAATGTTTCCTCAGACTGAGGTAAAATTAAGATAGTTCAGAGATAAAAATAATTAAAGATTAATGTATCTATATTCAAATTTAAAAAGCCTCTTGTAGGCTTCAGTCACCAACCTAATAATTTGTTTTCAGGATTTTTTTCATTATCTTTTACCATGTAACTACAAATCTTGGTGATATTGATATAAATGTTTTGCCTTAGCCACAGAAATGGTCATGTTGAATACTTTTTTGTAAGAGTTGTACATATCAAATGGAGAAATTATTGGCTTATTTTGCTTGTTGACATATCAACTGACATATCATATGTTGACATATCAAATGACAAATGGAATAACAAGCAATGACAATGGAATAACCTTCTGAGAGACTTGCTCAGTGCTTATGGTTGTATTGCTGCAGCTTATGTCTAGTCACAGGTTCAGAAAAAGTATCAGCTGAAGATCAGTATACATACCCCACTATGTGATACAACAACAAAGATCGTTGGGTATGTCTGAATTTAGGAAGGAGAGGCCTACAGAAAAATGAACTATGATCTTCAGTTATCCAAGGACATTACAATTGAGAGAATGGTTAACTGACACTACTGATACTCCATTAGTTAGAGGGTTTAAATATGGGGTATTATAGTATAAACTACCAGGGTCCTGTATATAATCTCCCTTTGTAAATTAGTAGTAGGTCTGTGCCGTCTGAAAGTGAAGGAGCCTTTCTAGAAATTCGGACTGGAGATTATACCACAGGTAGACTTTGTAACTGATTTTTATCAGGAAGTAAAAATCTTTATGAAAAGGATTTCTCTGAGAGGACAGACACATGGCTGCTTGTCAAGGAATTGATTATTTATATTTGAATTTTTCAGATAAAGTTTTTCATCGGGGTGTTTTAAAAGACTTTGGAACAAAACAAACAAACAAACAAAAAAAACAAACAAAAAAACACCACAAAGAGAAAGCCCAACAACCAAACCCAGTGTTTTATAGCCTCAATATTTGAATCTCAGTTGTTTCCCCTGGTTCTCATTGGTGTTATACTTCATTTAGAGTAATGAGGTTTTATGGCATACCGATTAAAGAATAAGAAACCAGGCTCTTTACAGTGGTACTTCCTGACTGTAATCACAAACTGAAATACAAGAAGTTCCTTTAAACATAAGAAAATTATTTTGTGGAGTGATTATACAGGTTAACAGGTTTTGTAGAGTCGTCAAACACAGGTTACTCAGTGAGACTGTGAGGTTTCCATCCTTGAAGACATTCAAAATTCAGCTGGACCACATCCTAAACTGGATTAAACAGTCATCACAAGACCCTGCCAACTTTACCACTGACTCTGTGGCTATTGTGGAATGACCTGTGCTTTGAAGGAAGTTGTAATTTTCCTGGGAAACAAGCATGTCTGCTCACGAAGACAAGCTTGTAAGGGATTGTAGGATGTCAAGGGCAGAAGACATGAGACAAAGACCAGCATCTCACAGGGGACATGTGAAAGAGGAGAAGGGAGAGACTGGCCAATAGCCAGGTCTCAAGGACAAGGGACAGGAAACTTCATGGAGTATAAATGCTGGTACTCTGGGCTTGGTTTGGTTGTTATAAATAAACCTACACATTTCATTTTAATGAAATCATCACAGAGATGATTTTTTATAGTTGTTCACTTTCCGATTTATATAATCATATATTTAAATTCTAGTTGCTTGTGAAACAGCTACATTATGTAGTCTAATCAACTCTTCAGACATGCATATCATCATCCATATATTATAAATACAAAACCGCTTTCTTTCTGTTCGTGACCATCTTTTTTATTCCTGTTGTATCCATTATCATTGAATGTCATATACAGAAGCTTTCTCAAAAATATTCCCACGAGAGTTTTGAATTTTGAATTTGTCTTTTCTCATTTTTCAGTCACTTTGAAAAAACAGGATGCATTTTGCATGCAAACAAAGCTGGAAAATATCTCTATCAATCTCTATAATCAAGGGTGTGTATTTTGCTTGTTCAGTGCAATGGCCTCACAGAGATAGCAGATAATATTCACTACTAATGTTTTAGCATATTCCTTCTTTATCATTTTCTTCTTTGTTTAAAGAGTTGATCAAAATTTAGCCTGTTATCAGCATACACTGCTGTATATCAACCTTTTTGTAATGACAGCGGAGAAGCTTTTTTCTTCCTCAAATTTATCTCAATGCTTTTTTAGTGAGTGAACCCCAATTGTGTAAAAACTTCCTTTTTCTACTTAGTGGAGAATAGATTGCACTTAAGAGTTGAACAAGGATAGGAAACAAAGTATGCTGTCACAATCTCTAGAATACAGATAATCACACTTATCTGAAAAAAAGAGTATGAGTAGGAAAAAAAAATGTCACCCTTTCCAAAGATATATTCAGGGAAGAATGTAAATTAGAACTGATGACAAATCTCAGAAACAGGAATACTGTAAGAAAGGAGCACTGTGTCCTTGCTGTGGGCAGTACCAGAGAGTGCTCAGTGTTGGAGCTGCACAGAATGTATTCCAAAGTATGGCATCTCTTTTCTAGAACAAGTACACTTTACCTGTGTTTGTTACTGCTTAGTGAGTAAGAATAGAACAAGATTGAAGAATTAAAAATGCATGCACATGGAAGAAAAAAGGTGAATGGGGTAGAATAATTATATATTAGTCTGAAAACCAATTGCCTCTCACTCTGCTCTCTCAAAGAACCACAGATGTTTCTCCTTGATTTTATGCAGATACTTGGACAATAATATTGCCATAAAAAAAAAAAAAAGAATTGGATTAGATGGCTCTGTACTTTCCAAAAATCATGTAATTCAAATCACAGAGGTAGTGTCATAAGATCATTTTGTCTAGCCTCTTTACTCAGCCCTTCTTTTTCTTTCTTAAGAGTTAAAAGGAAAATGGGTGAAAGGTGCAAAGAAGATGAAAGAAGTGAAGAAAAGAGGTGCCCTTACAGAAAAGTCACTAATCTCAGCAGGAAGGTAGGGTGGGACTGAATCAAGAGCACAGAGATCCTTTTCAGATGAAGAGGACCACACTTGAGCTTTTCCTGGGTTTTAAAAGAAAAAAAAAAGAAAAAAAGAAAAATATGAGGAGAGACTTTAACTGTCTTAGGTGTGCTAGCCACCAAAGAAGAGCAGAAAAGAGAAAGACAAGGATGTCAAGTGTCTGGGGCTGTCAAGAAACTAAGGATAACAAGTTTTAAGTTAACAGAAGGGCTCCCCTTACCTCGAGCAGTCACCTTTAGTTTTCTACCCAGTATGTATCTACTTAACCCTCCCAATAATGTCTCTCTTGCTGGTTTCTGTCAGAACTATGAGTTCAGCTTTGAAATATGGAAGGCCATTCTTCTGTTTTTCTTCCAAATTCTTGTCTGCAGCTCTCTTTCACCTTTAAAGCTACCAGTCCTTATCTGCTTCTTGTTTTCTCCAGCACTAAATCTCTCCCTTTACACCTTTAGAATTGCTGAAATAGTATAAAGGAAATCATAACTTTAATCTTTAATCAGTGCCTGGATATTCTATTTTCAAGTGAATTCTTCAAGACTCAATTTCTTGTATATGAGAACATGCATATGGATCCATTAAATTGGACTATGTACAAGAAAACAATGGTATGGATTATAATTTCTATTCCTGTATATTTTTTTTATAAAATTCTTTGTAGGATTTTTTAATTTTTAACATTGTTCTAGGACTTGGAAGTTAGCAAGCATTAAACCCTCTCAGTGTCTGTAAAGTTTAGCTGATTATTATAAGAGCTGTAAACTAAATACTTAGAGAAATACATTTTTGATTGTAGAACACTGTTTAGCTTGTCAACAGGTAATCCAAATTCAGGTTTTTAATGAAATCTAAGAAAACTTTTTTTTTTCTGTTTGGCACATTTTGTCAGACAATATGCGTTTTTAATGCAAGATCCACAAGGAGAGCACAACTGTTTACAGTATGCAAATGATATGCAAATATGCCCTTGTTTTCTGACAGAATCATTGATGTTCAAGGATATCCTGCCTTCCCCAAATGAGATGCAAAGAATGAAAAATTCTCTCAAGTTCAGCAACTGCCAAACTCCACGTCTAGTACAGCAGTGTCTAGCTTTCCTGGCCCTGCAAGCTGCATACCAAAACCCCTGCATGTCTGAAAAGCACAAGACATTTATTCTGTAACTAAGAAGGGCAGATAGGTCCTTGAGAGTGGTTCAAAGGTAGAAGAGAACAAAAGACAGAGGAGACCTCCCTAGGAGATCTCACTATTCTATTACTTCAGGGAGGGTGGGCGAACACCTTGATCACTGAACGACCTTTTGATTTCAGCTTCAAAAGAGCTTTGTGTCTCTGCATAGTCAGGGATTTCAATCAGTCAGAAGCCCAGGTGCTGCATGCTGTACACCCCTGCCACCTCACTTGAACTTACATACCACTCTTGATCTTTCTCCAGAGGTAAGACTTAAATGAAAGAGCTAATTACATGGCCAGCTAGTCAGCAGATGTCATATTTTAAAAAATAACATTTTAAAAAGAAAAAATACCATAATTTTAACAGTAAGGCTTACTTATCACTGGTTTTGTCTTTCAGACCACAATTATACAGCCAAAATGTAAATAGCAATAGCACTATAAGCAAAAAGGTAAAATTGAGAACACTAGTGACATCAAATTTTCAATGTCCAAAAGGAAGTCTAGAAGAAAGGTGGATGGAAATAGTTGTGACTCTTCCATATTTATAAAGCAACAATGTATAGAGTACATGAAGTGTCCATGATGTTGTTTTTCTTCCTGACTTATAATTAAGAATGCAAGAAATATGAATTTATAGGTTAGGCACCAGATCCAGTGCTTGTATAGCATTGCTAAAGTTAATAGAAATCAGCTCATTTACCTCCCCGGGGGTTCTTGTGCTAAATATTATTTGAGCTGCTTTATATGTTCATCTTCTATATCTCACATACTTCATACAAAGGAAATGTAGGCAGTTTCTTTTTCAGATTGTATTCAATATTTTATGTGCTGAACAGAGATACTCATTTTCTTCACTTGTCCTCAATCTTGTTTTTTTAATATAGCACCATTTGAAATAGGAGGTAATATGGGGAGTGTCTATATCTTAAAAAGCTGCTTCTCCTTTCAGCAGCCACATATTACTTTAAATTATATAGGCAATATTTTCTACATAATTTTGAAAACTCGGTTTCAACTGTAAGACAAAATGCAACTATTTTGCTGACATAAATGAAGGTGCAGTAATTATTAGCTATTTATTTTCAAAATTAATAAAGATATCTATTCATTTATTTTACTCAGATATTGGTCTGTATTCTGTTCAATTTCCACATAGAAACTACATGGAAGTTGTGTCTCAAATGTACATGTGATTTGACTGTGATGTTCCAAAAAGTGCTGCACACTGAGCAACGCCCTGATTACTGCAGCCACTTACTATGCTAAATGCACACTCATCTTGGGTCACCCATGCACTAGAACTGCCTGCAGCTTGCATAGCATTGCATATCCACAACACATTGCTGTATAACAGATTCAGATGAACCACATATATACACAAATTCAGTGGTTATTCATCTCAGCTACACACCAGATATTGGGAAAAAAAAGATGGATACAGACAAACAACCGACCCAACTACGACCACCCTCCTAGTTGAAGAAACACTGGAGAGATATTCTCTAGGTTGTTCCATCTAATTCTTTCTCCTCATATCCCCAGTATAATTAATCAAGAAAGAAGATTCAAATCAATTTAATCTCCACCTACTCACATTTTCTTAGCCCCTTCATGTATTTTCTTTTCCTGCAAACTTCATATACTAGTGCTTTGCTCCTCAGTGGAATTCACAGAATCACAGAATGGATTAGGGTTTGAAGGGATGGCAGTGGGTACTATCAACATCAATGCTCATACAGGGCCGTCCTAGAGGGCATCACACATGATTGTGTTGAGATGGTTTTTGAATATCTCCAGTGAGGGAGACTCCACAGCCTCCCTGGACAGTCCATTCAGTGCTTGGTCACCCACACAGTAAAGTTCCTTCTCCCATTCAGGGAGAACTTCCTGTAAATCAGTTTCTTTACATTGCTTCTTGTTCTATAGCCCAGTGCCTCAGACCAGAGCCTGGATCCATGCTCTGGACAGCATTCCTTCAGATATTGATAGACATTGATGATATCCCTTCTTAGTCCTCTCTTCTAGAGACTGAACAGGTCCCTCTCTCAGCCTTTTCTCATAAGAGAGATGCCCTACACTCCTAATCATCTTTGTCACCTTCCTCTGGACCTGCTCCAGGAGCTTCCCCTCTTGTACTGAAGAACCCTGAACTGGACATACTAGTGCTGAGTAGAGGGGCAGGATCACCTCCCTCAACCTGCTGGCAAAGCTCTTCCTAATGCACCACAAGTAACCATTACCATTACCAAGTTACCCCTTTTGGCAATGGGGGCACTGCAGGCTCATGCACAGCTTGTTGTCCACCAGCACACACAGGTCCTTCTCTACAGAGCTGCTTTCCAGCAGTTTGGCCCCCAGCTTGTCCTGGCCCGCGGGGTTATTCCTCCCCACGTGCAGGACCCTGCATTTGCCCTTGTTGCATTTCACAACGTTGCACTCTGCCCATTTACATCTCCCCAACCTGTTGAGGTCCCTCTGAGGGGCTGCACAGCCCTCTGGGGTCACTCCTCCCAGCTTTGTGCCATCAGGGAACTTGCTGGGGAGGCACCTGCCCCTTCATCCAAGTCATTGATGAGTATGTTAAACAATACTGAGCCCAGTATTGAACCTTGGTGGGGGACACCACCAGTGACAAGCCTCCAACTACATGCTGTGACAGTGATTACAGCCCTCTGGGATCTGCTGTTCAGGCAGTTCTCAATCTACTTCCTGTCCACTCATCCAGTTCACACTTCTTGAGTTTGCCTGTGAGAGTTTTCTGACAGACAGGGTAAAAAGCCTTGCTGAAGCTGCGGGAGAAAATATCTACTGCTCTCCCCTCATACATCCAGGTAGCTATTTCATTGTAGGAAGCAATAATGTTGGTCAAGAATGATTTACCATTAGTGAATCCATCCTTATCTTCTTGTTGTCATCCATGTGGATGGCATCCAGAATGAGAAACTCAATCACCTTTTCAGAGATTGAGGTGAGGCTGACTGGCTGGTAGTTCCCTCCTTGTCTTTTTTTGAAGACAGGCATGACATTTGCCTCCTTCTAGTCCTCAGGCAACTCTCCTGATCATCACAACAATTCAAAGCTCATCAGTAACAAAATCTTCTCTATATTACTAGCCCAGTGTGCAGCACAAATTCAAAACACAGCACTATACTAGTCACTGTGAAGAAAATTAACTCTACTCCAGCCAATACCAGCACAGAGCTTTAAGAACCCTTTTGGGACAAGGCACTGTAATCTGCTCCTTCTGCAAGGTGATATCTCCATCAGCCTGCTGGCTTCTGTGCAACTTTCAAAGAGACAATTCTGTACTACCCTGCCACTGGAGTGTTGTAATTGTCCATTGTGTTGTAGAGGAGTTTACAGCCAGGATTAATTTACTTTCCATTTAATCTACTTTTACAACCCCTTAAAAAGGTATGAAAAAAAATCAGTGCTTAATGTAAAAGATGAAGTATGAGCTTTGTCATAGAACTGTAAGCCTTTCAAATTTTATATTTTATGTCTAGGAAGAAAATGTATAAACTTCCTTTTTATACCACATTTCCATTTCCATATAAATTTACATAACATGCAGTAAATCAGCTTAAATATAATCTACAAATATACTTTGCTTGCAAAGGGCAGATCATTAACAGAAAGTTTACTTTAGGCCTTTAAAATTCTTCTCCTATCTTCTGCTCTCTCTGGCTCAGTGACCACAGGGGATCTAATCCCTTAAAATACTGCTCATCTTCAATTAGCAGAGAGAACATATGTATGTTCTTCACTGAAATCCCCAGGTATCATGCAATGCAGTTCACTTCAGATTTTACAGTTAATTAAAGCCTTATACACATTTTCTGATTCTCCAGCTGACACTGGAGAGTTTTAAAGCTTAGACAATTTTAGCTATTACTCTGCTAAAAGTTTACTAATAAAAACATAATTGTTCATGTGCCTTTCTTGCTGACTAACACACTGTAATGGGAAGTTTATAAACACTGACCTCTAAATCCACTGACCACTGACCCTAAAGAAGATGAGTAGAAACTGAGGTTGCTAGAGGCACTAGATTTTTAACTGCCTACATAAAAATAATCCCCCACAAAGACCAGAATTCTCTGAGAAAACAAACCTTGAAAATTAGCAAATGAACACTGAGAAGAGGTCACAAAACACTTCCAGGTTATAATCTTGAAAACTAGTAGGTAAAAAATCACCTAAGCGAATTTATGCTTAGATCTTGTAGTAGACAGACGTCAATTTCTGATATGAGAATAAACACCATGCTTTTTGAAGGAAATAAAGTACATTGTTTTCTCTCCAATCGCTTTCAACAGTCCCTAAATTTACAGTATGCTTTCAAATCCTTCCTTTTTATTTAGTGTCCTATATAAGGAATATGTATATAATAGTTGCCTGACAGATAATTTGTTCTCATAAGATGAAGATGCGTTAATAATTTTTGTTGTTTTAGTAAAAAATTTCCTAATCCTATTTCTTTTCAGAGTAGTAATTCTTTTAAACTCGGTGCTTCTGCTGCCTTTTTTTTTAGTTCCTCAGCTAATATTGATCTTTCTTTTACCAGGTTGTTCCAATCACCTTTTTAATCTGTCATCCTCTTTCGTCTTCTGGTTACTGCTTCTCTTTTCTCCACTTTTCTTCCACCTTTCAGTATCCTACTTTTATCTTTTTAACATTCATGAACTCCTCCTGAACTTTCACTGGACTGATGGCCCTTGATCATGACATAATCTCATGCTTGAAGAAGTTATTATCTGAAGATTCACTATAAAAATGTCACTGCACTGTTATTCTCCCATGCATCTCAATAAGGGCTTGATCTTATCAGATCAACAGGGCTTTTGTTACAAATGAAAATATTTTTATTCTGTATGTTTAAAAATATCACAGTAGGCCAAGTCTTTGCAGATTCCAGTGTTTCTGAAGTTAATTCTTTTATCTCTTATATTGATTGAAGTTCCTAACACATAAAGTTTTCCAGGCACATTTCGTGACTGAAGAACTTAATGAAGACTTAAATCTTCATTCTGTTTCTGATATTGTTACATTACACCCTTGATTCTTCTATAAGAAACTGCTTTGAGGTCAAAGAACATACAAAAATATAACTAAAAGCACAATTAGGGCCCATTTTTATTCTCACCTGAGTGGCCCCTGGGCCAATAAGGAATTTTTTGGTTTTTAAAATTAAAATTCAGTTAGGGAAAACATTAGAAAATAAGCCCAAACATTCTGTGTTCATGGGTATTTTGCTCATGTCTGTTGAGGCACCAACCTGCAAGTTTTCTGCAAAGACCATGGGGAGACAAGTCACCATCTGTCAGTATTGGTTACAAAACAAGGGTTCTGCAAGAGGAATGTACACTGCAAAACAGATTTACATTCTTACATGTCCCACAAGATCCAGAGGCATATAAAGCTAGACCTAGCTTAATGTTCAACCTCTCTTGAAGTTTAGAAAACTTATGACAAAAGAATTAAGAGGATTTTTTTACATTTGAAATACTTTTATTTGTGAATGTGCCAATAATAATGTGTTAACAATTGTATTGATACAGGAGCAGGATGGTAATCTACCTTTTTCCAATATTAACATTCTTCCTGTGGTAAAAGGCATAGAAAAGGATGTAGTCTTCAGAAATAATTCCTTTTTTTTTCAACAGCATATACTTGACTACCTTGGGAACATTGTTTTCTTCTTCTCAGGTAAACCTTCTGTCTGAAAATTACCTTAACTTACTGGGTATTCTTTAGTGAACATTGTCTGGATATTCATTAATTGCACCCTGTTTCTGTGAGTCTAATTTAAAATAGGTTATGATTATTATTTTAATTTCATCCCTGTCCCTTATTAATTCTCTTTCAGAAGAGAACTGCATGTATTTCTTTGATATAGAAGGGGAATCTGAAAAAGCCAAGAAAGATTCATAGCTAGAAATGTTGGATCATATAAATCAGCATATACCTATTAATTCCACTAGGTCTGTGCACATTTAACTTGACCTGTTTCTGCATTTGCAAAAACATGATCTCATTAAATATTCTAGATAATTTCTCATTACTTGTGGCAAATTTGCATTTCTATGGGTCTGTTTACTTTGTCTGTGAATGTATTTGGAGTTGAGAGAGAAAAATTACATTATTCTATAAACTTGAAAATATTTTAAAAAAGCAACTCCTGCACAGAAAAAAATTACAATACTCTGTAATTTCCTCTTTTGTGAAAGCTTGTAGCTCTTTTATGTTATCACATAAACGAAATTACTTGGCCCACTGCTGGTCATGGAAATCAAAGAAACAACTCTTTAATTTTATGATTACTTCCTGTCAGAATAGCAACCCACTGTAACTTGACAAAGTGAAGTAGAAATGCAGGTGAACTATAAATACTCATCCTAAACAAAATAACAAGTTGTTACACATGTGCTTCTATAAGGTCAGGCAAAAAAAACTAAAAAACCAAAACCTTAGATTTCCTGATAAATATTATTCAGTAATATAATTTCTTACAACTCCTCTGCCACAGATAAAGAGTGCTGAGCACCTTTATTGCAGATCCTCAATCAACTGCCAATAGGGAAGGAAGACAAAGAAATTATGTACTCTATTTTACATGAAAAATGGGTATTATTGTTGAGTAAAGGGAAACTGTACAAAAAAACATGTTACTTCTTTATCAGTCCATGTCAAGATTTCACCCATATAGAGAACTGGAGAACTTGCTATACAAGTTTTCCTATTAGTCATCTTTTATTTTTCCAGATTCTGGAGAAAATATAAGATTTTTCTTTAAGAATACATTCAGAATTTTATGCTTTGTAATTTCTTTAATTGAATGTAAACTGATAAAAATCTCTTTAACTTGGTGGTAATACCAGATAATGGGCTAGATTCTAAATGCTGCAAATAGTTTTGGGGTCTTATTTTTTTGGGTAATATACATAAAATTTTCCTCTCTCAGCAGTTTTTAAAAATTACCATTTTCATTTTTGCACTTTAGTCTCTTTTTTAATTGAGTGAGAAAACAGTAATCACGTTAGTGGAATTAAGAAAAATGACATGGGTAAATACTAAATGATGAAGAAAAGCTTAATATCATTACAGAATTATAAGACCTGCAATATCCCAGGGTTAACAGAGAAACACATTCAAATAATTAAATTAAACTTTATTAGAGTAAAATAAAATAAGGAAGTATGGTGCATAAATTCTTCATAATCCGTAAAAAAGTTGTTTTAAGTATCTTTTAAAATCAGTAGTTTTGTCAAGACAAACTTGCCTATGCTTTTAAGATACACAGGGGAGTATTTATGATTTAAGCTTGGTTAATCTATATCAAATACATTTGTGAAAGATTACCTTAACAGCTCAGTAATTCTCCAAATGACTCTGATACATTCAGCAATGTACATTGACTACAAAAGATATTTTGTTAAGGGGGAGTATGTGACGGACTGCTAACATGAGCATCAGAGAAATGTGAAGCCAAGCTATGCTCTAAGAGAAACAGGTTGTTTCTATAGTTTGTAAATACATGTATTCATTTTGGAAGGGATGTTGCTTCTTGTTATTATCATCATCATCATCATCCATTCCCCCATGCATTAAGCTCACATCAAAACAAAATCATACCTTGGATCTGGAAGGATCTCGGGTGCAAGAGAGGGAAAAGGTGCTTGGAAAGCAATAGTTGTGTATGTCAGAATTTTGTCAGGGGCAGGCAGCCATCTAAGAAAGCTCAGCTCTACTGTGTCGTTCTGATTTCCTCTTTGCTTCTTCATTTGTGTCTGCTTGCCTCTTTTTTGTATTTGTGTTTAAGAATAAAACAGCATTGTGACTTTCATAAATCTGGGGTTTCTGTTTTGTTTTGTTTTTTTAAATCTAGGGTTACCTTTAGATATGTGCTATATTTAATTTAAGATTACCTTTAGAATACAGCTCACAGAAGAGCAAAGCAGAGCTAAATTCAATTAGCAGCATATAATATCCCACATACTTTATAATTTATAGCAAATCCCTAATTAAAAATATGCCAAAATGTATGGTTCTTCATAAAGAAATATTTTTTTCCTGCTGACTTCCTTTTAATTTTTATTTGTAGGCCCTGCTTTATTCTTCCCTCCAGAGGTAGATTTTTGTACTTTTTATAAAGGATTACAAATATTTCCATCTGCATCTGATTAAGCATTTTAAATATTTTCATTTTGTGCGATTATATTGTTTAACCACTTAACACTTTCAAGAAATCATAATGTGTGCAGAATGAAGTTGAAGGTTTTTTCAGATAATCTCCCATTATATTTTCTCTTAATCAGTTATTTAACGTAGAGAATAAGATTTTATTTCATAGTGACACTAATTTGACAATATTGACTAAAGCATACATAAATTTCCATAGAAGTTCAATGCAATGTTCAGTGCAAGTTCAACAAGAACTTGCATATCTGACAGGTAAAGACATGTGATCAAGTTTCCTTTGCAGTAATAAACCAAGCATGTTGTCATGCTCCCTTTGCTGTTCTATTCCTTGGAGGACATAGCATAATAGCTGAACTTAAAGGCACCAGTCAGTTTAGATCCTAAACATTAGTTACAGTGCCTAAACAGAGATGCTTATAAAAATTCTGATGTTTCCTTCATGTAAATGTACCAGATGTTGAGTCACCTAATGTAGGAGGTATATTTATTATTTATTTAGATCATATGTCTGTCATTACATTCCCTTATGCCATGCTAGTTTGGAGGTAAGAAATAAGAGTGAACATAGTTTTTCTGGGTAAAGCAACCTCATATCATCTTTGTTTAAATGTTTTATGAAAACACAGTCAAGTCAAGGGGAGGACTTTCTTTATCCTAAGATATACAAATTCTTAATAAATAACAGATCTATACAGATAGCACAATTGGATGAAGATATTTGCTTTTTCTGAGATATTCTTGATGACATATCAGATTAAAGGATTGATTGAGAATTTCCATATCTCAGAGTAAAGATCACTGAAAAAGCAAAGAGAAACACAGATGCCCCATCACTGAGAAAGAAATCTCAGCCACACAGGGTGCTGGGAGACTGCAGGGCAAGAAAAAAGTGCTGTGTTTCTCTCATCCGTGTCAGAAGATTTAGCAATTGTTTAAAGAAAATGGTCATAGACTAGACAACATTTGGAAAACAATAAGATTGTAAGGAAAACTACATGAAAAAGTGAGAGATGGTTGATAAAAGAAATTACTTGTATTAGAACCAAGTTATTACCTTAAATATTATTATCTCAATGAGATTATAAATTGTTTATTAAATTGATTTTATGTGACAAACTATAAAAACTACTTTATAGTCTTTTTTTCATACACTACTTCCATGGGATTATGTTCCATAATGGGGGATGGGGAAAGAAAATACAACACCATTCCTTTTGGTTTGACCAGACCTCTTATTAAATGGAAAATTCAGGATTGGCTAATCCATCTATAATAATTACTCAACAGAAAATTATAAAAGTGAGATTTCCAGCAAGGAAAAGAAAACATAAAGGTTTAAATGACGTGGCATGTTTATAAGAAGATTGACCTAATATTCTAATAAGCACTACTGCCCGAAGATAAAGATGAAAAAAGACACTTTAAAGAAGAGCTCAGCTTTGGGGAAAAAAAAAAAAAAAAAGAGGAACAAACATTCTGAAGTTTGCACTCAGTCTTTTACAGTCTGTCTTCTAATTTATACGGTGTGAGCTAAAGTTACAAGCATAAATAGGGCACAAAATATACCTTTTACAGAGCATATCAGAGTTCTCAGGAAAGCAGATTTAAGGCTTATACAAAGATACACAGTAATCTATTTCTGAAGTAGTACTTGGTTTCCTTCTTAAAGGCAAATGAAAAAACGGCAAACAAATATTCTGGAAATGAGAAAGGGGATGGTTCATTTCCTGTGTCAGATGAACACAAAACTCTCTGTAGAACTTAGTAACACAGAATGTCAGAGCCCTGAAAGACACGAGCTGGATGTTCCACACATATGCCAGAAATACATTTTCTCAATGTGATAACTGATGACAAGAGTTTCTGCAGCTTTTCCATTATACCTACTGTACTATGGCACCGTAGGTATAATGGAAAAGATAGGTGCTACATATAAACATAAAGAAAACTGCTATGAGAGGAAAGTGAGAGGAGTCTTGAAATCTTGGGGTAATAAAAAGTTAATTGCTTTTATCAGATCAGTAGTTCTTAAAATAATATTATGGACAGTGAGGACTCACAGGAGCTGCTTGTTCCTCAATATTCCATAAAGATCTTTGTGGGTCACAAGCTATAATGTACTAATAAAGTTTTCCTGTCATTTCTCCCCAATAGAAATTAACCATCTTATATCAACATCTAGTATTCCTATTGAATTAAATGAATTTCTAATTATATTTATTGAATTATACCTGTAATTCTCTTCCTCATTATCTCAAACATTCCCTCACAGATTATTGAGGTTGAAGGTTTGCTGGAAGTTATATTGATGGTGTTTTGAATGAACAAAAATGAGTCTTGCATTTGCTTCTGCTAGGCCCAGTAAGCTTCAAATGAATATAGTAAACACACATTTGCTTTACAAATTTTATAACAGTAGAACTAATTTATTGTTTCTTACTGTTGGCAAGATATTCCCAGATATATTGTTTCTGTCTTATTTATTGATTTCATTCATTGGGGTGGGATCCTGATTAACTTCATGAGAAAAAAATCCTATAAAAGAGTATGCAACTATTTGTGTTTTAATAATCACTTTTACTAAGCACATATATAATAAGAAACTTACAGGCTGAGGCCAAATATGTAGGAAATGCTTTTCAGATAAATATGGAAAATAAAGAACCGAAAAAGTTCATTTATGACAATAAAAAGGTATTAATTCACAAATATTACTAAAGAGTGTACAGAGCTCTAAATTTCTCACTGATTCTCAAAATGAAAAAGGAAAACAAAATTTACCAAACTGTAGATTTGTCAATTCCTAAAAAATTACCATTTTACAAAATAGATTTTGTTTCCTTTAATTAACATCATGTTCAGATTACAACACACCATGCTGTCCATAAGCTTTATTTTGACAATAAATGAGGCACTAACTCTGCCTGCTTGTAGTATTATGGCAGATGCTCCCCTTTCCATGCCTTCTCATGCAGTCTTCAGTTTTGTTTTGTTTTTTATTTTCTTTCTTTGCCTTTAAGCAGATAAGCAGATTTCTTTTTTCCTTTTTTTTTTCTTTTCTTTTGTTTTCTTTTTTTTTTTTTCTACAGGAGCATAGTTTGAATATATAAATAGTCTAAGGAAAACATAAGAAAAAGGGATGGAGAAGAGGAGAAAGACAAAATGGATAAGGAAAGTGGAACAGGTAAGTGAATGTAAACAGGAAAGGTGACAAGTCAGGGTAGGCAAAAATTAATTCCTTATTCCTGCATTTTCTTCCTAGAAGTGCTAGAAAGTTAAATTATAGTAAGATTATTATTAGACTTGTGGCTAAATTCAATTTAGAGATTTTAGTGGCTTCCTAAAGATAGAGATTCCTTGGTTAATGCATCACACTTATGCTCCTCAAGTGTGAAAGCCTTCTTACTCAGAAGAAATGAGGAAGACATGAAGTTGGAGAAACAAAAAAATATGAAAAGATAGCAATGAGGATTGGTAGGAAGATAATGACAGGTCATACACGGTGATTCAGATACTGGATCACTGAGAAAGCTCACTGAAGGCAAGTAAAATCTTTCTATTCATTTAAAGGAACTTTGGATGGTGTCCAGGGAAAAACAAAATAAAAATAAAATAAAATGTCTGTTAAAAAAAGAAAAGTTGTATTATCATACATTGACCAGAAAATTACAAAATGGGGGGGGTGGGGGGGTGGGGAGGCAAAACATTACATATCTTTTTGCTGCAGTCTTATTTTAGTATTCACACATTTTAAACTTTTGTTTATGACAAAGTCACCTTTAGAACCAAGTTGCCATTTTGTTAAATTTAAATACATCAATAATGTAACTTTAAATTTATATATGAATAATTTCTACCTATTAGTCCATAGTGATATTTTATGGAAGAATCAACATTGCAGAAGGTAATGACAATATTTCTACCACCAAAAACTATCACACGGTTCTATAGTCCACAGGGAATTTACAAAGAAAAGGAGTGATGGTCAATAATATCTGTCCAAATAATGGCAGGCATTTGGTCCCAAGGTGTGATTCCATATGGTACACATGCTTGCACAGACAACACTTGTGTGTTTGGGGAATTTTTTCCCTTCTGTGGGTGCTCCTGGCTGCAAGCTGTGGGCAGAACTGATCTGAAGGGCTGTCCAGGTGAGGCAGGTTTTGAGGCCAGTCTCAGGGTTGCAACGTGCTCTGGGACAAACATATAGGGATGAAGCTCCTCGGGGCAGGCAAGCAGCCTGCTGATGGTGCAGACAGGCTTCCCTGAATTTGGGCTAGCCAGCAAAACCAGGGCTGCCCACACTCCAGGGCCACTTCTAGTGACAGCGTCTTTTTGTCACGCATCTGAACCATCTCCGGGAGTACAGCAGCATGAAAACAGAAGTAAATGTACAATGCTATAAAAGTGGGTAAATTTTAGTCGGTGTCTGTGTAGATGAAATTATCAAAGAAGAAGAAAAAAAAACAGGGAAAAATATCTTATCATGAACCTATTGGTACTGTTCTGTGGAAAGACATCATCAGAGAGGCTCATGACCTTTGTAAACCGAAACACTGTCTAGACTTCAGCACAGTAACAAGACAGTAATTCAAATGCCAAAATGCAGAATGCTTCTCCTGTAACACTGTTCAAATCAATTAAAAAATGTAAATCTATAATGTCAAATTGTATTGCTTTGGGATTATTTAGAGGCTCCTCTTTTCCCAGCAGTCACATGTTTAAGGACTGTTACAAATGGTTCCAAGTATTTGGGGTATCAGCTAGACAAAGCAGGTTTATTTTTTTAAAAAATGAAGTGCTAAAGTAGCAGTTAAATGTAAGCAATATTAATTCATGCTCTGACAACTGCACAGCTAAAAAAATGAATGGAGCTTGTTGTCTTTTACCCTCTGGGCCCAACACGCCCTCTGTGTAGATTATTCTGGAAAACTTGACTCTGTATGGAGCACTTGGATAGTCTTTGATTTTCTCAAGGACTTCAGTGAAACCAAGTTTTTTATGCTGTCAGAAGTATTGGAAAAGGTTTCTGTAACCTAATATCCGGCCTTTCTTCTGACTTCCGGCTTGTTAGTTTTGATTTTAGAAGAGTTTTTAAATTTTATGTTAGCTTTTCTAACTGTTGTAGTAAAAATACTTGTATTACAGTTCCTTCCTCTTCCTTATTCTTGTCAGAGAATTCTTGTCTTCCCTACTTATCTGAGTCTGCTTTTGTAGTGCTGCCAATTGGTATTACTCTTATTATAATAAATATAGGCATAATGGAGTATTTTATGGAGTTTCATGAAAGGTTGATACAAGCTATTAAATTTTATTCACTATGCATTCCATTTCACTTTAATTAATAAAAATGCTACCACCTGCTTTTATTTTCAGTTGTACTAAAACAATTCATGACCATACACAAAAGGACTCTGTAGGGCAGGAGGGAGAGGAGAGCACAGCCCAGAGCACAAGCTCTCTAAGAGTTAGATAGAAACACTGCTGATGCTGAGGGTGAGTGTGTAGGAGAAATGATGTCCTAAACATGAAGGATAGTAAGTATTGCCAATAGAATGTCTAAAATATGAAATATTGGGATGTTTTTGCATCCATGTTTAAGATGGCCCTTGTCCTTTAAGAGATTTCATATGGACTTAGATTCAGAAGTTTTTCTTAAAAGAAAAAGACAGAACAAACCAAAACCAAAAGCTGCAGAAAATAAAAAGTTCTGAAAGTAATTATTTTAGAAAATTTCATGATTTTTGACTCATTTCAAGTCTCACAATACTACTTTAGATTTCCCTTTTGGATAATCTGTGATTGATGCTAATGGCACTATTTCTGTTCTCTTAATTTAAACAGCATTTGTAGGAGACAGAGATAAATGAATCAAATAATTTTGAATCGGAACCACTGCAAGAGGAGCGAATAGCTTTCAACAAAAGATAACTCCTGCAGTTACTATTTATGAGTCAAGATTAGGTATCATTCAATCTTGTGCTAGTGTCTCAGAAATTCCGTTGGCAGGTCCCTTGCTCTGGTTCAGATTTCCAAGGGACCACAAATACTTTAAATAGAAGGTTATTCTTCTAACCTGAACATCCATGTGCAATTACCACAGAGACATGAACTTGTTAATGTAATTACATTTCTACGACTCTAAAATCTCCATTATACCATATGTTCTGGAGCAGAAAACATTTATGTAAAACACTATCCCTTGGTAATCTGTCTTCCTGCTTCTTTTTACACAGCCTTGTAGCACTCAGTGTTTTCAAAAGATATGCTTCAAAGGATGCCCTCTGAAGCTGCATGCAATTTTGCATCTGTATCTTCTGTTTTATGTAGAAACTTTCATGTTAATTCAATTGCTTTTTCAAAAAAGCTTTCCAAACTAAGAAAATACAGAGGACAGCCCTTAGGTTTTCAGGGGGATTTTAAGACACCTGTTTGGTTTTGGCTTTTTAAATTCTTTTTTTCTTTCTTTTCTTTTTTTTCTCCAAAGTACCTCTGGCTTCAGATAGGAGGGATACAGGCCAGGAAAACATTTTACATAGGTATATGCAAATGTTTCCTGTCAAGAACCAAACAAGATATTCTAAGATCAGGAAACATAACCCAAATCACAGAAATTTGGATAATAATGTTAGGTATTAATAATTATATGTACCATGTCAAAATACTAATAAACTTGTAAATTAGGAGACTAACTCAGGTACCTTGAAAAGCTAACTCTCCTTTTCCATTTTCTCAAATGTAATATCCAGAATTCAGAATCTTATACAGTGAAATCCAGCCTAAGATAGCTCCTTTTTTTTTTTCTTGCTTTTTACAAGAGTTTTGTTTATGAACAAAAGTCAAATTACTTGGAAAGCCATTCTTGCACTGCTTTTTTTCTTTCCATTTGCTATACCCTTTTCCTTTTTACAGCTCTTAATCTTTGTAAATGGTATTTGTCAGTGCACTCACCAGACTTGGAGCAAATTGGATATTACTAAGCAGCATCACCTTGTCAAAGCTGAAAATACTCCCAAGCCATAACATGTTGGATGGTTGGTAAACATGGAACACCAACGGTGTGCTGCTTCTCACTCGACTGCTGTTCACTCTGTCAACTTCAGGGAGTAATTAACGGTGAATGCAACTGACAAAGGCTTGGAAAGCAGCCAGAAACCCCTTTGCCAAGCAGATATTTTTCATTGTTTTTACTATATTTATTATTTCTTTCCTCTTTCTTTAGTAAAATAAATTGGTTCATTACCCCTCCAGTGCTGGTAGTCAAAAACAGTGAGGTGAAGGCAAATCAAGTTAAGGTCCGTCCTGTTAACCAGAGAAAAGCCTCAGGTCACTCACTACCATGACCATAATTAAGCAGTGTATCTTTGTGCTAGTTAAAGGTTAAATGAGTGGAAAGAAGGGGCATGAAAAACAAGGAAACAAAAATGAATGTAATCTTTTCAGCAGGTGAGACATGGCACAGTTTATGGAATGAGTGCATAGTCACAGGGCTGGGGAGTCCTGGAATACATTGCAGAAGTTGTCCCAACACTTCTGAACTAGGACAGAAATACTGCATAGAGAGAAGAAATTAATTTTAGAAAAAATTAGCCTTGCTAAACATTATTAGCTAGTGAAAGGACATCTTCTTTTACATGCCCAGTGGACAGATACTTTCTGGAGCTTTAACTAACAGAAGAAGGCTACACTGAATTAAAAATATATGTATTTGCTGAAGCAACAGCCAAGGAGACTGTGGATTTCCCCCCTGTACACACAAATAGAAACACCCTGTTTTGTATTAACACAGTCTTGTATATACATGACCTCCTAAAACTGTGAAGTTTAACATGACTGGATTCCCAAACACAATGCAACCCTCACTGAATAGCTGTGTGGTTTACTAAAAATACTGTGAGGAAAATGGCTATTGTTTGGTTTTGAGTTTGGGAGTCTTTTAGTTGGGGTGGGATTGTTTTTTTTTTATTCTGTTTCTGCTCAGTGGAAAAACACTAACTAATGGCTTCTTTGAGAACAGCATGCCAATAATATCTTCTTTTAACTCGTCTCCTGCTGCATGCTAAATCTTTGTTGTGTCTTTGCTACACAACAAGCCTCTGTTCCAAGGGATAAACCTGGCAGGCCTAAGAATATCTATGCACATTTATTTAGTCATCTAGAGGTATATGTGTGCTAAGAAACCCACCAGGCTGATATGCTGGAATTCCCATCTCATGACAAAAGTCATGACTTCCATGACTTTTCTTCCCATGCTAGCAGTATTAGGTATACCTGAGATAAGTTGTAGCATAAGATTTGCAGATGAAAAAAGTGAAAGATATGGTTGACATAAAATTTTCTCTTTGCTGAAGCAACAGTGAAAAAGCTTTTGTCCACTGAGGGAAAGGAGGGGAGCTATAGAGCTGCTGAAAGCAGCTGAAAGAATCAGACCATAGTCAGGGTCTTTGGGGAAAGCTCATCCTATCAGCGCTGAGTAAATGAAGTCTGGAATGTCACAGAGAATAGTTCAAGTTCACTTTTCTTCTGCTCCCTGTGGTGTTCAACCTTTTGCTTTTCCCCGTCTCATGCCGCCTATTTCCTTCATCCGCATATGCTGACCAAGCCATCCTTTCCCATGCATATTCTGTGCTCAGCTTCCAAAATTTCTTTGTACCAGTGCTATGTCTATGGATCCTTCTCCTCCTTATCTTCCTGATTGTGTAATAAAAGTTAATTATGGCTGAATAGAAGGTAAATCTGTATCTTTAGGTCTATATACAAGAAGTTTATAGTCACATGCTTTTAAAGCAGAGAATTTGCGTAGGCAAATTGCACCTACAAAAGTACCTTTAGGATGAGGCTCAACTTTTTCTTCTTTCCTTGCAATTTAGAAATTCTGTAGTACAATTGAAGGAGTACTTTGTTAAATAGATTTGTTCCTCAGAATTGGATGAGAAAATTCTTTCCTTTTCCTATTTTTCCAGGTGATTCAGTTTTACCGTGAAGTTACTACATCTACGTACATCTTTTAGTGTAGTGTAGATTTGGCAGCTATTAAACTCTGGTGTCTTTACCCAGTGAAAGGGGCTACCACTGGTAAAGAATGATTATTTGATTAAATTCATGATGTGGACATGAGTTCAGTGTTAACAGGGTGGACATAAAACATTCTACAAAGGTCACTAAAGAGACAACTGGAGAGATTAAGCCTTTTGATTACTATCAGCTGTATCACTGTAGAATGCAGTTAAATAATTTTTCTGACATGAATAGAAAACCTTTTTTTTTCTTTTTTTATGGAAAAGCTTTTAAAGACTGTAATGCATAAATTATCAGAGCTACTTTCAGCACATTTTAATTTTCTCCTAATTTAAATGTAACAATAAAAAAATTAAGCCTCTAACTGGTGCTCTAGAGATTTGCATAAACCTGTTAAATACACAAACTCTCTCTCAGCTGAACTCCTGACTTTTAAGCTTCTCTTATCCTTCCCTTTTTTTAATGATAGCTCTATTCTATAGGGAAAAAATTATTGTATTACTTTTGAAGATCATTTTAAAAGAGGCTATACACTATTCATCCCTGCTAATAAGAATGTAGAGACACTGTCTTAAATGAACTTCAGGAATTTTTAAAAGAAATTTCAGAGCCCATGTCTTGGTTTTAGACAAATGGGAGGTGGACACTGCAACATGCACCATCTCCCCTTTAAATTTTATCAATTCCCTTTTTCACCACTAAGGAGAAATTAATGAGAGTAGATATAAGTGAAAAAAATAATGGTTTACTAAAAAAAAACCAAACAGCAACATACTTCAGGCAATAAATATCAATAAATAATCAGTAGGTACAAAGTTGCTAAATCTGACAGACTCTCCAGGGAACAAAGATAAACAAAAATAGTGGAGAAGCCTGTCCCTAAGATGGTTCCCTCCACAATGGCCCTCTGGAGAAAGACAAAAGGAAAACAGTGGACAAAGCCTACTTGGCCCAACCTTTCCCCTGGAATGAAAAAAAAAAAAATTGGGGAAAAAATTAGCAGCTTACAAAGCAGTTCTGGTGGCAGATGGGAATTGATGGCGTTGTTCAGGGAGCTCTGGCCCCACTGCGTCAGCCTCTGGTTCATCAAGTGTTGGTGCTGCTATCCTCGGTTGGTTGCTGTCCTGATAAGGAAGGAAAATAATGTCCCTTGGAGCACAGAAGAATGGTGGTCTGATCTCAGCCAGCCCCGGCTTTGTGCTGGGGACAGGTGTTGCAAAATTCGCTATGAAACAGTTTGGAATTTGTGAAATGCAACTTCTATGGTTGCTACTTGGGGATGTGCTTGAAGCAAACCCCTCTGTGGCCCCAAAAGAAACAAAAGAAGACTCCTGCCTGCTGCTGCCTCAGCTCACCCCATGAAAAACTCCAGGGAAAAACAAGAGCCAAAAGGGCTTCTTCTTGAGTGCCCTGACCTTAAAAAGACTCAGCACCACAAACCTCAGCAGACAGCAAATCTGGCTGAGAGATAGATATGGAATACTATAATATTTTGGGTTACCCAGGGTATTTTCTACACCTTATTCCATATCATGCCCACATGAATACCTTTCCTCTGTACACATACAAATACAACTATTCAGTTGCCACTGACCATTGCCCAGGATATGAATTTAGTTTATTGGTCCATGCTGGGTTATGTATTTGATGAGGACAGAACTTCCAAACTATTGGAGCAGAGTATTCCTTCAGAACCTGGCCTGTATCTTCCCAGATTCCATGCCACTCAGGATTTTCTGCCACTGGGGCAGCTCTCCAGGCAAACTCTCTGGAAATTTCAGCCCTTATTCTAAATGAGTTGTAGGCCATATAGAGGAGACATAGCAGAATTAGCAACAAAAATATGGTATTTTGAACTTCAGAGGGAAGTGAACATTCTCAAAAGGTGATGTATTGGACCTGAAGGAGGGAGAAGGAGGTAAGAGGCTAATAAAAATCATTCCCTTTTTTTCTCCCAACAGGTTGGGTGTGATTATTTATAGAACCCCAATAACATATTGGATTACTCAGGGTAGCCCAGCATAAGGTAGCATTTTCTATTTTATCCAGACATAAATATCCCTTTCTTTCTACCTTCTATACTGCTGGGGTTCAGAGCAAGAAGAGAAGAAATGAGTAAAAGAAACCTACACTGTATACAGGACCATTAATATTTAATCCTGTATTAGCAACAGGTTTAAGGTTTAGTATTTCATGAGCCATCTGACTTTGAATAGATGCTTTATCACATTGGAAAGAGGAGATTCTTCCTATGAGAGATGGCAATTCTTCCTAGGTCTGTCAGGCTGGAAGATATTGGTTCATAAAATCTTGACAATGGGAAGCAATCTTAGGTAATATTTAGAGGTATGCATAGTTTGTTGTTTATAACTTTTCTCTCCCTCTCAGCCTTCACAGTTCAATTCAAGGTTCAGTTTAAGTCCAGAAAAAATAAAGCCTAGTGGTAAGATTCAAAATTTCTAAATTCTATTTTAATGAAGCATGCAACAGAAGAAAATTAAGCACAATGAAAATATAGGGGACTTCTTACTAACATTATGTTTCTTTATCTTTTCTTTTTGGAATAGTGCTGACTTAACACTTGTCTCAAGGTGTACAAGAGTAAAAGCAAAGACACATACCTAAAAATGATATGCCTCCAGCCACTAGCAGACAAAAAATGTGGCTCATATAAAATTCAGGCTTGAAAGACCTACATTTCATTTTCAAATTCATGGAACAGCATTTAAAAAAAATTAAGGTTTCCCACCTTATGTTCAAAAGTTAAGGACAAAAAGTATCCTAAGATGAAAAGACAGGGAAGTAAGTGTGGTAGCAAGAAAAGAGATGAGAGATTAGCTGAAACAGAGCACAGAGGGAAGTAAATCATTTTACTTGTTAACTGTGGAATTAGTTCTGGAAGCACCAAGAGATATTTGATATGGATTCTCTTTTTTCAGCAGCACTGCTTTCTAATTGACAAGAACACTCATCCTAGTATGAAATATTTTTGAAAACTGGAGATAACCAGGTGGGAACACTGACAACTCAAATTTTAAAGTAAATTTCTGGTTTAAGAATAAGCATCAGGTACTTACTGGCAAAGGATTTTTTATTAAAATATTAAACAGACATGAAAAAAAGGAGATTTTAAGGAAGTGTTTTCTCAGCCAGAGCAACTCTACCATTCTGTGAGTCTGTATTGTGATAACAAAAATTAAAATAAATAGATATTATGATAAGTAAAAAAAAAAAAAAAGTGAGTTAATTTATGTTTATTATGTATGTGATTGTACATATCATCTACATATATCAGAAATACATCTGTTTAGGAAATGCAAATTTATGTATAGACTAATCAATGAATTTAAAAGATTAAATATTATTTAGTTATCAAATTGTACATGTTTGAGTAGTCACTCATATAGAAACTATATGTGTAAAAATATTAGATTCAAATACCATTATAATTCTAATATATTTAAAATAATATTTAAAAGTGCTCTGGTTTAGATACTATTTCTTAGTCAGGCTGATGAACAGAGAGGCCAAATATATTTGAAAATGCAGTGAACCAAGTTCTGTTCTTGCTAACACTAACACATTTTCATTTAGATAAATCTGAAAAGAATTTCACTCCTTATTGTATCTTTATTCAATTAAATCTCTTTAATAGCATTAAGTCTCATTTAGAAAGTTCACCATCCATAATTAGCTGTTTCTTTGAAACTGGTTGTTAAAAATGTAGTTTCAGAAGAGCTTACCATTCTAATAATATATATGAATGGAATAATTGATTTGTCCAAACTTGCCAGTTTTAGGCATTACTCACTAATTAACATTAAAATTCACATTATTTTTACTATTTATTTTGATAAGAGAATTAATTATTAAGCAATACCGTGACCTTTAGGAAAAATTACATTCAGTACAAAAATTAAGCCCAGGTTTTAAGATTCAGTCACTAATCTCTATAAAAGGGCAGAAAGAAAGCAAAACAAAATAAAATCCCCTGAAGTTACATCCTGTCATTTTCTTTCAAATATTCTTCTGTGTTTCTGCCCCTTACATTTAATTTCATTTCATTACATGTAACAAGACTAATTTTTCAACAATCCATATTGATTCTATTCATTCATTTTACCCTCTTTGACCACCTTTTTTAACCCTGAGGTATTTATTTTAATTTGATTTGGTTTATTAAGCCAAGGTTTTCCAATGTTTCAAATATAAGTGATATTTAATGGTGTTACTTCATCTTGTGAGGTCCAGACATCTTGCAGAATACTTATATTTTTATCAGTAGTTTATGAAGACCAGATATTTTTTGGTATGGAATATTTTAAGTTGATTTTTTGAAATATACTTAACTTTTTCTAATATTTTTTTTAGTGTTGCAATGAGTTTAATTTTGTGAGAATTTTCAGGGAAGAAAAAAACTTTAACCCAAAAATTCTCATAATGAAAATATCAGTCTAGAATTGAATTAAGAATAAACACATGAGAAAATGTGACATAGGAAGGGAAGAAAAGCCACAACTATTAAATCTAGAATAGTAAACTGAAGTTCATGAGGAAAATCCATTATAACAGATTTCAGAGACATGATAGGATCCTGCAAACAAGGGTGTCCTTTGTGACCTTCCTGAGTGGTCCTCTATAAATATGTGGTTCCACATCTGTGATTGAGAAGACTTGTGATTCTACCACAGCAAATATCATTCAGGTTAGATCAGACAAAATTTTCACAGCAGCAACGCACGGTTATGGATTTCCTGGAAATATCATCACTATGCTGGATGAACATATCTGAAATGACACAGATACATTTAGTTTTGGCTGATGCAGAGGATCAACAGTGTTGCTATTGAAGTTATTCTCAGATCTGTATTTTTTTGCAATTTTTATGGATTTACAGAGGTTTCAAATGAAATAAAACTAATTTCTATATAAAACAAATCTTAAAATATATAAGAAAACAGAAAAAAATGCTCACAAATCTCACTGAACAAGATCTCACCATTTTCTAAATCACTGCATCACAGTTACAGACCTAGAAGCTACATGAATAGAGTCCAGATAGCTTAGGTGAATAAAATACAACCAAGAAATAAAGGCAGCTTTGGGATATGTGACAAATTAAAGTTTTGACTGCAGAAATACATAATGAACTATTCAGCCTGAGAGTCTAGTCTAGGATAAAGTAAATCATACCTGCACACAAAGGAAATCAAGCTGCTCAGCAGTATTGAGTTACATGGGCTTCTGTAGTTTGCTGCAACAGGTTTAAAAATGGAATTGCTCTTTTTGGAAACTTCTCTACACTCACATGTACCACACTGCACCAGCTTGTTGGGCTGTGGCTGAATTTTCACTTTACCACAGTGGAAGTGATAATTTGCTATCACTACATGCAGTCACTGGTTCTTGAATCAGTGAACAAGAGAGCAGTCAGGGAAGAAAATGTGATTTCAAAAACACTAAGGTGTTTGAAGTGCCCCGACTTCTTCTACTATTTGTTCTGATGATGTGTTGCCTTAGGAATACTCAAAAGCACTAAAGAGTTTCTCTCCAGCTCCCATGATCTGCTTCACACAAGGAGCTCTGATTAGCTATCAGGGAGCTATGAGTCATCTCCCAGTTCTATTGATAACTTAGTATTCACCTTAGGGGAGGAAACATGCCACGGAAGTCCAAATGTACATGAGAAATGTATGACCTACTCGCTGAGACTGCAGTACCCCATCACCCTCCTGTGTCCCTGCTTTTGAAATATTTCCTATTCAAGAGCCAGGGAATTGGTTCCATCAGCTGTAGAAGTGATGGTTTTTCCACAGGGAGGATACTTTGAGGTTGCTTCTTTCTGACCCAATTATACTGCCTGAAGGGGACCGATATGGCTGCATGTATCTAAAATGTACCCAGTGATCTTCTCACAGACCTTCAAGGACTCTGAGCAGTCAAGGTCTGCTGCTAATGGTTTCAATAGGTAATAGGTCCTCCATTTGTCCTGTCACTCAAAGGAGGGAGAAGGAAAGCAGGTAACATTGAAAAAAGGATACTTACTGGTGCAGAAAAAAAGGAGAATTGCTCTTAAATGGGAAGAGACAGACTGTAACTAGACAGACAGAAAATCTCTAAAGTGGTCCTGAACCGGATCCAGCAGCTGGTGACATGGGTCCACTCTGCTCCAGAGGCAGCTTTGCTAGAAAACAAGGAAGAAATTATTTCTTAGGGATAGGAGTTCCATGGATATATAATATAACTATTTAACCAGAAATGTTATAGTTAACTGATACTCCTGGCTTTAATGTTAGGTGGTATGTCTCTGAAAATCTAATCCTTATTTAACATTGGTATTTGGTCTTGTGAAATACCAAATATATGAAGCAAAGAAGCTGGGTCACTATATTTTTTTAGTTTAAACTTAGAAATGTTGTAATAATTTACTAATTAAGTTGTACTAAATTGAAGAGTGCAAAGAATAGAGGCTCAGTTATATTTTTCATATTATACACAAGTCCTTTGTACTTAATACTTCAGTTTGTTGTAACTTTTCCTTTATCCTTTCTGTCACCAACACGCATTTTAAAAGCTTGCATGGGATTTATTCTTTTTGTTTCCATGGCAACAATGAGACTGATCCCTCAGATATGGAAATCTCCATTTATTCTGAAAATTGTTTCCTGGCAGGATTGTCTTGGATCTGAATCTTGCAATTGAATATACAGGAATTTTATCTTTACATATATCATGTATATTGCATGTCAGCAGGGAAAGAGATATCTGGCCTGCTTCCTCAGCCATCGATTGTACTAGCTGCTGGTTTTGCTGGGCTTTAGATTCTATCTGGAATTAGGAGTTAACTATTTTGCTGGCCTTTGAACTACTGTAACCACATTTTTGGCTGTGAAGATTGTGACATTTCTGCTTCCAGAAAAATGAATGCAAATTTTGTTACTTCAACAGAGGAAAGCAAGCACATCTGCTACTTAGCGTATTTGATTATTTTAGTTGAATGATGATAGGCATTGCAAAGAATTGTTTATCTGGGTTTGTGAATTTGTCTTCCAATCAGTTATTCAAAAAGTTACAGATTATAGTTTCACTATATTTATGCTGGGACCAATTTTATTTTACAAAGCTCTTAATTAATCTTGCAAATCAATAGGAGAAAAATCACTTTTCCTTGTTTGGTAAGCCATTTACTTTGTTTGTCATTCCTTCTTATCCTTGATTAAATTTGAAATCAGATAGGTTTGCCTGCAAGCATGAGGAAAGACAAGCTCAGACACCTGAGTACAAGTTAAATCGGACCAGAAGTAAATGCCTCAAGATTTGTGACTGCAGTGAGACAAATAGCAGAGCTGGCAGTAAATAAAGTTCTGTGAGGATGTCCTCAGTGTTTCCCACATTTAGCAGTTTCAGCTATTTTTTTTTCTGTTAGCTCCGTACTCTTTCAACTTCTGACATAATAACAGGTTAAGCTATGAACAAACACTTATTTACATGGGAGTCAAATATCCAAATGTCTTGCTAAAGGAGCTTAAATCACTATAATTAACCCATCAGAAAATATAATATACCAAAAATGCTTTTTAAAATTTAATCTACTAATGACGCTCAGCATGCCTTCACATTTTGCCCTTTTTTTATATGTCATACATCAGTGGTTAGATAAACACGCTGATTGCCATCATTTTTATGGCACTTTGAGAATCCAAGTTGATAACTGCCATTAATCACAATCTCAGCAGCACAGCACTTTGAACATATCTGCCACAGAGCTCTGACAGCAGTGACCAATAAGGGACATAGCTTGTTTTGCTTAATACAAAAAACATGTGCTTCATTGCCTTTTATCTACATACCATTTCAAGCACAGAGAACCTCCAAAAGCCCTGACTATTGTGGATGTTCTTGGAATTCTTTGTACTCCGCATAGGTTTTGTTTGTTTTGTTTTTTCCTTTGGAAGCTAAAATACAAACTTACAGTGATTAAACTAAGGGTGGCTTTGTTTATGCTCATTCATATTGTACTCAAATATAATAAAAGCCCTGTGGCCTCTGAGGCTATGTAGTTTCTGACAAAGAGTCACAGGGAGATAAGCAATTGCAGAAAAAGTGAGTTATGCATTTACAAATAGGAAAAATACCAGTACTGGGAATACCACTATCTGGAATCATTCATGAGTTGGTCATAATTTAGCACTTTTCACAGTATTCTGTTTAACAATGAAACAACTACTGAATGCAAATTTCTGAACAAAAGGCAAAATTCAGCATAGATAAAAACAAGCTTCATGATTTGCTAGCTTGTCTGTGATTCTGGTTTCTGAGGGGTAGAGGGAGGAACTAGCCTATACATCTTTGAACTATGACCTGATATGAAGGAGTTTACAGATTATATATACAGACCTAAGTTATCAAATCTTTCATGATTTTTTTCTTTAGCAAAGTGTTAGTTTATCCACATGCATTTTGTCAGTTACATGAATGTCTAAATATATACTACAATTCCCTTAATATATACCTAATTAATTATATATTTAAGATACTTTTTTCCTTGTTCTCTGATCATTTCAGCAGTTTAGTTGAATCATTGTCCATTAATAGGTCACCGAGGAAACAGTCAGACTGATGTTTCTCTTTAAGCCAGGTATATTAACATCATTAGTCAATCCTTATTAATGTAATTGAAAAAGATTTAAAGAAGGAAGATGAAGTAAAAAATTCAACTCTTTTATGGCTTTATACATGTTATAGAAATTTCAGCTGTTACATAGGTAAGAAATAATATACTTAATGATAAATCTTTTTATTTTGTAGAAATGAATTCTAATTCATTTGTTTGAACGTCAGTGTTCATGGAAGATTAATTTTTTTTTACACAACAGGAGCACTAAACAAAGGAAGTATTTAATGTAAACTTGCATAGTTCAATATCTCATGGAATTAATTTAAGGGAAGTATAAAAAGGATGATGAAATAAGTGCTATTAAAAGTCCTTGAAGGTGTTTAAAATCTATGTCACTATAAATAGAAGCAGACTTGGCCTATATTCAGTCTTCTTATTTTTAGACAGCATATTAATTTTTAAGTTTTTATTCCTTACAACCATTCTTCTTCAGTTTAAGCGACCAACCTTTTTCATTGTTCATTTATATAGAACTTTTTATTGTCTTTTCACAGACCATATTTTTGCCCTAACATAAAACAATAGCAATTTTTATGGCCTATGATACTGAGGAGGTCAGACTAGATTGACTAAAGGTCTCTTTTGGCCTTAAAACCTTCTTATATAGTAGCTTTTTGCTGGAAATGTCATAACAGTCCTGTCCATAACAGTCCTGTCTGACTTCATGCTATTAAATTAAGCTATATGCTTATTGAAAGCTATTTTGTTTCTTTAAAAGTACAATTAAATAAAAAATACTGCATCTAAAAATATGATGAAAATTCTAATCCCTTTCCCTTATTCTATCTGTGGATAGTAGTTTTTACCTACTATCCACAGTGAGTGTGTTTCTTGCAGACATATGCTAAGACATAAATTTCATATGTGAATTAGCTCCCCAGGCTAAGAAAGGTATAGTAGTGTCTTTAGTGAAGTAGTTTCTTGTTAAATTTTTTGGGGGGTTTTGGGTTTTTTCATTGTTTTCTTGGTGTTTTTTCCCTTTGGTTTGAGAATTTTTATGTTTTTTTTTTTTTTTTTTTGTTGCATTTTTTTTTTAATTTGAGCTTCTGTTTTCTTGACTCAAGTTCATATGCAGATATCCAGTTTAGCTAGACGGGTAAAGTTAGCAAAACCCCACAGCCATTCTTCTTATCTGAGGAGAAAATACTAAAATATTTAACAGTTCATAGCTCCTAGGGCATTTGGGCAACCAGTAAGTTTCAACTCCTTTGCAAGATGAATATTTCTTCCTTGAATAAAATAAGGTCATGCCAATTGTGACCTCTGGCCTGGAGGTAGTTTTTTAACTATCTTGAATGTCATTTTGGTAGTGATAAAAACAAGACCATAAATTCAATTCCAAAGGACCTACATAGTAAGTGGTGCTTTCTAGATCTCTGTGCTTCTGTCTTACCTTGCACTGACTTCTTTTATTTATGAGTATGTCTCATACAATCACTGAGCCAAGCCTGAAAGAAATGCACATTTCATTAGGGAAGCATTCTGGTATGGCATGTTCCTGGTCTCCTGAAGGTTACATGTTAATATTACAGATATGTCAGTATTTGTTCCTTGTTGGTAGCCTAGGAACAGGGTATACAGGTTTCAGCTACAGCACAGAAGGATGGGCCTTTACTGGGGGACTGAAGCCATTTTTAATATACTTTTCCTTTAAAGGGTGGTACTAGGATATGGAAATCAGTCAGATCAAACACTATAAAGAGGATTAGGAGAGGAGAATAGATGTTTGCTTTCACAGAATCACAGAATCACAGAATGATGAGGTTGGAAGAGACCTCTAGGATCATCAAGTCCAACCTATGCCCTAACAGCTCAACTAGACTGTAGCACCAAGTGCCATGTCCAGTCGTTTTTTAAACACATCCAGATATGGTCATTCTACCACCTCTCTGGGAAGAAAATTCCAGTACTTTATTACTCTTTCAGTGGAAATTTTTTTCCTAATGTCCAACCTATACCTTGAGACTGTGTCCTCTTGTTCTGTCAGTTGCTGCCTGGTGAAAGAGAATGACCCCCACCTGTCTACAGGCTCCCTTCAGGAAGTTGTAGAGATCAATAAGGTCACCTCTAAGCCTCCTCTTCTCGAGGCTAAAGAACCCCAGCTCCTTCAAGCATTCCTCATAGGGTTTGTGCTCCAAGCCCCTCACCAGCCTTGTTGCCGTCCTCTGGATGCGCTCAAGCGTCTCAACGTCCTTCCCAAACTCAGGGGCCCCAAAGTGGACACAGCACTCAAGATGTGGCCTCACCAGTGCTGAAAAAAAGTAGGGGAGAGTGCGAATGCAGTCCCCCACTACCACAAATTATGCAATCAGGTTTCCCACATTTGGGGAAATCTCAGGGGTCAGCACTCCTAGAGTGCAAGGGATGAGCCTCACCCTGGGAACACCACCTGCCTGATCATGGTGTTTCCCCTGCCAGGAAAGTGTGCCCATTGGATGGATCATCCTGCAGTGCCATTCTGCTTCATTTTCTTTGTCCTGAAATGAATCCCATTTGCACCAGATGTAGATAATTAGGTGAAAATATATGTAAAACATATATGAAATAATGTCCTAAATGAATTTATAACTTTCATACAATATGAAAGGCAATAATTTGTCTATCTTCTGTGTGAGTGTGCTCATTCTGCATCTGAAATCTCAGTGTGCATTAAACAGACTTTTTGAACTGTGAATTCAGTGATCCTACAACTGAATATAGTGACAAAGGTGTAAGTTCCAAATTAAGTGTGAATAGCTCGTTTTCTGTCTTCACACTATACCAAAAACTGTGCTTTTGAAAAGTAAAAATACATCAAATTGAAGGTATTGTAGAGATACATTTACTCATGTTTTCTCCTGCATTCAAAATATTGTTAACATTTTATTTTTAATTTTGTGTTATTATGAATCATAAGGTAGAAAACATTATATAAAAAGCCAGATAAAAATAAATGGTTTTTCCTATGTTTGTACTGGCTTTAGTTTAGGATGCCTCTTCCTTAGGTTTTCCTAAAAATTTCCCTTTACACAGAGATGGAGAATTCCTATATTATTTAAGTTAAAGTTCAAGCTCTGATTAATGTGGTATTTAAATTATGGAGTAGAGAAAAACAAAACACAATTCATCAAAAAAAACCCCACCCACAACAGCAAAAGCCCCTAAGATGTTGAAATTCTGATTCAGTGTAAAAATAAAGTATTTTTTCCTGAAGTTCTTAACAAACTGTAAGTGAAAGAACAATGAGAGTCACCTCACAAAAAATCATAAGAAAAAATACCGTTTTAATGTTTGACCAAAACATGATTTTTCAAAATCTTTGCTTTAAATATTATATTGTTCTGATTATGACAGTTTTGGCATGTAGTTATTTTTTTATCCTATTGCAGATGTTTAATATAAGTACTAATAATTTTAATTTTATTTTGTCTTTGGTCAAAGACCCTTAGATGTCTCATGGAAGACTATTTCTAACTTCACTAAAGACATGCAATCACCTTTGAGTCCATTCTGTTATGCTGGATAATTAAGCACAAATATTTGATGTTGGTTTTATTTTAATCCAAATCACTTTACATGCATGAATCATCAATGTCAAAAAGTAAAAAAATATCCTCTGATCATCATTGCTCTTCTCCCTAACCTGACTACTGGTGGATTTCCTGAAATTCTCTATTAGTAAATTCTTGGATTATATAATTTTGTCTCAGGTGTTTCTGTTCCATGCAGTTTTCTACACCTCTAAGTTCTCTCTCAGAAAAAAAAAAAAAATCCAAATTTAAAGATGTCTTATAATACCTTAGCTCATGTAAGTTGTCCGAAACAGATAAGTAATTCATAAAGTTCATCTTTAAAAGTGATGTTTTCTAACTTGTTCACATTCTGTGTTAAAAATGGCTAGACTGCATCTTTGTCAGAGCAGGGAATTTGGTTCACAGATTTAAATTATTTGAGCTGTTTGGTTCTAAATATTGCTATTGGTTTAAATCAAATAGCTTGGAATGATAAGGTTTCAATGTAAGGTTTCCTATGTGAACATGATCATTGCCTCTGTGAAACTGCAAAGGGGTGTTTGGTTTTATTTTACTTTATCAAAGCTGTCTAGAACTCCTGCTTTGAATAACAAAACACTAAATGAAACTTGGGGATATAAAATATCAGAATTTAAGATCAAATAATGAACTGTACTGTTGGAAATATAGTCTATCAAGTGGTACATTTTACCCTTCAGTTCCCCTCTCTCAGAGACTATTAGGATCCTCTGCAGGATAATTTACGGTTTTTCAGTCAAGGAACATTCCTGTAGGATCATTTCACCCTAACCCTAGCAATTTTTTTCTCAAGTTTGGTATGGTGTTTCACCTTTGAAATAACACGCGCTGCAAAGAATCGAAAAGAGGTTTTTGTGTTTCAACTGCTGCCAACCAAGTGCTCATTTTTGATTCTGTAGAATGCAGTAGATAAAAAGATTATATACCATGTTTTATTTTCTTCCTCTTGGAGTAACCACCATTTGGTAAAAAAATGCTAAAACCTCTTTGGTTTTAAGCACAGAAGAATACTAGTTTTACTTGAACTTATTTTAAAATCCAATGCCTGCATAGGCTGACAGGGCTATAACAAGTCATGAAAGGTTTAAAAAGAAATTACCGACTCCTCAATTTACCATATCTAGTAGAAAACATTGTTAAATGAATGAGCTTCCATAGCTTATGTTCTTGGGGCATGTGTGGATTTTTCCCTACTTCTCTCTCATTTCTGGATGTCTAAGAAGTAATTTGTACTGTATGTTACTAATAACACAGCCAGCAGAGAGGATAATGTGGAAATAAAAGGTTCAGCTACATTTTTCACTATAGAGATATGGTACATGGTAGTAGCATACATTAATTCACATACTTTCTACATGCATGTATAGAATAATAGTGAATATTAGATATCACATTTTCATAATGTAAAGATAGAAATCAGTGAAGTTTTGCATATTCACCTTTTCACATTCACAGGTAGTATTATTGCACATAGGTTGCAAGCTGAATAAAACTATTCATTGTGTCTGAAGGGCAAAATAACTTATTTCTCTACATATACATTTTCCCAAAGAAATTACCCATGAAAAAAAATCAAAGAACTTCTGAATACTGCAGAGGAGAAAGTCTGTGACATCCGCTTTGTCAAGTGACAATAAGTTAAAATATGTTCTTACTTTACTATGGGATAATGTTATCACTGCAGTGCTCTCAGTCAGAGTAAAATGAGTCATCCCATGTATCCTGGAGCATTAATAGTGAACATCACACTAGCAATTCTTCTAACTCTTGAACATTTGCAACTTATGTTCAAAACTGATGCAAATATAGCTAAAATTACCAACAATCTGTCTTGATCATCCTTCTATTCAGGCCAGTTATACAGTGACTGATTCTGAGAAATATATAATTACATTAAATACAAATAGAAATTTTGAGGCTTAAGAAAGCATCACTTAAAAGACTCGTGCACACTATATTTTCCCATGAGAGACCTTACAAAATGTCAGCATGACTTTTGTCATTCTGGTGCTCTCTGGTCTTGCAGACATTTACCTGAAAAAGGCCCAAACCCTGCTGAAGTAATTAAATTCACCTGTTATGTCATCAGCAGAAATAAAGACTAATACATTTCACTTTCATTGGTAATGAACATGCACTTATAACCCCCACATGCCAGTTTTAACAGAGACATTTCACTGTATTTCTTCTGAAACAAGTTTCCTGAAAAACTCCAAAATTTACTCTTTCCTTTTTTGAGGCACTGAGACATACATATGGGGGCCACATTAAAGGAAGAGTATAAAGTAAAATCTCTTCTCCAATGCAGAAAACAAAATAATTGAGCAAAGGTGCATTTACAGAAGACTGACAGGAGAGACTGTAGTGTGAGACAGACATATTTTTTGTTTAAATCCTTTTTCCCCCAGTGATATCTTGCTCTTTCTAGCTAAAAAATGTTTTGATTTGACTAAGTTTTCCTAAGTTTCTCTAATTTGCTGTCTTTAAAGGAGTTTGGAAAACGTGGAATTTCTATCAAGTCCATCATAGCTAAAGAAATAAAATGTCAGAGGACAAAGAAAAATAGTTTCTCATGCCCCCATGACTGTGTTCAGGGCAGTGAACACAAGAGTAACAGCAAAATCTGTCACTGTATGGCCAAGGCATATCTTTCCAAATTATTCCCTCTCCATTAAAAGAGGCAAACACTAAAACAAAAACGTCCAAGCCTGACTACAAAACCTCAAGGAGACTTATAGAGAGCAAGGGAACAGAATGGACAAATGACTTCCCATTGGTCCCAGCAGGGCAGATAAAACAGGTGTGTGTAAATGCAGGTCTGCCAGGCCCTGGAGTCAGCAATCCCCCTGTAGGAGAACCATCCTCTCTGCAAGAGACATCATGTAATGTTGATTGAACATCCACACTGTAAACCACCTGCATTTTATACTGTGCCACGACAGAATTTTTTCACCTGGATTTTATCACAAAAGCTTGATTTTGAAGCCTTTGTTCCCTATATTATTTGCTTTTTGATTAAACATCACCCATTGTTATATATTCTGAGAAATGCTGGCCCTGCAGCGATTGTAAATCGATAGCTAGATGTGGAAGAATAGGAAGGATAAGGGAAAAAAAAGGAGAAAAGTTTCTTGCAGCTAAGTGAGAAAGAAAGTTAATAAAAAATAGGTCAGGCAATTTCAGCCCTTTCTCTTATGAAACAAATGGGCTAATCTTAAATAGGAGTCACACATAAGGATCTTCCGTGTATCTGGGGCTCATCAGGAAGTGGCATACAAGTAGCAATATAAAAATCCTTTTTCACTGATATCAGGAAGTTTGCAGGATAATAGATTATCCTGCAAAGAATTTGTATTACATCTCTCTTTTTACCTAGGATTGAATAAACATTGCAGAAATTAAACTCTTATGTTATTCAGGTCATGTACTCAGCGATGATTAAGCTGAAGAAGCATATATGAAAATATCAAAATATTTTCTTAAAAATCTCTAAAATGGTGCTCCAAATGGATGAAAAAATGAAAACAGAAGGTAAGGGTTTTTGGTTATTTTTCAAAAGACAATCATTTTAGTTATGTAGTTCCTGGAATGAAACGATACTCAAAGTCACATACAAAGCCTACAAATTGAAATCCTACTGGAACTCCTACTTATCTGTCTGTTGTAATTGAATTCATCATGAAATCTTGGGAAAGGAAAAAAAAAAAAAGAAAAAACCCCACATTAAAAAGCCTATTTAAAATACAAAGGGGGAAGAAATTTCCAGATTTAGGTATAAAAATAGAAGACATCCAAGTGGCACAAAGTTACAATTAAGAAAAGACTTTGTTAGTTGTATTTGGATCACAACTATAGCAAGTGTTAGCATGTGTCACTGCCTCTAATGGTATATGGGTTCAATCAGAGCACACAGAATACCAGATGGGACTGGAGGAAGCTGTCAGCAGAAAGAAACTATGCTCTCTGATTTTTTGCATTCCTGTGCAAAAAGCCACTATTGTCAATTGTTTTTATCTGTAAAACCAATGCTTTTGTTATAAATCTTGGCATGGTCTGGGATTACAAAGCCAGCAAGCACCAGATGGCTGAAGAGATTCAGGCCAGGTCTAGAGCCTCCTGCCAGCCTTGTTTCTGTAATCAGGAGTCTGCAGTAATGCAATCCATGTTCAACACGTCTGGGTGAGCAGACGCTCCTCATGTAAGTACACTGGCAAAACTGTAGTGTGACTGGTAGACAGATACCTGATGAAAGTGAGGAAGAAGAGTATTTAGATGAGTGCAAAGTACAGTGTTGTTGGAATAGAGAATAGTTACAATCTGCTGTGCTGGTTTTGACCGGGATATAGTTAGTAGCTGGTATGGGCCTGTGTTTTAGATTTATGATCAAAACATTGCTGGTAACACAGGGATATTTTAATTATTTACACAGTGTCAAGGACTTTTCTGTTTCTCACCAAGAAATAGGCTGGGAGAGCTCAAGGAATTGGGAGGGGATGCAGCTGGGACAGCTGATCCCAACTGACCAGAGGAATATTCCATACTGTATGTCATTATATTCAGCATATAATGCTGGAGAAAGAAGGAGGAAGGAGGACATATTTAGAGTGATGTGTTCCCAAGTATCTACATGTGGTGGAGTCTTGCTTTCCTAAGGTTGGCTGAACACCTGCCTGCCCATGGGGAGCAGTGAATGAATTCCTTATGTTGCTTCCTTTGTGTGAGTGGTTTTTGCTTTACCTATTTAACTGTCTTTGTCTGAACCCAAAGGTTTTGTCACTTTTGCTTTTTTGATTCATTTTCCCATCCTCCCCATCAGTGAATTCAGGACTGTGCAGGGCTTAGCTGTGGGCTGGGCTTAAACCACAACATCTGTGATCAAAAATTAGCCTTAGCACAGGCGTTACTTTAGATGGTAATGAATATCAACACCATGTCAAGATTACTTTGCAATTCAGTAGGCAGCTGCTAATATGAAATTTTGTCTTTGCTCAGGCAGAAAAGAAAATACATTGACCACTGAGAGAACTATGCTTTCCTCAAAACTTTGAAGCATAAATTTATAAGGGCCAGAAGAAAGATTAAAACCACTCCATGTTGAGCCACCCTGATGATACGGTGAGAATTTTCTGCAAGAACATGGAACTGAACTGAAGTTACCCAAATCTTGTTCTCGTATCTTCACAGAAGGCTGCTTGGCCTCATATACTGACATGCAAATATGTTGAAATTAAATTTTTCCTTCACCCTTTTTGTCTTCTTGTGGTTCTTACTTCCATCATCTGTGGATTACTTCTCTTTAATAGAAACAAACATCAAAACTGTCATTTCTCTGATAGTCATGTTGCTGTACTAGGCAACTACATACCTCTCAGCAATGATAAATACCAGTTGACTGAGCTCCCCTTTCTCTGCAATATGTCAGGCAGTCCATCCTGTAGCTGAAAATTTCTGAATAAATTTAGCTTTTCCTTGCACTTTGCTTATCTTCTTCACAGAATCCTATTTATTCCCTGTTGTAGATTGCTTTTAGGAGATCTTGTGGGAAAGGTGTGATGAGGATGCAGAAGGTAATGGGAGAAAAAGCATGGAGTGCCAAATAAAAGCATCAGTTCTGAGATTTGAAATTATTCCTCAACCTTTGTGTGTTTCTCAATCAGAATCATGGAATATTTCAATCCAAAAGGAACACTGAGTCCACCTTCCTGCTCCTAACGGGACTACCTTAAAATTATAGCATATGATTAAGAGCACCATCCATACACTCCTTGAACTCTGACAGGCTTGGAGTCATTTCCCTGGAGAGCCTATTCCAGTGAATAACCATCTCCAAAGGTTCCATGAAGAGGAACCTGGTATCCCATCTGAGCTTTCCTGACATGGCTTAATTCTATTTCCTTGTGTCCTATCATTGGTCATCTGAGAGAGATCAACAACTCCCCTTTCACTGCTCTCCTGAGGAAGGTGTTGACTGTGATGAGGTCACATCTCAGACTTTTCTTCTCCAAAGTGAGAAAACCAAGTGTCTTTACCTGCCTCTCATAAATCTTGCCCCTTAAAGTTTTCACCATCTTGGCCCCTCTCCTTTTGATAGGCTGTTGCAAACTCATGTCCTCAGGTCAAGTCAGAAGTAAGGATGACCACAAACCTGGACAGGCACAGTGACACTGTACCAAATATGCACAAACATACACAGCTGGCCACACATGTTAATACAGAGGAAAACACTTGTACAAATAGAGATGGCACAAATGGACTAGTCTTATCCCTTTTTACAGCAATTTATTAATGAATTAGTGAGAAGCATACATACATACATACATACATACATACATATATATGTATATGTGTATATATATATATATATATGTATATATATGAAACATGTGAGTATCTACACTATATATGTAAGTATGCCCTATTTACTAAGATAAGTGGCTGTCCCAAGCCACTCAGCCTGTCTAGCAGTGCTTCCTCCAGCAGACCACATGAGTCTCCCTGCTATTCAGCACAGATTTATGGCCACTCCAATAACTGGCTCCCAAGCCCTTTATACTTCTCTTTAAGCATCCCAGCTTGATACTATCTGGCAGTCATGCTCTGTCATACATACACACACAAAGGGCACATGCTCTGGTCTCTCCACCCAATGTTTGTGACACCACAGACAGACAGGCCCCAAGGTCCTGAGCCCTGGTCCCATGCTAGTTGCAGCAGTCATACACTCATACACACACATGCACAGCAATAGAAATGGCAATTAATAAGAAAACAGGATAGAAAACAGGATAGATAGACTGTGTTTATTAGGCATACAGCACATCTGCACCAAGGTACTGCCCAGCCCCCTATTTATGTGTGACCAGCTCCCTTCATAATTTTATCCCTTTGCCCCATGCTTGTTCCTTGCCAAACACTTTGACCTTTCTTTCCTGTGATTCTTTATAATGAGACACCTGGACACTATTGCTGAGGCTCTCCTAGGACAAGCCTAGCATCAGCTGGGGCTTATGTCTCTTATTGGAGATCTCCCCCTCATCACTGTGCCTCTGTGATCTTTTCTGCATAGGGATTAACTGTAAATCACATAGCAACACTTTTTAAATTTAAAAAATATAGGGTTTTGTGTATAATGATGATTTGGAAAGCCTATAATCCTATAACAATTTTGCAGAACTCATCATGGTGTTTGTCTTTCCAAGAACTGTTTAACAAAGCTACTATTTTTTTTACAACTAGCTAAATCCGCTCCTGATAGGAGATGTGGAAATACTGTGGAAGTACCTGAAAATAGTCTCTACCTTAAACTAGTGCAATACATTGAATTTCATACAGAAACACACTTTTGCATGCATGTGCTAGTCTACTTCAACAATCAGCCAAAATGTTTTAGACTATATTTCTCTTGTGCATTACATGTTAGTATAAGCAACAACACTGACTCAGTAACAGATTTATAAGAGAGAAGAGTCACAAAATCTTATTGTCTTTGCAACTCAGAATTAAGCTGTGGGGGTCTCCACTCCTTCTTATCTCCTGCAAAAATTGGAGATGATGGCCTATCCCAGCTGTGTTAATAAAAGAGGTAGCAAATATGCATATATTCCATTAAATTCATCATTTTCTTTCTACCAGAATATAATTCAGGAGGATGAATGTCCTGTCCTAGTTAAATGAAATATCATTCACAAAGATTCTTATGTACCCTATTTCAAGGGACAAGGCTGTTGCATTGATTAAGCTTTAGAATACTTAAGTACAAAGACAAATGCATTTCATGTATAATTTCCATTATCAAGGCTTATAAAAAATCCAGTCTTGTGTAGCTTAGCGATGGATACTAATTTTAAAATTCTTATGTAATTATGTGTTTTTTCCATAGTAGAGAAGAACAAAGGAAAACATTTATATAAGTTCATATCAAACAAAGAAAAGCTATTGATGTCTTATACATTAGACAATCCATGTATGTTCACACATTTTATACTATAATGTACCAGAAGGTATTTACGGCTATAGCACTGCACAATGTAGGTGATACAGAAACCAGAGAATGTTATTCTGACTCCACTGACACATGCAGGGAAACTGCTAGGTCCAGAAGAGCTGAGGCTCCACCCAGGGCATTCCAGAGTGACAGAATCTCTGTAGTGTGGCACTTTTCAAAGTAACCTGTGTAAGTTATCAGCATACTCCCATTTCCTTGGTTTGTTTTTTTTTTTAATAGGTGCCATTTTTTTGAAGAATACCAGAAGGTAACAGAGAGAAAATAGAGCACCAAAGTGTTTATTGAAATCTCTTTTTAGCATCCCTGGAACCCTCTAGGCTTTTCAACAGGGCAATGACATTTCAACAGCACATTTCAGAGAAAGCATGGACTCTTCTATGATGCATCACCATTCCTATGGGCCCTATACATGTCAGAAAGCTACTTACTGCTGCTTACAGCCAGCTGGAGAGTCCAGCTCAGATATCTCCCCCATTCATCTTTACTGCTTCTCAAAGCTTACCCAAGCCAGCCTCAAATCTGAGTTTCCCTCATTTTAAGAGATAGAGGGTCGTTCATTGAAAAGCCTGGACTGGGATACACAATTGCATAAAATAAGTATTGTCCAGATGCTATCTAATCTGTTTCCTTAAGGAAAAAGAAAATGTTAAAAAAATAAAAGTCATCAGTTTTGTAGTTACAGGGAAATATATTGATTCTCATTGAATTTTATTTCTCTCTAGTTATTATGAAGCAAAATAATTCTCTAATATATTTTTGAGTAACAAAGAAGTGACTTCATATTTCAAGTGGTGTACACAGCATATGATTCTGTTTCTCTTTAACTAATATTTAACTAATAACTTATCCTTTATCCATTAGAGAAAGGATAAAGCATAGAATGTCCCCATAATTAAGAGAACAATTGCATCAAACCCATACATACTAGTCCCAAAGCAACATTAACGAATTTTAAGAACTTTTGAGAACCTTAGTACTACTGGACTAATAACACCTTGTTTAATCTGTGCTTCTGGAAGTCAGTAGAGCTGAGGCAATTTCTACTAGCTGGGAACTTTGTGCAGTGTATTTCAAGTTACTGTTTTCTTTCTCTTAACTAGTGAAAATATATTTCTATCAAGAGCATCTGAAATGGTTTCAGATAATTACTACCATTCACAAATGGTTTTAGGTAAAACTAATGGAAAGGCAATGTGACAACCATTGTTTGCTCATGTTAAAAGAGAAGAAAAAACTTTTCCATCAAGCGTGTCTTTTAAGAAAGTATTCTTTAAATATTTTCTATATTTTCTATAAATAGCTTTTTAGATGCAATGCTGATCAAGCTGTACTATCTATTCTATCTTTTTTTTGTTGTTGTTTGGGGAATTTTGAGATCAATTTTCCTTGTTCTTAATCATCACAACAACTTCCCTTGAATACTCTTTTTATTTTTTTTTTAATGGTGGCACACTTGTGTTGCAATCATCATGTTGACGAAATGGACCAAAATGTGATACTTATCAAAGACCCATTCCATGTCCTGCCAATCCCAGTGAATGAGAAAAACTTCAGCTGAACTGATGTTTGCTTATCTATAAGGGGATGTTTCTAAGGCAGAACATCAACAAAGTGAATCAGAGAAGATGCTGACAATCATGGATTATGCTGTGCAACTTCATACAGAATGCACCTCTGGCTCCATCATCAGCAAGCTGACAAAGTTAATGAAACAGAATAGAGAACTGTGGACGTATGTGCATCCTAAAAACTTAACAGTGGAATAAGTTGCATGACATAGTATCCATGTAGTATGTAAAACTCTTCAAAGAAATTCTTAGACTTAAAATAAGTTTGAACATATGTATCAAATACAGCCTACACTTATATTAACAAATTAAATTCTGAAATGGTCTATTTCTATACAGGAACCCAGTCATCTAAGTTGTTATAATGGTTCCTGCCATTGTTTTGGCCTAAGCTCTCCCAGAAAATCCAAAAACATGTTTAGAGAATTATCAAATACTTGTAGACACTTTATTTGTGAATATTTCTTGCCTATAGGTACCTCTTTTGGGATAGTTTATTGGGGTGAACATGGGCTGTAATGTCAGTTTATCTCAGGAAATGGCCACTGGCATATTTCATTTAATAACACAGTCATACACTCTATAATTCCTAGTTTGTTCTCTGTTTTTTTCATACTCAATTCATCATAGAGCAAGCAAATGATCATCCTGTGTGTCTGTCTGTCGGTTACATTCGGCAGATTTCAGCCAAATTAAGTATGTGAGTGAAATGCAAATCCCTTCAAGCTGAAGGAAAATAGACAAATTAGTAGAGAAGTAGAACCTAGAAGTGCACCCTTTTATGGAAACTCCCTATTCAAATTTACCCATCACTGACAATGGAGAATCTGCATAGCAGACCAACTTTGAGAAACATGCTCATTAAAATCTTGGCTTCTTTTGCCTTTCTGCCTACTGAAATGTTCACTGGTTATTTGTTCCAGTATCCTTGAAAGAAGTATATTTAGACTCTCTAATGTTTCATTCCCCATTTCATTCTCTCAATTTTTACTACCTCCGGGCATTTCTGTCTCTTGTGCAATTTGGGATTATTTCCAAATCAAGACATTCTTTGAGATTCTAAGGAAATGGCATTTTAGAGAGCTATAGGCTAATAACTAAGCTCTTGTGTAGACATTCCTGTGGTAATTTAAGGGAAACTGTGACAGTGATTGAGTGGAGATTTGTCCTTAAGATGAATAGTCCCTGATAGTCCCTGTGCTGTTCCAAACATATCTCAAAGTTTGGAGCTCTGCCTGAGTTCACAAATTATTCTCTATGGATTTTCTCTCATAGGACAGAATCATAGAATTTTTTGGATTGGGAAGAACTTTAAAGTTCATCTAGTTCCAACCATCCTAGACAGTGTCACCGTCCATGAGACCAAGTTGCTCAAAGCCCCATCCATACTCAAGGTCTATGAGTGATGTAATGCTTAATCACATAAAGCATGGAAAAATACTTTAAAATGATAGCAAGTGGGAATCTACTAAATTTTGCTGTCCTACCTTTACCTGTGTGGATTCTCAGAGAAATATAATTTATCTATTCTTAGAGACCTTCAGCAGTAGAGACTGTACAACCTGTTTTTTCCCCTTTTATCAACTTTACTGAATAACTTCTGAAATGCTTTCTAAAGTGAACAGCCACATAGCACTGTGTATGCTGGAGAGTCTTATTTCTGTATTTCAATTATTAGCTCTTCAGAACAGAGTTATGGTTTTTACTGAATATATTATGTCTTCTGGGGGGAAAAAATATCCTTTAAAGTTAAAATAATGGGACAGCTGTTATATCACTGTAAGTCCTGAGTAACTCCTGTAAGTTTGCAACCATAGAAAAATAGAATTTTTAAGGCTGGAAAAGACCTTTAAGATTATCAAGTCTAACTGTCAACCTAGCACTACCACCATGTTAACTATTAAATCATGTCCTCAAGTGCCATATGCCCACATTTTTCAAAACCTTCAGTAATGGTGACACCACCATTTTCCTTCTCAATCTGTTTCAATGATTTGCAACCCCTTCCATGGAGAAATTTTCCCTAATATCCAATCTAAACCTCCCCTGCTTCATCTTGAGACCATTTCCTCTTGTCCTGTCACTTGTTACCACATTAGAAACTGACTTCTACCTCACCAAAATCTCCTCAGGTATTTCCAGAAACTCATAAGGTCTCTCCTGAGCTTTCTTTATGCCAAGCTAAACAATCCCACCTCCTTGGCCACTTGTTAATCAGACTTGTGCTCCACACCCTTTGCCAGCTTCACTGCCCTTGCCTGGACTTTCTCCAGCACCTCAATGTCTTTCATGTTGTGATGTGATGGTACTGATATAATGACTTACAGAAGTACAAATGAAAGAATACAGTGTCCTGAAGCTCTAAAATTTCAGATTTCTTTGTATGCAGCTCTTTGAATGCATGCCAAAAAAAAAGCATGTCAGGATGTTATAATTGATATCAAAGTGCTTGTTTTCCCCTAATTTGCCTCGCTTTAGCTATTTGCTATTAATGTCTTATCTATGGGTCCTCATATTTAGAAACTAGAATTAGAAATGTAGATAAAAAGCTGCACAGCACTTACATTTTGGGGAAAATATGCATTCAACCTGCATTTGCTTTAGCCTCTGTGGGACACTGAGACACTTGTCAAAACCCAACAGGCATACTGAGCTTCAATGATTCATAGGATTTAAATTACTTGCTCTGGGGGAAATCAAGTGTGCAGGAGACCCCACAGGGTCCCACCATCTAATTAAAGGGAGCTTTCTTCTTGATCATCCTCATGTAAATATGTAATAAGCCATCAGACTGGAATCATTCTGTTTACACATCATCTGCCAGTCAGGAAGATCAATGATGAGAGCAAGCATTTTATATTTATCTGCTGAATATGTTTCAGATCATCTAACAGATTTTTTTATGAAGACTTGGATCTCCATATGCAGGCAGAGAAGCCTGGAGCAATTCTGAATTCTCTTAAGATACCATTTTGAACAGGGAGATAGATGCTCAAGTTAAAATGTTCTAGGAAGATTAATTTTGGGACATAAACTGTTTTATTCAGTAGAATTCTTACTGTTGTAGTCCTGCTTCTTTCCAGAATCAGATATCATAAAATATATTGCTTTATTCACAACCATACATGTGATAAAGACTTTAGCACCATATTTTAAACAAGATGCTATCAGCACCAGCCATTGAACTAAATGAGAGCAGACCGCTTTCAACCAAATGAGATAAAGCAAATGATTTTACTGTGTCAGGGAAGTAGGATCTGTTCTCAAACAGTACTGCAGTAAAAAAAAACTTCATTTATTTCATAAGTCAGCAGAACTCTATGTGTTAGAATATTTTCCTGTGTTTGAAAATTGTGGCTTTAAACTTTTTAGAAAAGAAACAAAGTGTTTTTGTGAACATAATGAAGAAAATGTAACATTTTATAAATCTGTTATTTTTTTATTCTTTTTTTTATTTTAGGGAAATCACTGTATACAGAGCTACCAACAGCTATTATTCATTTGTTTTTTATTCCTTCTCCAACTGCCTTCCTATTTCAGTTTATTAGTTAAACTTTATTTCTGATTTTATCACCATCATCAGACTTCAAGCTGTTTTTTGATACTCTTCCCTGCTTTTTATAGTCTCCTTTTCATATAAACAGGAGTTTTTCTCTTTTCCATAACAACCAGAATTTTCTCAAAGGCATGGAAATCCAACAAGTGAGGTCCCTTTTGAAGTAACTACAAAGGATTATATGAAGTATGAGTGATACTAATTAGATCCTGTAACTTTAAAACAGTTTGAAAATCTGTGAATTTATAAAGGCAAAATAATTTCCTTATTTCCTTCCTAGTCTGATTTTTAACCTTAAGTGATTAGTCTTGATTCTCTGTCTGTAACCAAAGAAATAATTTCAGATGAACAAACACAGTATTTAGTATTTTCATTGGGGAGTACTGTCAATTCTTTGATGTACTCTATTGTTAAGTTTATTGCTTTGGTATTAGAAAATATGATTCTTACATCAAACCTCTAATCCTACACTATATATCTCGCTTTGTTTTAGCAGAGACACTCAGCTAAAATACAAAATTGTTTTGTTAGTGAAGAAATTTCTTTAAAGGGTAGGGGAACCTACATTACTATCATCAATAAAACAGGAGGTACATATACATAAATGTTTTTTTTTTTCTTACAAAACAAAAGGATGTTTATTCTTATCTTCCACTGGAAAACAGAATTCTTTAACCTACAGTAGGCAGAATAGACTGTATGGGTACTGTTTTTGAACACCTTTGCATTTGAGAAGATAGCTCAAACCAAGACATCAAAAGGAAGGGAAGTGGTACAAATTGAAGAAGAGGAAATTAATGTTAGATATTACTAAAAAATTCCTTACTGTAAGGGTGGTGAGACACTGGATTAGGTTGCCCAGGGAGGCTGTGGATGTCCTGTGCCTGTCAAAGTTTAAAGCCAGGTTGGACGAGGCCTTGAGCAACCTGGTCAGGAGGGAGGTGGCCCTGCCCAAGGTGCAGGAAATTGAGACGGGGTTGTTTTAAAAGTCCATTCCAACCCCCTGGCATTCTCTGTTTCTCTGGATTATGTAGAATTAATATTTGCTTTAAAAATAATAGCACATATATTCTGTCAATTATTTGCAGCAGTCAGCCTGAAGCAATAAGTCTTGCTGTCTTTTGGTGCCTTTCTATCTATCTTTAGAGACTGATCCAGTTTACAGGATTAGTCCAGCGTCAGGTATCTCAGGGGAAAAACGCACAGTTAGGACATTCAGGAAATATCACCCAAAAATAAGAATATCATATGACCATTTAAAACATTCTACATTAAATCTCTTATCTTCCTGACCTATCCCAAAAGATTTTTCTTTCTTTTCTAAATAACGTAAAGCCACAATTTCCAAACATAAGACAATATACAATCTTTTTTTCATGATTCTTCTTTTTGTTAATTTTCCCTCTAGGTGCCTGTCCATTCAACTGGATCAGACTCGGAAAGTAGATGGGAAGGCACCACAACCCACTGTGGCATGCTGACTCCTGCCAAGAATTGATTGACTATAATTACTTTTCTCCTTCAAGTTAAATTGCTGACATATTCCTAATATTTTGCTTACTTCATACCACTTCAGAACAATCTGTAGCACCCAAATGCATGAGCTCAAAGACCTTCCAAAATGTGTTTCTATTTCAAGCTGCAGTAAGTCCTGAACAGCAAAAGAAAGAGCAGCATTATCACATCACTTCTCACAGCATATCTGGACTGATAAAACCTTCTGAAAAGAGGTACAGCATTCATAAAATATCACACAGGATTATTTTTTGAACTCAAAATATGGCTTAGTGCATCTGCTAAACATATATAATGTAAATCATATCCTTGATTTCAATGTTAGATATTCTTGGTAGCTCTCTAAATTTCAGGTGCAGAGTCATTAATTTCTTGACTCTCTTAATTCTAGTGTTAGTCTCAACTGTGTCTGCATTAGTGGCTTCTTGATGCTCTGACACATTGTGCCAAATTTAACTCTCTCTTAGCTCACTTCTTTTGATCTGGGATCCTGTATTACCTATCTGATTGCTGGGTCAAAGTGTCATCATTTTGCCTTTGGTACTCCAGTTTTCATTCGCTGATCTGAAGGAGTTTTCTGAAGTCCCTGTTTTCCTAGAAGGCGCCTTGTGCACAAATAGTACTGGAGGAAATTTTACTTCTTCAGCTAATTCCATGGAGCACTAACTTGTGCTGAGTCCAATAAACTTCTGATTAACTTTCCTTTCAAAGTTTCATTTTACTGTAGGCTTTTCTGATGCCTTCATATTGAATCTGGTCTTTTGTGCTACAGATTTGATTCGAGCAAGCCTGATGTTATAACAGGAGCTCCCCAAAGGGCAATGTTTTAGAACAGTATTGACTTAAATGAAAGTTTTCATTAATTCTCTTGAATAAATTATGCAAGCTAGCAAAAATTAGAACAAATATTTCTGCTTTGCTTACTCACTATTTCTTCCAGATATAGTTAGAAAGATACACTGTCATAACTTCTATGTCATGCTCACAAGCCACATATTCCATCTCCTTGTACCTGTGCCAGCAATGCCAAAAGGGTTCATTCATCCATTTCATGTTCATGATGAAGGTGAACATGATGAGGGGAAAAAAAAAAGGGACCTTGCTTAAGACACTGAGCATAAATTCATCTTAGCAAAAATTCACTGGAAGATAGGTACTTGCCCACATTTCCTCAACTGTAGCATAGATTCAAGACCTAATTGTAGCCAATCAGCAGCCCTATAAAAAGAGCATGTCCTAAAGAAACCTTTAAATGTAGTTCAATAAATAAGAATGTTGAAGAAAAAACATTAAAGCAATTAAAAGCTGTCATTAAACCATAAAACAATTGACACTAGGCTTAGAACATCTTACTATGCATGATTGTATCCCAAATAACAAAACTAATTTTACACATCATGCTACCACATTTAAGTCAGTTACTGACTGGTAGGTATGAGGAACTGATTTAATGTGTACATATTATTTCACAGCTGTTTTACCTAAGTCTTTTTTTAATCCTGTTTCCAGATACTGTCAGACAGAATATTGGCTGCAGGTGAGATCCATTAGGACCATTTTTATGGGCCTAATTTAACAAGCATTAATTTATAAATGTATTGTATTTTTATTTACAGGAACTTAAAATAAATATTTATTTTCAAATTTTACAATAACTTTGTCATGGAGAAAAGTGAGCAATAATGATTAATGGCACTGAGCATGAAACTTTTAATTGACATCTCCAGTCTGATTGTTATTTTTTCAGTGAACTTCAGAACACTGTGAGTGCAAAAAATCAACTTTGACCTCACAAAGTGTGTTGCAAAAATGGAAGATATATGTCTAGAGAATTCATTGGAATGGTATCTCCTTGTGTAGACAATCTCCAAGGACAGAGGACAGTCCCTAACCCAAATAGAAATATACACTACAGATGCAGGAAAAAATATGACTGAAAATTATTTAGTATTATTATTTAATTTAAAGTCCTGCCAACAGACTGCTAATCTTTCTTGAATAAATTTGTCCAATGCTCATATTACTAGAGGGGATTAATTATACACAGTACAAGCTGCCTCTATAAAATACTGTGGTAGACTTTCTCTAATCAGATAACCTCCAGCTCCCTCTTATATGTTAAATGAAAGGATCTCAATTAAACAGCTGTCACAGATATGGGAATAAATTACTCTTTGCCCTGTGCTGATGTCCCAGCTAGAAGTACTCAATGGCATCCTGGGGCCACCAACCTGGTTCAAGTTTATCATGGTCATTTCCAAGTTTGCCTCCCAATGCATCTACACCTGTGCACCTCTGGGTGTCTGAGAGAAGTTTGACATTCACTGGTTCAGATTATAGGGTCCAACTTTGTAGGCTCTGAGATGTCCCTTGATCACCTGCATTTTTGAAAGTCATGACTTTGCCAGAGACTGTACTGTAGGATCCTGAGTTTCTGCAACTGAGAAGATCTGACTAGGACTGTGATTCAGAAGAGTCCTTGTCTGTATATATTTTCCTATCTGAAGAGCAGGATAATGTAAGTTTTTTTTTATATACTATGCAGAATTTTTCTTTGTATGTGTCAGAAGGTAGCCATAATCATTTTATCTCATTTTCAGGCTACCTTGAAGGTTATATTATTCTGTATTAATTACAGCATTTAAATGAAATTTGATATTGAAGAACAAAAATTTTATATAATTTGGTGATATTGCCTTGTAATTTTATTCATGGTTTGAATAATTTTCAGCATATGACTGGCTTTATAATTTTAATTTCAGGGAACACATTGCTGCAGTAGACTAGGAGTTGGCACAGCTAGAGCAACAGTGCAGAAATATTCATAAAACAGCTCTCAGAGTTATCCATCTCTCTTAAATGAGTGATTATGTATATTTGGATATATAAACACAAATATATAAACATACACTGGTATATATGTTTACTCACATATGCATAAACAATCTATGCATATATATACAGTTATATATATATAGTTATATATATATATATATATATATAAGTATGATGCTTTTAAAAAATAAGCAATTCTAAATACACTGAGGACATTTCATATTCTAAGATGTCATTTGGAAAATTACCAGTAAGCATCCAGATGCTTCCTTCAATAATAATTCAGATATTAGTAGCAAGGTCTGGCAAGATTACAAGCTTCAGAGATACTGCAGTTTTAGTGAAAAAAATAAGACACATCAAGCAACTTTGTCCTAGCATAATCTACTTGTTTGTCTCTTTAATTTAGTCCAGCTGTTGCATTCTAGCTAAGTCATGAAAATAAAAATAAATAAATTCAAACTTAACCTTTGTTCAATTTAGGAAGATTTTTGATCATTCTACCTGCCTAGTAAACACCTTCTGTCATTAGAATTCAAATTGTAAAAACTTAGTTAAAGTCTGAGGAATTAAATAAATAAAAAAAGAAACTTTTTAAAAAGGCTTGTGTTTGCAGTGTACATAGAGGATAAATATCATATGAGACCTCTCATGTCAGACTTCCTACTCCCTATTTGAGAAGTAGTAAAGAGTCTCAAATCCTCACTGCAGGTGAGGTGGGTGCTTCTAGGTGCAGGTATGCAGGAAAAAGCTGGGAGACCAAGCATGCCTTTAACCCAGCTGTTCTTTCTTGTCTCTCACAGGAAGAGGACAAGAAGGATATAGAGATTGGCAGGACCTTCAGCTCCCCTTCCTACTTCCCCATTAGCACCCACAGCTGCAGATAGAGCATGTTTGCATCAATCACTCTGCTGGCTCATAGGGGCTGGGCCTGCCACTGCCAGAAGTTCTCTGCCACAGTCTGCTGTGGGGGACACAGTGAGAAAGGAGGTGTGTGCTACCAGAACCCAGCATGAAAAATCTGTGCCACCACACCATTCCTAGGGCATACTGCAGAAGAGCTTCCTTAGCTATAACAGCTCATGAGTTAGCTCAAGGTTGGGAGGACACAAAAGTTATTTAGACCTATGGCACTTCTCATTTGGCAAGCTGAAACACTCAGGGAGAACTTCAGTCTTCTACAGTTATTTCATTCTGAAGTGTCTGTGCCAAGATAATAACTCTTAGGCAGCCCTGTGCAAATGCTCTGCAATATAAAAGAAAAAACAAAAAGGGCAGTTAAAATGGGATTGAAAAGAAACCATATGGACAATATTGTAATTTTTTTTTTCAGATTCTTGATTCTTTCAACACTATACTTAGCAAAATTATTATCATCTTGAAAAGCAGTAACTATGCTTAGTAGGAAAGATGCTTTGCTTTAAACTTGTAGCAATGGGCTGTTACAACCTCCTCTGAGGTAGAGTGAGGTTCTTGTTAACACATACACAGACATAAGAAATTATATAAAGAAAAGAAAGTAAGAGAAAAAAAAGAATAAGAGTGGGGGAAGCCACAAATAAAAGGTTTGATAGATTGATATACATTCAGGTTCAGGTGGGAAACTCAGGTACCTCCCTTGGGAGGGGAGTTTTACGCTGTCTGATGTGACACACTCAATCATGCACAGTCTTTTGCTGGAAGGTGACAGATATGAGTCTGGGCGTACTTTGAGGTTTTTTGATGGTTTATAATCCTTTCTAAAATATGACAGCTCTTTCTCAGACCTGTATAATTAGGCAGTTATGCCTTGTCAGAAGAGATGAATACTCTCAGACCTGTGTGTGAATATCTCAGTACCTCCTGGGAAAAGAGACAGAGGGCATCAGTTTCCGGGCCTTAACAGAAGGGAAGGCATTGGCATGATAAAAAGCATTGTCCCACCTCACATGATCTTCTTCTTGCCTTTTCCCCTGTGTGGCTTAAAAACCTGACTGCTGACAAATAAAGATTTGTTTGTCCTGCTCATCCTCCAGTGGTGGATGCACTCAGCCTCTGCACCTGGGCTGTTCTTAGGAAGATCAGAGCTTTTGCTAGTACACACCCAAAACTCTCATCTTTGGTTGAGGGTTGCAAACCTGGACTCAGCAAAGCACCTGCTGCTTTTTCTCAATGGCCAGTTATTTGAATCATTAACCATTACCATTTTAGTGTCTCACATAGTCCAGCCTTCAAAGTCTTGATTCTGTACCCAGAGATGATCAGGGAGTTGAAGAAACACAGCCCCAAGAATGGGCTGTTGATTGTTAGCTGCTGATATTAAACTTAGTCTTGTAAGTGTTTAGGATTTTTTAAGAAATTGGAAAATGGCAATTTTTAAATCAAAATTTGTCCACTGGGAAATTCACCTGCATATTTAGTACATCTTGTTGATGGTTTTGGTTTTGTGCACTGAAACTTGTAGATGAATGTGTAACAGACTCTTATGAATCAAAAATCATAGTTCTACAGAAGTTAAGAAGTTAAGTTCTACAGAAGTTTAAACAGTTGAAGTTTCCAAAGGCAAGGAGTATCAGAAGAAATACCAAAAAGGTAAAAGTTACAAGATGTGGATATGAGAATGTTTGCTGATCTGGGAACAAAAGTACTTCATAGGTTTGGGAATCTCACAGCTGACCTAATTAATGAACCTCAAAATCAATTTCAAACCAACATATTTTCACGTCTGTGTTCCAAAACTAATATTTAGAAGGAAAAAAATAATAATTTAAAAGATGTATTGTCACAGATTCTGTAACTCCTAAGGATTTCTACCAGTGATAGATGTTCAGCCCTTCTGTAAAATAGAAAAATAAGTGATCCCTGGTGGGTGTAAACCTTCTTTATAGTTTAATTTTGAAACAACACACAGAATCCTTTGAATTATCAGAAGTCAGCTAAAAGAATCCACTGCCCTTTATCTCAGCCTTTCCTCCCTCTCATTCTAATGCTTTGATAAATCAGACTCATTTAGAGACCAGTGAGGAAAGTGGAATTCATGAGGACGTCTCTGTATGTTTACAATCCCACATCTTCACACCCTGGCAGCTCAATGCCATTCTTCAGAAATAAGACAGCAAAGAACAGATTGATTTTCTTTTTTTAATTGCATCCCTGCCAAGACCCTATTGGCAGGAAAACAGAGGTATGGACTCAGGGTTTTTTTAGATGCACTGACACAAGCTTATTTGTCAAAGATCAAATCTCCAGTGAACAGCTTGCTGCAGCTTTTATTTCCAAGCCTTTGATAATAACATCAAATTGATGTTGCATTGGTGTGCACTGAGACAGCAAAGAAAATTGCAAAGATATTTGGAAAGTACAGAAAAGGACAGAAAGAGAAGAGGGAAAAAACTGATGTTTTTAAACAGCTTAAAGACAAATGTGTAATACTTCTCAAGATATAGTGCTGAGCAATATACTTTATCAGGCATAATGCAGAAAAAATAATTTGAGAACAGATATACTCTTGATTTGTTTCTTCTAAAAGTCTCTGTAGAATGGCATTTCAAGACATTAACGGAAGTCTTGACACTCAGGAGTATGGTTAAAGAAACTCACATATTTGCCTGGATTTTAAGCAAGATGATGTCATCTGTACATAGGCAAAAAAAAAATCTGTCAGCAAGAGTTGTTTCAGAGGGGATGACTAAGACCTATAATCCTTGACAATATTTTCAATCAGAGGGGAATATTTCTAAGTTTCTTGAGTATATGATTCTGATATCTAGAGCATCTTGTCAATCTTGAGAGCACTAGAAAGCCAAATGTCATGTCCCCTAGCTGCTAGCATTTATGAAATATGTAATTGCTTTCAAGCATATTTTATGTCTCTCTCCTCCCTTGCATCTCCTGCCCTTTTAGAAAACAGGGAAAACTAGCAAGAAAAGCTGAAACTTTCCTCTCTGTGCTTTCAAAAGTATGTTATAACCATTAGGCCATATTTCTAGACCCTGATGATTTCCCTGTCATCTACATTGAAATTGTGCTGCTGCTAGTTAGCAATACTAATCTCAATGAATCAGACAAAAACAAGCCTGGAAAAACATCATTACTGCTCCCAGCTTCCATTGAAGACTACTACAGAAATTAGGAATCTCTGGCCCTATTATTGTATTAAATATCTGTGTCAGGATTCTATACCTCACTAATCAACATAGAACTAAACAGTGAACAAGAGAGGAGCAAAGGGATTGTAGCCCAGATGTGAAGAGGCAAAGACAATAAGGAATTTCATACCTCATCCCTTTTTTCTGTCTGGTTTACGCTCTTCCTTTTGTCCAACTTTCATTCTGCAAGTGCCCCTTGATACAGGGCATGTATCAGAAAACACCTATTTTAGTATCTGTAAACTGAGATAAAAATAATATGCCCATCTCTTAGCTAAAGGACTCTCTGATTCTCTGAAGGAAAGATATTATACTGTAAAGCTAAAATTTCCACCTCTATTGGGTTGGCATGGCCAGGTTTTGATAGCAAGGTGGAGAGGCTACAGGGATGGCTTCTTTGAGAAGTTGGTAGAAGCTTCCTTCATCTCCAACAGAGCCAATGCCTGCAGGAATTGACCTGTTGCTGTCCAAAGCCAAGCCAAACAGTGATGATAGTAAATCCTCTGGGATAACATATTTAAGAAGGAAGAAAAGTTGTTGCTCAGATGCAATTGCAGCCAGAGGAGAGGAGTGAGAACGTGTGAGCAGAACAACTCAGCAAGCTCCAAGGTCAGTGCAGAAGGAAGGGGAGGAAGCGCTGCATGAGCCAGAGCTGAGATTTCCCTGCAGGCCCTGATGGAGACCATGGTGAAGTAGCTGTGCCTCTGCAGCCATGGAAGTCAGTGGTGCAGAGAGATGCATGTGCAGCCCATGGAGGAGCCCCACTCTGGAGTGGGGTTTTAGAGTATAAAAACCAGCTGTGATCCTGTGGGAAACTTGGAGCTGCACTTTGGCAGGGATTGTAGAACTGTGAAGAGAGAAAAGACCATGCTGGAGCAGGTTTCCTGGTAGGAATTTTGACCACTCTGAGGACCAGCACTGGAGCTTCCTCTTCTTGAAAAACTATAGCCCGTAGGAAGGATTCACATTGGAGAAATTTGTAGAGAACTGTCTCCCATGAGATGGACCCCATGGTGAAGCAGGTAAAGGTCTCCTCTCCCTGAGGAGGAAGCAGAGGCAGTAACAACCTGTGATGAACTGACCATAACCTCCACCCCCTGTATCCATGCACCATGAGGTTGGAGAGGTTAGAGACACAGGAATAAAGTTTGGGCGAGGAAAGAGGAGATGTGGGGTGAAGGTATTGGTATTATTGAGATTTGGTTTACTTCTCCTTATGCTGGTCTGACTTTGACTGGTAATAAATTCAACTAATTTTCCCAAAGAGTATGCTTGTGGCAAGCTTGATTAATAAGCAAAGAAAGACCAAATCTAAGTCTTTCGCCCATGTCTGTAATATATGAATGATTCCTCCCTGCCCTTATCCCAACCCCTGAACCTTTTGTTACATTTTCTTTTCCCTGTCCAGCTCTAGAGAGGGGTGATAGAGTGCCTTTGGTGGGCACTGGCACCCAGACAGGGTCAAGCCACCATGCCCACTAAGTGTGTGCACTGTACCAAGCAAGTGAGTAAACACAAATGCACATGCACACAAACCATACACACTTGGAACCGATGACCAAGCAGATGTATTTTCTCAGCCTGCTTCTCTAAACATGAAGACCACTGAAGCAAGAGGGACAATCGAGGACAAATAAATATTCAGGAACTGCCATCTAGCACCTTGAGAGCTTTCAAATGCTTACATGTGCAATTCAAACATGTGACACTATTGCAGATATGATTCCTTCAACCTATAAAAATAAATGAAAAGAGTCATTGAGCTCAAATACTTCAAAGATCAATTTTTTAAAAAAAGTTAAATTCAGGATAAAATTTTATAAAAAAATTTAAGAAATGCCATTGGAAATGGATCTGTGTAAGCTCAGGACTTTGAAAGATTATTGTAATTAATTTTGTCCAAAAAGACACTTTGTTGGTGGTAGTTTGTTTTGTTATGTTTTTGTTTTTGTTTTTGTTTTTTTTCACTAGGTTGTTGGGTTTTTTTTTTCTGAGGTTTTGGTATATTTTGTTTGTCTTATTTTGTTTTATTGTGCAAGCTTGGTGAGTCCTTGCCGTTTTGTTTTACAACTCTGCCATTAATATTAATGAAAATTCAGGCAGCATCTGCCAAATGTGACCCACATTTTTTTTTACAATCTCTTTACTTGAATGTCATGTGAAGTCAAAACCACAACTTAGGTGATCCACTTAATAAAGGTCCTGCATATCAAAGCTGACAGTTTACTGGTAGATGAGGAGTCCTAGGGCGGAAACATAATCCTTTATGAGTTTTCTCTCTACAGAATAAAGCTCTTCAGAAATATCAAAGTACATTTTAGTATTTACCCACTTACATGTTTCTTTTTGTTCTGAAATTAGCGTTTTCTGATTTCTAAAACTCACTTCTTTCTCTTTCTCAGCTTCAGTAAAATTTCATTGCTGTAGGAAAATTGTCAGATCATTCAGGTCGTGGAAGAATTATGCTGGATTCATGATTAGGCTTTTCACTCAGGCAGCCTGTCATCACTAATGCAAGCCTGAAAAAATGAGGTGCCCACATAGGATTGAAACAATAAAAATAATCAGATCTAAATTCAAATATACCAAATAACTCAAACTGGCTAACTCAGAGTAAATAAAGATTTTTATGTTACTCTGATTATTTATCTATTATTATAGGCAATTAAGTACACAATCACCAGTAAAGAGAAATAAGGACAAGAATATGGTTACCAAATGATTAAAAAAATTGCTTTTCATATACTGTAAAGAAAATTAGTTTGGTTTTCACATAAAAATAGGTTTTCTAGAAGGAGAACTACACTTGGTATATCAATTATTGTTAAAAAAATAGCTCCTTGCAAAAAAGGCAACCAAAATTATGGTGAAGAACCTGCATACTGTCCTGAAAGTTGATACCTGGAGATTACTTTGTCTTCAAAACAAAATTAATGCTGACTTTTGCAGAGAACTGGAAGTAGTTCTTTGCTCTATCTGTATTCTTAGATTTTCAGAATAAATATAAAGTAAACCAAAACTGAGTCAGATGCAATATCTCAAAATCCTACATTCAGATGAGGAAATGTTTTCATTTTATCAAATGCTCTGAGCAGTGTTCAGTAGATCAGAGGATTATTCTACGAGTAAGAGAACATAAAAAAAGATTCAGAAACTTTTTTATGGAGAGAAATCTTTTCTTATCTCCGTACTCAAGGGTTTGCAAATTTAGATTTGTAGAGATTTCATGAAGCAGAATCTCTTGAGACACATTCAGAGATATCTAAGAGTTACACAGCCATGTAGATTCATATTTTCTGTTATTTCTAATAATTGAACATCTAGTTACAACAAATTAAGACAAGATATCTTCAGGATCTCAGTGTTTGCAAAAGTTGTTTCTTTTCACCTGAGCGTAATGCAGTACCATCTTTCTTCTTCAGATGACATTTGGCTAGTAACAGCAATCTGTGATCCCAAAACAAATTTCAGTACGAACTGTCCTTATTGACAGCTATTTTCTCTGTTGGTCCAAAGAGCATGCTTGTGGCAAGCTGGATTAATAAGCAGAGAAAGACCAAATAATTGGCATTTAAAGTTTTGTTTTTATCAAATTGATTTCTATGAAGTATAGAAGTTCTCTTTAACCCATTATTTTTTGATCCTTGTAAGCTTGTCTAGAGATTTCTGAATGTGTGTCAGCTGTTGCTGAAGACTGTGGCGCCGAATTTTGCAGACAGTCTCATCTCCAACATCATTAGCAAAACTTTATTGTTGCAGCTCTGCAAACCTCATCATTCAACAAAGGAAATTATAAGATAACAGTTGCATTTCATATTGATTTTGATGAGAATTGGATCAGACTTTGACTGTCTGGTAGTTAAAGTCTCATTCTCATTACATACTTTCTGCCAGGAGCTCAGTTATTTTCCTTCCTTTATTGACTTACGGAGGCTCTCACAGACTGTTTAAATACAAGTCAGCAGATACGTCAAATAAGGTACTTTTCACAGTGAACCTTGGCTTTTTTTGGCAGACACAAGTCACCCTGATGTTTAATGTTCCATTCCCTTTTTAGTTTAATTTTAAGTTTAAAATTTTATGCTTCCTAGATAGTACATCACAATTGCATTAGGGACTGATTCAAAGTGTGCTGTGGTCACTAAAGTGCTTTTCATTGACTTCATTAAAGTCTGAAATGGGTTCATAATCTCAGGTTCTGTGCCATCCTTTTTGTGAACAGACTTTTGAGGTCTTAATTACAACTCTTAAGCATGAATATGAGGTAAATGCATAAAAAAAGTAAATTGGGATGCACTGATACAAACTAAACATAAAATTACATCTAAATAAAAGCATTGTGGTTTGCATCCTCCTAAATACTGAAGAAAAATTCCTCCTTTACTTAGAAATTCACTAAACTATTTTTTTCCTGTTTTCAGGAGACTTCATCTTTTTCCCCTAATGTCTACTATATCTTGGTCATAATTTATTTTGGAAAGGGCTTTAAACAGTTAAAAGGTCTAAATATCATAATTATCAAAGTTGAAAGCATGTTTAATCACCTTTTGAAGAATTAAATCTTTCTGGATTTCCTTTAATTAATATTTCTAGATGACTGAGACAATATAAATAATTTTGGAAACTTTTCTCTATCACGTTCTTCAGCAGGTAAGGTAGGTTAGTAAATATTTTCACAGCTATTACATAGGGAAATAAATTTTACACAGGAAAATATATTCCCTTCTCCACCAAGATGAACTGATCTCAAGGATCCTTCTTATTAATAGAAAAGTCACAAAGATAATGAGAAATGACATTTTGATGACATAACATGGAGGAAATGAAAAAAAAATCCAAATGTACATCTAAAAGTGGAAATGGCAGCCTTAAAATCACTAGCTCATTGCAAAAATAAATTTTAAAATAATTTTGCACTTTATTAACTATGTCTGTGTTAATCAGTCAAAATGAGCATGGGCATAATTTTTGCAGCATCCAACCTATTTGGCCTGGTGGAATTTGATGACAGGAAGTCAAAGATACTGTTGTATAAATATTTTGCACCAGCTACCTACTCAATAAGTGGCCAATGCTTTTATGTTCTGATTTATCATTTGCTGTGAAAGACATGTGACTACAGCCAAAGTTATTTCCCTGATTATTTACCCTTTTTCTTAAAATGTGACATCTTCCATTTTTAGACTGGCACTTGTTTTATAATCCAGTGACATACTTAAAATGTATAACTAAGACTCAGTTTTTGGATAAAAAAATAACATGCAACACTCAAGTGCATTCAGTAGGTATTAAGACTGAACATTAATTTAAAAAAAACAATTCTAAAGAAAATCCTGGATGATAATGTAGAGCAATGAATAATTTCCAGAAGATTATATACTAGATAATTAAATTTTTTTCTGCTTATATAATTTGTGAGCTGATCTCCCTAATGACTAGAAAATCCAAATGTCTTCAACAAATGTCCTTTGAAAAATTTTGCTTAATACATTGTACATCTTCAAGATGGACCTGTTGATTGTGATTAACCCAGTAAATCAAAGTAAATTGATTTTTTTTTTTGCCTGAGTATCCCCAGAAAACAGATTCTTTAGGACAGGAAAATTCTGGGAAAATTTTCACATAGATATAAGCTCTTGGAATTGAATTAAAAGGAATAGAACTGAAATGGGATATGTGTATATACATATACATATACATATATATATATATATATATATATATATATATATATATATAAAACTCATAATCTGACTTTTGACTTTGAAAGGCACATGTAGCTTTTGGAAAACTTGCTTTCTGATCTGTTCCTGCAAGTTAAACACCAGAATAAATATAAGTATAGAAAAAATACCTCATTATACTGTTTAATTAGAATCTTATAAGATTTTTTTCTCTGCCTCTTAATGAGTATTTCAGAATTTTTCTCACTTTTTCAATAACACCTTTAAAATTTTATCTTAAATATTAGTAGGAAGAAAATAATAGCAAAACCTCATCACATTTAGTGTCTGACTTCATGTCCCTATTGAGTAAGAACTCCACGGACTCCAAGGCTGGTTTGCACAACAACCACTTTAATTTGAAGAACTCTTCTCTTTATAGACTGTTTCAATACATTCTACCTGATGGGCTAATTAGCAAAAACACTTTTCTCACAAACAATCCTTGAGAAGAACAGAAAAACAAAGAGTAGAAAAACACCACCTGCAGGTTGTTTACAATAACAAGCTATCATCATTTTTCTACAACTCCCTAAAAGTCTCACAGGTCCACCCTAAGAAAACCTATCTCGTTTTCTTGCTGTCTGACCAGGCTGTCCCATCCACAACTTCCTTTTTATTTATCATAATGGAATAGCAAAATACAAGGAAAAAAGATTGAAGAAGGATCTCACCTATATGTTTTTTATCCAGTCATCATGATACTCTGTTCATGATAAACAATTCAGTTCTTATGATATATTTTTTCATTGCACCACAGAGAAATGTGTTTTAAAGACAATTATAATCAAAATGTGAATGTTCATAAATAAATATTATTTTCTTCCAGAAGATTGTATCTTGAAGGCACATTAGTCATTCAACAAAAAAGTACATATAAATGGATTAGAAGCCCTTGCAATCAAAGGCATCTATTAGAAAGCAAATAAATATATTACAAATACATCTTTTATTAGGTACTTCGCATGTGCTACTGCATTCATAGCAACTCACTGCTCTTCTCTTGATAGAAGCTGTGGCCTGATTTGTTTGACTTGTTAGAAACTGACATTGGAAGTGAAATTTATTTCTACTGAACATGCTTTAAAAGAACAGGCCCATATCCTGGCCTATGTATAGAACAACTATTTTGTACAGCAGAAAAGAGCTGTGAGGGACAGATGAAATGACAAGTAAAAATTATTAGTTTAGCCTATAATAACTTTTCTTCTTTATACTTTTTTAAAAATCAAGATCAATATAGTTATATAAAAGTATGGAAAACCATGGAGAATGACATTCCTATCAAACACAATGTAATGTTCTGTTGTTTTTATTAAAATTTGAAGGCATATCTTCAGCCTACTTAATTTTTTCTATTATTTCTACCAGAAAAAGTATTCAAAATTATGTTTCCTCAAGTAATTAGTACAAAAGATACTGTGCTTTTTCTTGTGAAGAATCCACTCTCAGCATGTTTGCAGATGACAGCAAGCTCAGTGGTGCAGCTGACACACTTAAGGAATAGAATACCATCCAGAGGGACATGAACAAGCTTGAGAAGCGGGTCTATGTGAATTTCGGGTGGTACAACAAGGCCAAGTACAAGGTCCTGCATCTTGATGGGGGGCATCTTTGGGATCAATACAGTCTGGAGAATGAAGGGATTGAGGAAGACTCTGCTGAGAAGGACTTGGGGCTACAGATGGATGTAAAACTGGACATGATCTGAAAGTGTGTTTGCAGCCCACAAAGCCAGCTGTATCCTGGGCTGCAACAAGAATGGCCAAGAGGTCAAGAGGGTTGCTTCTGCCTCTCTAGTCCACTCTGGTGAAACTCCACTATAAGACCGTGTCCTTATTCCAATGAATCTATTGGAGCAGAGGAAAGAATAAAAAATAATCCAAGGGAATGAAACACTTGTCCTGAGAAGACAGGCTGAGAGAGTTGGGGTTGTTCTGTCTGGAGAAGAGAAGGTTCTAGGGAAATATCATTGCAGTCCTTCAGTATTTACAGGAGGCCTGTAAGAAAAATGGTGATAAACATGTTAGCAGGGCCTGAAAGAGGGTCATTTTCTATAAATATAGGGAAGACATTTTTTTAATGCTCAGAAATATTGTCCAGATTTATACATGAAATTCTATATTCATTGAAACCAATAACAAAAAATTTCCTGTTTTCCTAACCTTTGAGTTTTAAAACATTTTGGGAAATGAAGCAAATTAAATGAAACAATAAATGTTTTGCCATTTGTCATTGAAATTTTGATGATAATCTGCTTTAACATACTGATGAGATATAACGTTGAGATATTCCACAGAGATACCTTCGCAGCCACATCTTACAGTATTTGTTCAGAGGAATTATTTCTTTAATTAAATTCACTGGAAAGGATTTTAGGGCAAATAGTTCAAAGAAACTTCACCCCAGAGTTACAACTTTCTGATCTTGAAATAAATATAGCTGTTTCAGCATGAGAAGTAGATGGACCTTCTTCAGGGAATTTGAAAACATATTAGTTTGGAAAGTGTACAGAATTGCCTGTACAAATTGTAGTGAGATATGTCTCTATTGCCCTATGCACCATATTACCTTTCTTCAGTTTCCTGAAAGAGGGGAGTCACTTTTGTCACCTTGATGCCACTCAGTAACTTCAACATTTTATCAGCAATACTCTTTCCAAAACACCACCACAATGTTTATCGTGTTAGTCAGAGTGATTACTGAGTACTGAATATTTGAATTCCTAGGATAAATTTGTAGATCCTACTACCCAGGGTTCAACCAAACCTTCCTTTTTGTCATGACTATTTTACCCTGTTAAAACAAATAGATGTAAAATAGTCGTCTAGCAAATCTCAGAACAAATAAAGTCCTAAAACTCTTTTTGTGCAGCTGAGATGTACAGGTGTACCTATTACTTTTTGTAGCATGAATTTTCCACATGAACTTGTAATTTCTAAACTACTCTCATTGAGCTTTGTACAGTTATTTTTGAGTGAATTTTAAACAATCGGTATAAAATTACTCCATTTATTAAATTCAAACACAAAATACCTTTTTTTTTAAATTTCAGTTTGATCTTACATCTATTTAGGTAGTATTTAGTTATTTGATTTAACCTTTACTGATTAGTCATTTAAAAAGTTTTACTACTAATGCTTAAATTCATGAAAGTCCCTTGAGATCAGTTTGTTTAGTCATTCTGTGAATAGTACATTAATAAACTTATTGATTCAAGTTTAGCACTTAGCTAAAAGATTTTTATAGTGCTGACAATATTTCAATAGGTCAATATAATAAGGAAATAAAGGGTAAGTCAGTCAATAACTTTAATATCAATTTGTTTGCATGACAAAGCTCCAAATCAATCAAACTTGCATGCAAATAGCTCTATTAAATCTAATCTGGATTGAAAAGATACTTAAGCGTATAATGAAAATGAAAATTGAACCTCTTCTTTAATTATCTGCATAAACTGCATCACCATCAGCATAAAAATACAGTTAATGCTCTTTTGGTAACAATCAACTGCTTAACCAGTGGCAATAATACTAAATTTCTTGATTTAAGATCCTGATGCAGCCAAGTGCCAAATTTCTTGTCTAACTTCAAGTAAAAGCATAGCCTGGTTAAAGAAAATGAAACAAGATATGTAGTGTTAAAAAAGATGAATGCCTAAGGAACTCACTGAAATGTACTCCATATAATGAAAGAATTCATATTCTTCAATTATGTATCTTATCAATAAGTGAACTTTAGAAGTCAATGTAGATAAACATTAAGCCACTACCTAAACATAGACCTTAATCCTTCAGGTGTATCTCATAATTCAAACATTCATCATTTGAAACCTAGCAGAGAATAATTTTGAAACAAGAATGTATGTTTGAGTGGACTGGAAAAGTGGAAGAGAGGAAGGAAAAAGTAATTTGATCCAAGAAGAATCTAAGTTTATGCCCTCTATTCTATTGTTTGATGGTAGCCTGACTAGCTTTTGAGTATAATTTTCATTCACACTTGTAAAGTGCTGCTCCTTGTTTACACATATTGTGTAAATCTGGAGTGGCTACATATTTCATAGCCAGACACCTATAAATTAGTTCTTATAGTCAGATGGATGTCATGATACCTTGCTTTGCAAATACATTGAAATAGCTGCTGGGTCAAAAAGAAAAGTACTGAGAAAGGAGGTCTTTTAAGCTATAGTTTAATTGAGGATTTCAGTGCCCAGGAAGAGGGGACACCAGTTCAGATTTTTTTTTCTTCTGCACAAATAATCTGAATATCTAATACATATGTGCCCACCAATAATCTACAATGTATGTTGAAGATGGGGAACTGGCTTTCTAATTCCAATTTATTGAAATTTTAAGTATGTATATATAATTAAATATGCATTGTATTGTAAATAGACTGATGTAATGAGAATTACTCTAGCCTTCTAGTAGAAGAGACCTGAATTACAGTTCCTTTTCCAATGAATGCTTATGGGTTTCATATTAAAGAATTTCATATTACAGTATTATTGGAGTAAAGGTCTAGAGTGAAATTCTTATTATTTCTCTCTAACCAGAAGGCAATAAAGTAATTCTTATTCTCTTTCTGCTTCAATGAATATTTAATTATTTCATGCAAAGCCAAAAACTTCAACAAGGATATGGACACCCATATTGTATTCCACAACCATAAATGTTTTACTATTCTACTCAGCAATTACATAGAAATAAATATATCTGTAAGAGATGTCCATAAAAGATGTGGGTTGTGGTTCACTCTTTCATGTTTGGAAAAGCATTTTAACAACTGAATTTTAGTATAAAAAAAAATACGGTATCACACAGTCTTGTCTCACATTTTCCATAAGACAAAATCTGTATCTCAGCAGATTTTAGTTGACATAACTTCCATGGAGTAATGTGCTTCTCTCCAAGAGGGTGTGCTGTTTTGTAGGAAATATGTAAATACTGAAAAAGAGATAAAACTAAAATATGTTCTTGTCTTCACTTGTTTCCATTAATGGCTTATTGCCAACCAAATATTTTGTGATTCTGTTCAAGTTCTTTCTTTGCCTTTTTAATAATTTATCCGGACAAGGTAAAATATACAGTTTTGTCAAAGCACCACAAGATCCATACTTTTCAGAAAAGTGTATCATCACCTTACTTTAGCCATACTGTTATCTTTCTAATAGCACAAAGGATATTTCTTCCAATAATAATATTGAACATTTACTGTCATCATAAGGTCTACATTCTACTTCGTGGTAGCTGAGCTCACACAGCAGACATGGACTTTTTGATGTGCCTCAAGGCCCTGCATGCCAGATGCACACAGAGACCTTATCTTACCTGGATATGACCCTGTTTGTCCTAGTCCCTGTGGAAGGATTTCTAAATTTAGAGGAGACAACTGATTCTGACTTGGATCTATAATAACCTCCAGTGACTACTAATAAAGCTATTTAAATAAAAAGAGAGTTAGAAATTACAAGAAAGAAGAAAAGAGGTAAGTTGAAGATCTGCAAATATTTAGAGTTGTGGATCTGATAAAACTTTTCAGAAGTGTAGGAGGTGACTGGAATAGAGTCATAACAAATATTATATCTACGCATGAGAACTATCAGCTCTATTCAGAAAGTCAATGAATAGAAGGGATCTCTTGCACCTGCATATTTCTGGGAAGTAGAGTTAACCCAAAGCTGAACAAAGCTTCTCATGTTTCAGAAAACACAAAGTAGTGGACTTCAACTACAATGTGACTTATAATTTTGATATAAGGTGTTGGACTGTGATCACAGTGAATGAAGAAAGTACTTCATTGGCCTTTTAGGACCTTGTGCAGAAATATAATACTCCCTACTGAACACCATGAAGCATTCTAATTGTTCTTGATGCTAACAGTATGATGGCCTATTAAAAACAAAATTTAATTGTAGGAAGATCACTATGTTATGAGACTAAAAGCTATAATTTTTTCTCACAAAAATTATGTCTACATTTAAAATACCACAATTGTTTCATTGTAGATAAGAAAATATGGGGAAATGTTGTGCAGGATCAAGACCCAAATGACATGTCAACAGCATCACTTTCAAATCTCTCTAATTTAGAAAGAAAGAAAAAAAAAAAAAAAGCAGAGGACCTTGCTTAGCATGTCTGATCAAGCTGAATTTGATTTTTTAAAATATTATTCTGGATAACTACCAATGTTCTATATTTGGAATAAACTGCACTACTTCACTTAAAAACAAAAGTGAAAAGAATATAAATACTTGAATTAGACCTTAGCAAACATTAAACAGTTTGTAAATAAGAGAGCTAATTATTTATTACAATTTCATCACATTTTTTATTCATAGAGATTGGAAAACCTATTACCATTTAGGACAGATTAGATTAGTTGCCCTCAGTTCTCTTGCTGTTAAAAGGATATACTGTGATACAAAATGCCTCCTAAAGCTTTTATGCAGTATACAGACTAAATGAAGTGTAATTTTCTGATATTTATGTTTAGCAATACAAGCTACATAAATTTTCATTATCAGTAAACTGTACTTCATCTGAGTATCTGAGCCTTTGATGACAAATTACCTTTACTTTTAATATTTTTAGTCTGTCAGATCAGAAGAGAACTTTCTGATAAATCTGAAATTTCAGGTTTCTTATGCTTATTTATGTATGAACATCTTCAAGACTGATTGCAGCGGTGGAAAAAAATTACATATAATGACAGAATAACTGGTAACCTAAATTTTGTCTTTGCAATAAGATACGCCCAAACTGATTATTCCTGAACCACATCTACTAACTAATATCTGTCTTCTATCCTGCAATAATGTCAACATTTACCATTGCTTAGATGTTCATACAAGACTAAGAGTTTATCAAGCATTTATTTAAATTATTTTCCTCTGCATTTTGATTTTTTTATGAATGTTGCCTTTCTTGGGTTAGAATCTATCTTCTAATAAAAGTAAAAGGTCTTCAAACTTATGTGTCAATAGGGTTTAACAATTGTCAAACACAGAAGAGCTTCTGCTTACAAGAGAAGTATTTTTAATGACATGGTGGCAAAAAAAAAAAAGATATCAAAAAACTGGAAAACTAGGAGATTTAGAAAATGCCATTACCATAAGAGACTTAAATGGTGACTCAGATGTCAGAAATGGGAAGGGCTTCTTCACTGCTGAACATCTTCCCTTTCTGGGTTCACCCTGTGCTTCCACAGGTATAGAGCCTGCAGACTTGTTTCATCCTTCTCTGTTGCTTACACCAGAATTCACCATTGTATGAGTAACATCAAACCAAGTGACAGCACAGGAGCCTTTGTAATATGCACATTAGATAACCATGTCTAGCCCCTAACAATATATATTAACTTTTCTAATGAAATTGCTCAGTGCCATTCACAAAAAAACTATGGACTGGTGCTGTTCTACATTCACACATTTTTAGACATGATCATCTTTCCAGGGACTTCTACAGATTTAACATTTAAAATATCAATTTCATTTAAAACATATCACCTGTATTAAATTCAATTCAAGATAAGACAACTATCTAACTATATTGTAGTGTATTTGAGTGTCAGAAAATGGTAAAAGTATCTGAGATGAAGTTGCAGTTTACCCTCATTTAATCCTGTTGGATGTCTAATTTTCACAAAGTATCCTAGTGGTGATAAAAGAAGCAATTGAATAGTTAGCTGACATTAAAGCAGGTAATTCAAGTTATAATTAATCAGATTTGACCTAGAAACCACACAAGCAATAAACTTAGATCCATTAAGGTAATTTTTAACTCATATTCATAAAATGGGAATTTTGACTAATATTTTAAACACACCTAAGGGAGTTAGGGTCCAAGATCCCAGTGAAATTCTTCATCCTGAATATAATGAGATTAAATCCCTTAGGCTGTTTTGGAGAGCTTAATCTTGATGTTTTAGCTTAAACTACAGTAATTGAATGTATAATACATGTTGCCTGAAGACATGATGGTGTTCACTTCAGTTAATAAAGGTCTCCAGTCTGAAAAGAAATGTACATGGATTATTTAAGAAGTAGAGGAATATTATCTTTCCTTACTGTATGTAAAAAATATGCATTAAACCTGAAATGGTTTTGTGCTAAAAATATAAAATTCTAAGAGGTTTTTCTTGTCCTTCCACCAAATATTGACAAAGAACTTAAAATAGCAATGAAATGATGCAACTTTTTGGGGGACAAAAGGAGGATTCTGATTAGAAAAAAAATGCTTGCACTGCAGACCATGACACATTATATACAGATGGAGATTCATCAGTTTTGAGCAAAAATGAGACATAACCTGTATCTGGACTGATTGAACTCTTGAAGGAATTATTTTAGTTAAAGAGTATTAATCCTTTATTAAGAGTACTTCTTTGTCTCCTGAGTCATGTTTTACTTTTGTAATCAAAACAAAATTTCAAATTTCTTGTGGAAAACTAAGTACCAAAAGTCAAAAGCAAGGCTTTTAGTGGTTTATTTAACTATTTAGCCCCTAGAATGCCAGTCCAGTTCTTACCTATTTATCTTAGAGTTCAATTTCCTGTGAACCACTCATTTTTGTAATCCTCCTCAACCTAATCCAATTCCTTCACCTACACTTATATAAGCTCTACAAAATACTTAGGAAAATGTTCATACTTTGGTGTAAATCACAGGTGGATGGAGGGCTGTTGAAAAAGACAAGGAAATTAGCATGCAAAAAACCGCAGTGAGATCTGGCAAAAAAAAAGGATTCAGAGAACACTTAACTGTGATTACTCGGTCTATAAGTAAAAGAATATTTTTCCTATTAATTCTATACCTGACGGGCTGTCTTTTTTGCTTTTTCCTTACCTAGACAACTAAGTTAAAAATCATACATCAGTAATAGGATTGCTAGATTGCTTTGCTGCTGTTTGTTCTCTCCCAGAGTGGTGTGTCACAGCACATAGCCTGGGGACTGATTCCTTTTTATAGAATCACAGAATCATAAAATGTTTTGGGTTGGAAGGAACCTGAAAGATCATCTATTTCCAAATCCCCTGCCATGGTCAGGGACACCTTCCACTTGACCAGGTTGCTCAGGGCCCCACCCAACCTGGTCTTGAACACTTCCAGAGATGGGGCTGGTGCAATCTAGTTTAAACCCAGAGGAGCAAAGAAAGCCAAGTCTCTGAGTATAAAAAAAAAACTGAAAGAATTTTGAAGGTTCAAAATGTACCCAAAAATGAGATTAAAACCAAATTAGCTTAGATGTTGGTGCCAAAAGATTGTTATGTTCTATTTAATAGTAAAAGAGGCAAAGAGAAAGAAAGAGAAAAGAAGGAAAGAATAAATAGAGAAAGAAGTGTGCATGGGGAGTGGGGGGACAGGGGGAGAGTGACAGGGGTTAGATAGAAGCATATCACCCATCTGAGGGTCCCAATGAAGTCTCGTTGCTCCACTCAGTTTGGTCTTCTTGGTGCTGAGGGTCTCCTGCTGTGACCACGCCACACCATGCTGCCACACACCACAGAGTACAGAATTCCATGGATAAATATACACTTTGGGCCAGGTGGGAACCTCCTTTGCAGGGGACCAGTTTGACACTGTCCCTTGCAACGCAGAGGATCATTGCATCAATGCTACAGTGCCTGGTGCAGTGTCGGGAAGCCCCTTTGGAGGGCCCTTTGATGGGCTGTGTCACCCCCTCTGCTGTGGATAAGCTTTCCCCTAGGAGAAGGGCTCCTCAGCTGGGCTCCTCTGCACAGGGAAGGATGGGCGGTCACTGCCTCTGACCTGAAGTTTTCCAAATCACACCCAAAGCCTCTCTCCCCCTACCCTTTGGTCCGAGGGTCCATTCAAGCCTGGCAGCTGATAGCTCTGATATTTGATAGCTGTGGTCTCCTCCAGGAAGGTATTAGACGTGTGTTGTTCCTTTATCTTATCTTCATCAATGAATAGAGTGGTGTAAGGCCTCCCAGAGCCCCAGTCAGAGTGTAGTGGTATTCTTTGCAGCTTTTAGAATACAGTTTTGCTAAAAGTCCTTCATGGAAATGTTTAAGTAATAGACTATAATATTTTAGTCTCTGACAGGGGTATCCACAACTTTTCTGAGCAACCTATTCCAGTGTCTTACCACCCTCACAGTAAAGAATTTTTTCATAATATTTAACCCAAACCCTCTTCGAGTTTAAAGCTATTTCCCCTTGTCCTATCACTTATGGGATATTTATGTGGCTTTTGACAAAATCCCACACTGAAAACAGCAGCTTTCAGGATAATGAATGGTTTTGGGTTTTGCTGGTTTATTTTTTCTAAGTGGATGTACCTACATTAGTATATTAGTTAGGATTTGAATTGCGCTTTTGAAATTAACCCATAATAATACCATGCTATAGATAAGTGTCAGTCCATGTAGCCTGTTGCATGCATTACTTTTTCATCTTTCCAGATGAAAATAAACAACACAACAAGGATCAGGAGATGCCTTAATGCAAGCCACCTGTTAGCAGGTTTCGATCCCATGGTACCAGAGTAGAGGTAGAAAAACAAATTAAAAACCCCCTGAATTTTAAACCTAGAGATATTTTATGTCATACTTCTTAAGTACTGCTTCACTTAGATCTATTGATTCCATAGATGATCTATCACAATGAGTTGCATTCACATTGCATGCTAAAGAAAGTGAAGGAAAGAAGCAAAAAACTTTTTCTAAGAAAATCACAATTCAATCACAATTTCAAAAAAGTCAGGGTCATTATTGCAAAATAAAAGCATTAAATATGAGAAAATAATTAAGGCAGATGTAAAAATAATCTGTGATGTACACTTACATAAAAGCTGAGTTATGACAATGGAAGTATAAGAGAACAGAGGCAAACCTTGAAGACTTTATTCATACATAGGAAAGACTTAATCTTGAATACTGCTTTTACCATTATGAAACCTGAATGAGGAGTGCAGAAGGACATGATATCAAATCAGTGTTTATGAACATGCATACACCATCTGCATGTGCATGGTAGCAGTTCTGTCATATTTAGGGATAAATTTGTGAATATTACTGCCTCTAAGAGTGAGACTGTCTCTAAGAATGCACGGACTGCTGTAGAATTTTTAAGAACAGTGTTTTCCCTCTTCAGCTTTGCTTATGCTATCCTGTTGAGGTCTGTGAGTCTTAAAGAGAATGTGTGAACACTGAAACAGCATGGAAAATGACCAAAAACCCACAAGAAGGCATTTGACAGAGTGAATAGTACTCATAACCAAGACTGTACTACAGAAAAGCTTTAATAAGAATGTGAGAATGCTTCAGGAAGATACTGAAGCACAGCTAGATGCTTGTACTGCTTAGGCCCTTGACAGCTAAAGAGGAGAAAACACTTGGCTGCTAGAGGAGCGTCTTGCTGTGGATATTTTGGAATGGCATGATTTCACAATTAAATGAGATGGATAAGCACTTTGATAATGAGCCATTAGAAATCCTTTAATGACACTTTTGAAAAGTGCTGCTGATGACTTTACAGTTCTGCTATGACTCATGGCATTGCAAGGTGAGAATAAGACAACTGAGTTGTCATAAAGGATGCCACATACATGGAGCAAGACACAGCCTCTCCAGTAACCCACAGATGCTTACCAATGCATATAAAAGTCTTTACATCTGTGCTTCGAGGCCTGCAGATAATTCAGCTATGCTCAGGAATGCAACAGAGTGGGCTGGAAAAAAAGAATTAAAAATTGAATTTCAGAATTTATCAGATCACAAGAAGGAAGTGGCACAAAAATAATTTCTCTACAAGTACAATAGAAAGAAATGGGTTTGTGTGAGACTGATTTTGATTAAATAAGCATTGACTAGAAGTCCCAGAAGATTTTAAAGCTAGTTTCACAATCTGTATAAAAATCTTGATAAAGTCCGTGTATCTGGGTACAGGTTGACTGAAACCTAAGCACAGAGTGTGCAACTAATGGTGATGCTGGATAGCTCAGTTGCCATATATAGAGATCATAATTAGTGTGGAAAATAGAAAGTGAATGATTAAAGAACAAGGTTCCTTAACCCACTCCACTGAAATTCCAGACCTGATAATGAGAAAAGGCAACATCATACTGAGTGACAAGTATTGAATAGCTACTTTAGATAAATGCCTCATTTATTGAGATGGTGAACATTTTAAAAATGCTCCAGAAATGAAAGAAAGAAATATTTTTCAAGTACCTAATGTGAGAGGAAAGAAGCACGTAGTGCATGACAGTGTAAGAGGAGAATCTGAGTACCTGATGTTTTCTCCTGGTCACTCAGATAACAAGAGGAAGGGCAGTCAGCAGAAAAGCCTCCTTATACTGATATCATAGGCAACATAAAAGAAAGACAGTAACAAGCTGGTGATATCTAATCACTAGATATCATTCCAGACTCCAGACAGTAGGATAATAGGTAAAGAAATAAGGAAGAGAATGTTATTTCCTGATTGGAGAAAATGTTGTCAGGCTAAACTAACTTGATAAATTTCTGATTTTAAAGGTCTTGTACTGAATTTACCATTTTAAGGCTCTTTAAAGGGTCAAGATTTGCATATTTATTGTCAGGTTGTTGATGTCACATGCAGTCCCATTTGCCAGCACTTTCCTTCTTCCATTCTTTGCATTTTTATCCTGCTCAATAGAATTCTGTCAGTCAGCAAATGTGCTGGGACTGAAACTACTTCTTGGACATACAGTCACTCTATCACTGAAGCACCTGGCAAAGTGCTGGCTTATACTTAAGTAAAGCTTAGAACTTCCACACTATACATCATAAGTACAACTTACCCTTCATTTTACTTATATTAGTTTGAGTAATAAATCATGGTTCATTTACTGAGACAGAACTCAAGACCATTTTCTCATTTAATAGCTTTCATCTGTATGATGTTCCCTATAATGGATATCACAGTACACTAATGAGTTTGCCACCATTATCAGAAGATGTATCACCATTTACATAGTTCCTTTGTATCCCTGGAATGGCTGTATGAATTTAAGAGTTTTATAATTTTTCTTCACATATATAGGCAAAAAACCATGGTTCATTAAAAATACTTCAAAGCATTCATCTTCACAATGTTCTCAGTGTACCATTACCATCATGTTTTCTCATTAATTGTGATTTGATCTGTTTTACAGAATAGCCAATATTTGTTTAAGATGAGTGTGACCACACACAAAATTATTTGATTTTAAAAACAGAATTAAGACATAGTCTACAGAATATGGGACTTCCTTTATTTTATTCATAGATAATAATGTCCATGTCTGGGATGTATTATTAAAAATACAGAGGAATAAAGAAAGATGGAAGACAGATCTTCTGCAGCAGAACTTTAAACTAGGATGTTTGGGTTTTGAAATGAAAAATAAACCCTGAAAAATTTATGTGGGTTTGCAACTTATTTTTGTTATTGTAAATCTTATGCCTAAATTTACTATCAAAACTAAAACTAAAAATTCTATAGTCTCAGATGCATAACTTGACTGAAGACTAGAACTAACTGATCTGTGAGCCAAAAATTTTTCAATATTAGCTGGCCATAACCTCTAAGATTTGCAAGACAAATGTTTTCTAGCACTGGTGATCTTGGGGCCTACATTGATGATGTTTTGAGTTTTTATATAAAATATTGATTTCCACATTAGACAGGACAGGGAAAAAAACAGGAGGAAAAAAAAAAAAGCCACAAAGTATATGGTACATAAAATGCTTTGAAAAATATTGTCAAGATTTTTTATTAGTTTTGTTTTACCAGACACAGAGACTGATGTACCTTCAGCACAACAATTCACTCTGCCCTCCAATGTTCACAGACTTCAGCATAATCAGCTTTATGTACTGTGAATGTTTTTTTCCTTTATGTCAAGCTGTGTGTGAACATGATTGAGGAATCATGGCTTTGGGAAATACTGTTGTGTAAGGGGGAAGCTCTGAGGATTCATACTATATTTTCTCACTTTCTACTGCTATTTAGGAAGTTCCTATCTGAAGAAGTAGATGTGGTAAGCTTTTACTTGAGTAAAGACCGTGAGACAGGAGACCCAGTCTCATTACTTCATGTGCCTCTGATACAAAGATGTACCTAGGAGCTGGAATTTCAGTGGTGAGATCTAGGAGAACAATTTCCCTTATCTACCTACTAGATACCCAGTTTTTCCCAGATAATATACTCCAAAAAACTGGAATTGATATATCCACAATGCAGAGGCCATTGTGTAAAAATAATTTATGAAGAGATAACAAGCAATAGAGGGAGTCAAGCTCTGCAGTTGACTTATGGTACCCCAAAACCAATGTCTGTTCAAAAGGGGACTTCTCTGAGCTATAAATTGCTTTCCCTCCATGTTCACTTGAATCTGAGATACATGCTTCCCCTCAGCAATTCCTGTTTACTACCTTAAGCAGTGAGGTTTGACATGTATCTCAGGTTTGATGCACTGATTTTTTGAATTAATGATTTACTTCCCAGCAGTATCATGGCTAAACTCCCATGTTTCCAATGGAGAATTGAACTGTTCTAAGGACTTATTATAATAGAAGCAACAAAAGAATAGATTTGAATGGTTTCTCCTTTTCAATGATCTTTAAAAAGAACACGAAAGAACTGGGCAATCTAATTTGGAAAAAGAAGATGCAGATAAAATGTACCTTACTTGGACCACATCATGGTTTCCCCAAGAGACCTCAAATTAAGCAGGAGTAGCCTTCTGGCTTTTCCAAATACAAGGGAGGAAGATAATGCCTTGATGACTCAAAGACAGATTTTCCACAGCAGTATGCAACAATGATTTAGGATATTACATTTGTAATGCCACAAAGATAGTTGCTGCTTATATTTAAGGTAAAAAATATTCACATTTGAATTTCCAACTGTTCCAATACAAGGATACCACCATATTGGGACAAAATTTTATTTTACCCATTAAACATTGCATCTGATTATTTACCAAGAGATATCTAGACAACAAAATTCTAAGAATAAAACTGTCACCAATCATAGTCAAATACATTTGTGCTTGTACCAGTAGGACTAAGTGAAGGCTCACATGTCTGTCTTAGTGATGGGTGCTCTTTATTGAGCAAAATTAAACAGGATGATTTTCAATTAGAAAATGCAATGAGATTTACCTCCCCTCAGAAAAAGCTAATTATACTGTTGTTATTCAGATAAGAACACACAAAAGACATCATTATTCATTTCTAAGACCTAAAAAGCTGGCCATTCCTCTGCTGATTTTTCTCCTTATCTTTTGGAAGTCAAGAATCTCTATTTCCTTTTCAATTTGGGAGATAAAACAAAGATTGTCAGTATCATAAATATATGTTTTAGATATCTGTTTGTTTGGGGTTTTTTTAGTTTCATTTCATGTTAAAAGATTGCTAATAACATTCAGATAAGTGTAATAGAAATCTTAAAATACAGCATCATTTCCTCCAGGTTTGTTTTTTGGCTATCCTGCTAATGTGACTCATGAAATTTTTTATAGTAAAGTGAGTATAACTTGGAATTCCTAAGGAAAAGGCAAACTTATAGATGACTGTGCAATATAGGTTGACGGATTAGAATGATAGTGCCTAGAATTGGACATTTACCTTTTCATATAATTGCAAACACTCCTCTTACAACTGGATGTCTCTCAGCCTGAGTTCATCCTTTTTCTTCCTTTCTAGTATCTCCATTTGCATCCCTCTCAAGCCTGGACAAGAAGATGAGGTTGTGCCTGCTTGACTGGGTACTGATTATTACTTCTTACATTATAGCTTCATTTTCCTTCAGGGACACTGAGCATATAACCCTGTTTTAATGCCACTGTTTTGAGGAAAACAAGACCAAAGTTTTTCTTTAAAAATCATTGAGTTTCTTAAGGCCCCTATTCTGGTGTCAGGCGAACAAACACTTTGAGAAAAGTGGATCTTATTTCACCAAGCAGCTATGAACTTGGTGAAATTCAATTGCTTGCATTCAGGGTCTTAATTTTCCTTTTTATGCCCAAGGACACCACCTGAGCTGAGGACTAAGTGCCTATTGCAGGCACTTTAGATGTAACTGTATTCAGAAGTTGGCATGTGAGACAGTAAATATTACTATTTTCTTTCAGACTAGCCTCACACATATCGTCGAGCAAGTTCACTCACAGCAATTTTAGATATGGAGAACAACACTAAGATAAATTTTATGTTACCTCTGCAAAAGTTAACAATTCCTCCACTATCAGTAAGGATCTATTCACAAAAGACCAGAGTTGAAATGTAATTCTTTGCTGTCACTTGCATTACATTTATCCAGCTATTTATCTCCTGCATGAATTTTCCCTTCCCAGGAGCAGACAGCTTGGAAGAAAGTATTTTAAATGAAAGTGATATACATTTAAATATAACACTTTTCTGAAAAGTAATTTACCCTTCCTTCTTTGATAGCCATTGAATTCAATAATTCTGAAAAGCTGTACATAATGAATGCTAACCCCACAGGGCTAAGCAATAATTGCCATTTTTCTGTCTTAAAGAGTGCAACTATTATTTATTTATAGTATAATAAGCCCAAGTTGCCATTCACCCCATGACCATGCCTCAAGCCACCTTTATTCCACAATATAAAAGAAAACTGCTCAAGGGATAGATTTCTATATGCTAATTACATGAAAGCTATTAAAGGAACCATTTCTCATAATGCCAAAATATTGAGGATGGTGAGGCAAATGCCATGGAGGACAAAAGAAGAAACTCTGGGCTCTGAAAGAAGAGGGGTCTGTCTCACAGATATTACTGTGATTCATATCCACTCTGATAAAGAAATAATAATCTTCATTTCACTGTCCTTGTCAACTTTCAGCATCTTTCAGTGTCTTTTCAGCAGCTTTGTTCCTGTCTCTGACTTACTTAAGAACTGGAAAAAAATAGGACAGATCCATCTCTGCAGGAGGTGATAATTCCTGGTGCTGCAGCACATTTCTAGGACACAGAGCAGTGAAGCACGAGCTCTTGTTTCTCATGGAAATAATAAAATCAACCACTTAAAATCTGTTCATAAGCCATCCCCTTGCTAGCTCCATAAAAAGCTTGTACACGAACATGCACTGCAAGAGGTAACTGAGTTTTGTCATGTATTATCAGAGAACCCTGGGAACATTGAGGTGATTGCTTTCTGTAAATATATGTGTGTGTAGATGTGTATTTTAACATATCTATGCACAATACAAGTTGCTATCTCAAGGAGAAGCAACCAGTGGAAGACATATATCACTGAAGCCATTTTGATGAACAACTCTAAGAAAAAACAAAACAAAGCGAAAACAATCTCAGATTCGGTACAGAGACTGCACAGGCAATTCAAATGCATTCTGAAGGGCTATAGTACATTTTCTGAACTTCAGTGGTCTATATATTGACTATTTCATTGTTCAAATAAAGATAATTGAAAGAAGCAGGCAAAAGGTAAATTTTTTATGCTAATATATTGTTGATCCATATCCGACAAAATTTTTATATGTATTTTACATCCATTATTGCTTAGAAAATAAGAATATAATGTTAAATATATTAACTTTGGGTCTTAAAATTTAATTATACTGATCCTAATGCTGCAAGTTATCTAAACACTGAGCTCATTATTAAGTAAAGAAATACCTAAATAATCTTTAAAACTTTCAACTTCTAGCCTGATTTTCATCAGTACTGAGCTGAATTTCCAGTTGTATTCAAAAATATCCAGTATCTTATGAGACTACTCTGCGTCTGAGGTTTAGGCACTTGGGTGCATTTTCTCAAGTAAAATTGATATTAATTTACATTCATGAAATAATCTTGCTTAAGAAAACATGTATTCATCCCACAGAGCATAAGACCTTTACTTAGTATTTACTTAGACACTTGTCAGGAAACTTGTGCATCTCCTGAAGTAAGCAAGTGATTTATGTAGGCTAATTAACTTCCAAACTGAAGGACAAGAAGTTCTTTTCTCCTTTAAGAAATTTTGATGAAAGAAAGCTTCTCAATGAAAAGTATCCATCTGAAAATGATTTGGCTGAATCTCCTGGAGCAAACACAAGAAGCAGTGAAATCCATTGCTGAACAAATGGTAGGTTTCTCTAAATTTGTTCTTCCAAGCTGAATTTAAATGCCTATATCAGTGCATGGAGCATTCAGCACTCCCAATTTCATCATCCCCCCGCTGATGTTGCAGCCTCTGTCTGGCTTCAGATCTCCTGTCTCTGCACATTCACTGAAGACCAACTCCCCAAAAGGTTAATTCTCCATGTAGTCATTTATGTCAAGCGCCTCTGAGGAGATCCAAGAAAATGCCATTCTTTTAATCTCCAATACCCTTGATACTCTAAATTGTTTAATTTAGGGTAAAGGCAATGAGTGGTTTTTGGCTTCCTCCTTACCATTCCCGCTCTGAAGATGTGGGACCCCATAATGAGGCAAGGAAAAACATCACAGTTCTTTTCAGATGTTTTTAAAGACTTATAGATTATTCTGTTGTATTTGCATTTTAACCATAGATGTATTTTCTTGAAAATACATACAGATAATTTGCAACATTAAGGTCACAGACCAAATTTGATTATTAAACCACAAATTCAAAGCATTCTGTCCTTCTATAGCCTACAGGACAATGTGACCTTCAAGAATATGAGAATAGGAGAAAAGTTCACTCCTTAGCATATGCACTTTCAATCATAAAAAGAAGCCTACACATGATAATATTCCAAGTTCTGACAAATGATAAAAGGACTGATTATTCCTCTTCCTCTTTCTTCTTTTCTTACTGATTTGGTAATGGTAACCATTCAAATGCCTTTGCATGCTTCATTGTCATAATTTTTAGTTCCCTGTCCTTTTCTTTTGGATAAGACTGTTCTAATTCTCTAGTGATGATGATACATATTCTGAGTCTGAAAAGAGAGAGATCTGAGAGCTAAATAAATCAAACTTCCTGTAATTGTGACTGGTATTGACATGGGTTGTGAATCACATATTTTGCTTTAACACCCAGCACTGGGTTTCACCTCAGGTTTTTTTTTTTAAGGTGATCCTTGTACAATTTGAAGCAACCATGCAGTGGCCGGCAGTACTCATAGTCCTTTCAGTATTAGAATATGGTTTAAAATTATCTTGCCCAAACTGTTTCCTTTTTATTAAAAAACTCCAGAAGTATTTTATTCCTTCATTACTTGGCAAATCTTTATTATTTCATTTGCTTCTGCCTAGTAGCTGGACCCAAGAATGTTATTTGAAGTATCCTAGCTGGATATTAAGGACAGATGCTTTGATTTACATCAGGCAGGGGGTGAAGGCGTAAGTGAAACCAAAATTTTAAAAATTAAAATTTTCCAAATCTGTAACTTCATTGATATTTAGTGACCAATGGGTCTGAAATTCAAAAACACATGGGAGTACTCACCTCGTTTCGCACTTGGCAAATGTCCTGGATAACAACATTTGTTAAAATAAGAATATGAATGTATGTGCTGTGGGTGAATTGAACACAAAAACATCTGAGCAGGTATTTACCTTTACCTGACAGATCAAAATGTAACCTCTGAATTACAAAGAGACTTCTGAAACAAAGATGAAATCATGTTAGAAAAATAGATAGATAGACAGAAAGATAGATCTGTGTGAGCGAGTGTGCATAAACAGAATGGAAATTGTAACAAAGACAAGAGAGTCTAGACTAAAAAAAAAAAAAAAACAGCAATCAGCCTCTGGTTTGACACTGGTGGCAGTCATCCCATCACAATCTCTGCCTAGGAGTGATGGTACAGCCCCCTCATGGTCATCAGGAGCAGCCTGCACTAGCCAGGGTGGCAGAGAGTCTGACTCTTACCACTTTCTACACAGCTTCCCCACAAGGGGAAGAGGAGGGGCAGGCAACAACCCCCCTCTCTTGTGAGCAGTGACAAGACTCTAGGGAATGACTGGAAGTTGTGTCAGAGGAGGTTTAGGTTGTATATTAGAAAAAGATTCTTCACCCAGAGGGTGTGTGGACACTGGAAACAGGTTCCCCAGGGAAGTGGCCACAGCACCAACACTCACAGAGTTCAAGAAGTATTTGAGCAATGCTCTCAGGCACATGTTATTACTCTTGGGATATCCTGTGCAGGGCCAGGATTGATGATCCCTTGTGAGTCCCTTCCAACTATTTTTTATACATTCATATGTATGTAGAGAGTAGAGGGTGCAGCAAGCGGGGAACCAACATGTGGGGGCATGTGTGTTGATGTTCCTGAGATGATCCCTTGGTGTGATGCATCACCAGACAATAGGAACCAGAAGTATATGCAGAGCTGGGACATCCAAATGTCTCATGAGAGGTCTGCGCGGTTGGGGAATCTCCTCTCTCCTTGCAGAAAGAGAGTGACACACAGGGCCCTGGAGTCAGGCAGGGAACATGAGTCAAATTGTGTGCATGGTCATGTAGAATATTTTGAGATTAGTTGCAATTAATCTTAATGTTTCAAAATATGCTCATAAATTTTTAAATCTATATTAGCATTTAGTTATTATCTGGTATCATGGGTTAACAGATGTGGTACTGATACGGTTCCTGCATGTCATATACTTATTGCCAGTTAATTACATATTGTTAATAAATCAGTAAACTGCTTCAGTACTAATTTGGCTTTCATTACATGAGCAGAGCTTCTTTCCCACAAAACACACATTAACTACCTTATATTTTAGATTATTGATAACTAGTGAATCCTTCTCTATGGTTGTGAGGGCAAGTATTTCAGTTAGGTACAGTTAAAATTAAGCTGGCTTGAATAATTTCTCCCCTTTGATCAAGTGAAGAAAGGTCAAAACAGAACACAAAACTGATGAGAGACCTACAAAACACAGACCTCTAAAGAAAGACTGAAAAAAACAGACTATGTAAATGAAGGAGAAGACTAATAGAAAATATTATCATATTTTCAAATATATAAAAATAGCTATGAAGAATCAGACCATTGAGTTGTTGCTGTTGTGGGCAAGTAAGAGTTTAAGTAGACAACAGGAAATACCAGGTCAGACATTAGAGAAAAATCTCTTTGGGTTTCTTCTTCCCTTCTAAAAAATAAAACACTGGAATGGGTTGTTGTAGAGTTTGTAGTTTCTCTTTCTTTGAATGCTTAGAAGAACAGGAATCAGATCAGGAGGTTGATTATGTAACCTTCTAATGTCCTATCCTTCTGCTACTATAAAACAACAGATTGCATCATAAGACACAGACTCTGAGTTTAGACCCACAGGAAGGTAGAATGAGATTATGTTCTGAACTCGAGCTATGATGTGCATTGGGGAAGGCTGCAGACTGCAAGGTAGGGTCACATTAAGGATGATCTGAAAAGCTATTGTCATTCTCCTCCTGTGGCACAGAGGTAATCTCTAACCATAGGTAATGCAAGGCTTCCTAAATAGTAGTCAGTGACTAAAACATTACGGTTTACAAACACGCCTTCCTTCCTACCTTAGTAAGCTTCTTGTTGCTTTCCTCTTCTGTAGGTTCCCATCCCTAAGCATAAGCAGATTCAGCAATATCTCAGCAGCCCAGGTGCTCTGGGTGACATTGGTAACACAAGCCCACCTTTCTGAGCAATTTAATGAAAATAGCTGCACTGTGATTGAGGCAGTAGCAAATGTTTTATTCTACTGACTCTTCTCTGAGGCAGGGACATTTTGACTGGAAAACTTTGTGCACTAAAATTTTACTGCTTATCTCCTGAGGTGAGCAAAAAATCAGCCCAGCTTATGCAACAAGAGTCCTGACACTAGACTTCTCACAGTTGTGAGCAACTACATAGACTTTATCTTCTATTTACTCAGCTCAGTTTGGAGACCAGTGGGCACTCTATATAAACCAGTTGATGGCTTTTCTTATGTCCTGTGAAGTAGGGCTAATATTACTTTCTCTTCTGTGATCAGACTGCATACCATGCTCTAAATGACACAGACATTATAATGTTACCATGCTCAAAAACAGAAATAGAAGCAGATAATAGGAAACTGTGCTTAATTTGGTATTTTTAAAGGCTGAGTAGAAGACATCCCCCCTGAGCATAGGAGGGGATAGGTAATTTATATATTTCTTTGCTACAGGGCTTTACAAATTATGCTTGTTTCCTGAGAGCAAGAAAGTTGTGGTATTTATAGTTTTTCTATTCTCACTCTAAAAATGTGGTGCTCATCTGTTAAGAAAAGACAAAAACTTTTTTGCCTCCTCCTTACCTCACCTTTATCTCTATCTCCCCCCCACCTTGGAAATTCTTTATTCCCCCTACTGGCTTCAAATTATTATTTCAATGTTAGCATCTGGTTTTCATCTCTGTCTGTACTGGAGCCCAAGCTTTCTCTTTCTATGTATGTTTACTACTGTGTTTTTCTGTCTCTCCCTTACTGGGTTTTTGATCACTATCTTTACTTTCCTGTAGCTTTCTTTCCTCAGTCTGCTTTGCTCTTCTATCCAGTAGGAAGTTCCTCTGAGACTGAAAGTGATGGAGATTAATTGATTTCAATGTAGATGTTCAAAACTAGAATGGGACAGACAAGGCACAGATATGTTTCAATGGAGATCTTTTTGAGTACAAGCTGAAAGCCCATGCAGCATATGAACAAACTTAGTGAAAATTTATAGCTAAAATTTAAACCTCTAATCATGCCTAAACTGCTTGATTTTTTGTTTGATTTTGGTTTGGGTTTTTTTTGTTTGTTTTTTTTTTTGAGTCAGGGTAGATTTTGTTAGGGTAAAAACATGATCATGACTAATTTAACACTAAATCTCTAGCTCAGAATATTTGATCTTTAAAACATTTCAAACAAAATGATGGGATTTGCTCTTTAAATTAACAATACAAAAATATGAGAGATAATTTCCTATAATGCTTCTGCCTTGTCATACCTCTTTTCTATAGGATTGAAACATTTCAGTGGATATATACCCAAATTCACTCAAATGTCTAGATAGGAAAATTGCAGGTAAATGCTTACAAGTTGTTCAAATGAAAGTTTTAAAGATAAATATCTAATAACTGTAGCAATACTTGTCAAGCCTATGTTAAACACCATTTACTATGGGGCTATTTTGTCCCTGATATGGGATTATTTATCTAAGCAGAGATATCAAGGCCAGGTAATGGCAGTGCATGGCTCTTATACTCCAGAAGTGAGATTGGTAAAGGCAACTTTAGGTTTCTGTGACATTATAAAGGACCTGACTAATTTCAACCTGTCCATGCAGTGTGCACTCATCCACTTATTCTGTGTTTGTCAGTAACATTATCTTTCTGAGGGTAGTAGTACTGGTGGCCATCAGTCATTAGTGATTCATATTTCTCATCTCACTAGATGTAGTTTGTATTTTATAGCTGTTCTCTGTCACCTACAATAAATTATTTCCTCTCTCTACTACTGACAGAATTGTTGCATGTGTTCAAGTCTAATTTCATTAATGCATATCTCATGCTAGCATGGAGGAGGAAGAGGTCTAATAATACTAGCTAAAAAAACTTACATTGAGTTCTCTTTGCTAATGCTGTCTGGCATCTGTGAAGGCAAATCCAGCTGACATCCACAATGTTAATCTTACTAATTTTTTTCAAAACTTATCTGAGAAGGAAATGCACGTTGCAGAGTCACTGCCTTCTTTTTGTATACAAAAAGCAACGATCGTTTTGATCCCTGTCTGATTAGATAAAAAATTCTAAATTTCAACTCTGCATTTTATTGCACAGGAAATTTTTAACATTTACACTCACATAATGAGAATCAATTTATTGATAAGAGTAAAAATAGTAAGCAAGGTCCACAAACTTTGATTCACAAAGGATTTCTTTGATTGGAGCAGGAAGGAAAGAGAAGGTGAAAAGCTATCTGACACCCTTATCACCAACATGCAAACTATAGATCCCAAGAGTCTCCACTGAAATGTTGACTTAATGACCAAATTAACTACGGCCCACAAACAACCCAATTTACAGCATTGTCAGGTCTCTAAATCCAGATGCCTATTACTTCTGCTAGCTATGCTTGAAGACAGCCTTAAGTCACCTGTAGAATGGATGGAATTTTATTGTCTGAGACTAATCTCAGTCTCTTGGTGAGATAGGTAGACCCTTTGGCTTTAAAATTTGTATCTCACAAGTATATCACAGACATGGCTCTCAACACTTCCCTATATAGCCTGATATTCAATCATGGACAAGAAATTTCTAAAGCAGGGTCAATGGATCAGATGTGCTGGCTTTCATCTGGTATTTGTCCTCTGAGAACCATCTCTATTTCCCTGGGGATATGTATACAGACTAAAACTACTTCTGTGGTGCAGCACTTACAAAAGCTATTTCTTTTTGTAGAAGATTGCAGAAAGAAAAGTAGAAAGACATCTAATTATATTTTAAACAGTCGGTGACGTATTTTTCTGTACTCTACTTAAATCATGTGCACTTTCATTCTTCAAATGTTAAAAAAAAATCACCTTGAATGCGTACAGCTATTCAGGTACCTTCTATAATGGATTTTCAGTTTTATTATTAGTGAAGGTCATACAGAGTTTTGCTTTACCCAGTTGACTTCTCAAATATTGAAGGTTAGAATTTTCCCATCTAAGAAGTTCAAGAACAGCACACCAGGACCAAAGAATACTCTAGTCTCATTAATTAATCAAGTCATGTCACAGCAAATCTTGTTAATCCATCCTTGGAGGAAACTCAAGTGATGTTTCAATTCTCTATGCAAGAATAGACAGAATAGTGAATAGTGATAGTGTTATACAATTACAGAAAGATGGGCAGCACTTGAAGATACCAGAAGCTAAACTGTTTTTCCCCCAACACCAAGTAAAATATTTTTTTAGATGTTAATTTTTCAAATTAAGATATTTAATGGACATAGCAGGATTATATTTTCCTGCTAAATTTTGTAAGGTGCTAATAAATTTTGAAATTCACATTACTGTATAAAACCAGCCTATTTTGACATCTTTTATCTATTTGAAGTCCCAACAGAAAATGCGAGTGTCCACAGTGTTCTAGAAGAGTGACAATTATGGGTATGCAATAACAGCTGTTACATTACCTTCTCTTGGCTAGTACCAGCTTTTACTCTTTAGCCCTGAAAAGAGTCAAATTGCTTACTCCAATTATCAGGCTTATAGAGTAGTATTTTGTTTTGTTTTGTTTTTTACAGGATAACCAAACATGTAAAGTCTGAGATTTACAAACAGTGCTCTTCATTTAGTCTGCTTGAGTATCTGGCCTTTGTCTTGAGAGTCTGAACTGTACATAACTGTTCACAGATGAAAAGCCTCTCAGAAGTCAGGGGATCATTCTGATACTTTATGTTCAACACATTTGAATAAATAGCTGAGCTTAGATCAGTGATTCTTACGAAAATCTTTGTATGCAAATTACATATTCTACCTCTATGAAAGGAAAGTAGGAGTACTCCATATTTAACCTAATAGAACTTAGGGTACAGCTGAGGCAACAGTTGGATCAATTAATAGGAAAAAGTTTTACTTTTTTTTAGCAAAGCAGTCTGTTAAGAGTTAAACTAATACATTGATTTAGGTTTTTAGACCAAGAAAAAAATCATTGTAGTGTTCTTAAAATCGTTGTCCTGCTTACATCTCAAGGTCTCTGTCCAGATGTAGATGTTCTTTCCCAACTTTGCCTGAGGCTCTTCTGATAGCTCTAACAATTACATGTGAAATTACCCCTCGGATGGAAGAACAGTGCATCTGCAGCATGGGCCTGATCCAAAGATCTGTGAAAGCAATGGAAAAACTCCAAGTGGTGCAATCACTTGTGGATCAGATCCCTGAATTGTTAGTGATGAAGCACTGTATAAAATGTCAGCCCCAATTAATCTATGGCAAAATTCCCGTGCTCTAAGGTCAGGACAGCAACTCTAAAATTTTTTTCAGTTATACTCCATTGATTCCAGTTACTTTCCAGCTTAACACATCTAAAAAAGTGAAACTTATTTTCAAAATTAGTCATCCTTTTTCCATTAATCTATTTTTAGTTGTTTATAGTTGTATAAAATTATTTCCTCTTTCTTTTTAATTTTAGTTATTTTTACATCTTCCTAAGGAACAACAGTAAATATAAATGTGTATTTATATTTGCAATTGTGCTCTTTTCTTAAGCTTGCATCCCTTTTTGATTTAAGTTGGAGTACTATTCATGGACCTAAATTATGTATTCATAATTTGAGCTCCCGAATGTCCAACCACAGATTTTTAATATAATGTGAATATTTATATCACAAGCATGTGTGTGCTACTTTAATCAGAGACCAAGAAAATATACTTTGGGACTGAAAACTAGTGTCTTATACCATTCCAGATGAAGGATCCTGTATGGAATGAAAACATAGAGGAAAAAAAAAATGAATTACTCAAACTGAATACATATGAAAATACTTTGATGCTTTGTGTTTAGTGAAGTAAGCCAAATTTACTTCAGATATCCCCACTTATGATCTATACCTAGCATATTATTTACACTTAAATGCCCTACCTGCTCCTTTTTAGAATAAAATCTCTGTCATGACTATTTGACTAGCTTACCAGACACTCCATTTTGATTTTTTTTTTCCCATCCAGTTACCTTATTTCTAAGTGTCCGTTAACAGGTTCAGAAGTCAAATGTAGAATCTCTTCTCAGGTTCACTGACTGCCTCATCTTCCTCTGCCAGGTTATGATCCTTGCCGTCCACATCAAAGATTGACTCTGGACATTTCACACAGAAAGCTTAAGACTGCAAAGATCTGTGCTGTAGCTGTGGCTGGAGCACTTCCCATGTGATTAAAAATGAGCAAACCAAGAGGAGCTGATGCCAGACTGAAGAACGGTCTCCCTGTGACCACCCTTCTGACTACATTTTAATATGACACCCATATTTTATTCTTACAGATAGCCATGCCACCAGTCTCCAGCATCTTCTTTGTTAATTGCAGTGAAGTAAACAGGCCTGAAATTATTACTAATCTTTTCATCAATGACTTTTCTGCATCAGTACGTTGATGATAATAATTTTGTACTGCACTTGCATGCTAGTTTCCAAAGACTTCCTATAAACCTGCCCTCAGACTCAGATAGATTTCTTCCTGCCAGAGGCTTGAAGAAAGCTGAGAGAGATCTAGACTATTCCACGTTAATTTACAGTTGAGGAGGTTGTATGATGGATTTGCTTTTCATCCAATCTCCACTGCCTTCAGCCAAGCTCTTTCCTATCTCTTAATTTCTTTCTCAAAGCTCAGTGCACACATAAAATATAAAAAGTCTCTTTGTTTACAGATTAAAATTTTAAAAAATTATGGGTCACAGGAGACTTGCCACCTATACCACAATATACACTTATCTTGTTTGCAAATATCCCAGTTGCTGTTTTCTGTTCCAAAATTTTGAGGAAAGGTCCAATCTTAGAAGCCATAACACAGGTTTACACAGTCATTTATCAGCAACCACATACTGGAATGGTCCTTGAAATTCTCTTAAGTACCACTTGTCCACGGCGACACCCAGCCTAGGTTTGTATAGGTTTATGAAATCATGACTAAAGGTGCATTCCTTATCAGTGAATGCTTTTAAGATAGACTCAATTTTCCCTACTATACATCAGTATTATGAAGATTGCAGAATGACCTTTAAGCTATGCTATAGAACATAAAGCTTTGGGAGACCATAAAGTCCTTATAAAAACATAAACAATCTGACATATTTGAATGATTTTCAGTACTTATTTTAAAAATATCTCTCATATCTACAAGCAGCAATATTGGATGCAAATTCAGGAGGACCAGTGAACTCTATTTTTTGAAAATTGTTAGTAAGGGGATTGAAGCAATATATAGATAAACATAGAAAAAATACATAATAAAATACCCAAGCCATTGCTAACCAATCATCACATAGTAGTATTTTTTTTTATTAGCATTATCTAAAAAGGAATCTAATGTTTCACAGAAAAAAAAAAAGATACTTAATTGAGGAAATGCTGCTTATCACAACACTCCCCACATTTGGATTTACTTTTCTTCCCTTGCACATAGCTGTTAAGTTTATGTACTGGTGCTAACTATAAACTACAAAACCAGGAAAACATAAAGAAGTTATTTCCACATCATTTACAGTCTGCTGGTTTATTGATTTTCTCTACATCCTGTGCATCTCACATTTCACTTGAACCATTTGTTTTAGATTTTAAAAGAAAAGCTTTCCAAACAAATTAACTTTACTAAGGCTTTAACATGTCATTGGTTAGTCAGTATTATATTAATCTCTGTAATGCTAATGTTTACAAAACAGGAGTATGGGGCCAAATCTTGATTGCCCTCTTCACACCATCAGTTACACTGATTTTAGTGGCACCGTTAACATTAGAGCTAGCAAGATCTGGTTTCTTACAGCTGTCAGCATGTCTTTCCAAATAAAAGTCTTGTAATTCTTCTGCTTATAAAAGCAGAGATTTTATAAACTGCAGTCACAATGTTTAGCTTATGCCCTTCTTTCACTGAGCCAGGCATTTTGAGAGAATCATAAATTTCTTATTATGCATGTTTTAAGTGTCAGTAGTTTAATCAGAGTGTTCTAGAAAAACAGCAGGCATTTTTCTTGTCTGAGCAAGCTCACATCTCAAGAGTCATAGTCTTTTAATCTGATTTTACTTTTGCATGTGTCAAATTAGTCATTAAATCAACAGTTACACAGCAGACCACTGTCAGGTATACATGCCAGGAAATCATAGAGTGCTTTTCATTTGGTGACTTGCCTTGCAGGCTTGCTGTGTCCATCCTTCCTGGTGCTGTGCAGTGAAATACATACATACACAGCTTGGGATTTAATTTAATGTTCACTCTTTACTCCATAGCAGCATGCAGAACTAACTGAGAGAACCTGAAACAGAAGAGAGCTGTCACGCCCCAAACCAGGAAAAAATTAATGGGATGAATAGAGAATTGTCATCTTAGTATAGCTGTGGATCAGAATGTGTTGTCCATTGCAGAAAGCAGAGACTCAGCCTTGTCTCCTCCTTTCCTGTCTTTGCCTGATATGGGGATAAAAAGATGCAAACTGTGTGTGTAAAAATTGTTATGCTTCCAGTTGCTAACGCCACAATGGAACAGCAGCTTCAGCTCTGAGTTCTAAAACCTTGAACTCATAAGTGTGCATCAAATGGCAATATTGATCACATTGCTCTAAAGAAAAATTAGAACTTCTTGTGACAAGCTTCTTCTTGTGAAATGCAATGACCAGGTGCACCCATGTGCCTTATGGCAGGATTTCCAAAAGAAGCAAAATTAAAAGACCTTTTTCTTGATTTGAGTGTTAGCTACCTTTTTTACTTTATATGATTTCACCCAGCTTTCTCTCTTCTCAAAAGGAAATTTGGTATTTTTTGATAACAAAAAGTGACATTACTTTAAAATGTATTTCTCGGCAAGTATAAATGGAATAAAAATAACCCTTTAACAATATTAGAAGTATCATTGTGAAGAAAATGTAACAAATGCTCTCAAAAAGACATTTGTGCAGTTCATTTGTGCCAAAAAGTAATTACATTAGATACACAGTTAAAACAATTTAGAACAATATTTTTAGCATTTTTCACCTACATTGATATTATAATGCTATTACTTCTATGTTATACACAAAGAAAGGTCAGAATATGTGCTTACATTCTTCATTAAATGCCCATATGTATTGTAGAAAAATGGCTTTTCAAAAGTGTTTTTAAAGTTTAGAGTAAAGGAGAAATGTCACAAAGAAACAGTCCCAGATGCCAGTAGTCATTGCAGCAAGATTTGCTGAACTCAATTACCTAAAATTCAGTGCTGGTTTGCTGAAAGATGTTTTGTATTGGAACACAGTTAATCAGTGCAGAAAAGCTCAAGAGTCTTCACACCAATTTATATCACATGGGTAATGAAAAACATAGGAATAAAAGAGTGCTTAGGTTACTGTCTACACTCCTGTGCAATCAGACAATTAAATCATATATTCTTAACCTAAACTTCAGTGAGTACCTCCTTTCAATTTTTTGATGAGTGTCTGGCACTTTCCCTTCAGATATGGTTTTCCAGGCGTATTTGCACTCTTTCAATCTTCTGAGGGGTCTCTACATTCACTGAGTAACTTTAGTCATGCCCTGTTTATATACATTTGCTTTTAAGTCAGTGCTGCCCTTTAAGCTTCAAAAGCTCTTTTCTTTCTAGTGCTTTTCCCTCAGTGCACAGAAATGAATCATATCCACTCTCAGTTTTTTTGTTTTCTATGATAAACAAGCAAGGTTCTTTTAAATCTGTCCCAAGGGATGGACATTCCATTGTCTTCTCATTTTAGTGGACACCTTCTTCATCAATTCTAGTCTGAAACTGTTATCTTTTGTAGGGAGGTGGGCAGAATTTTAAACAATCTTACAGGGATCTGATCAGTGTTTTGTGCAACAGATTCAAAACTCTCATTTTCTCATTTCTGCAGAAATGCCTCTCCAAAATGCCTATGAACTGTATTCACCTTTAGGATGTCATATCACAAGGATTACTGGAAAACATTCAAATATTGAATACCAGGATTTGCAGTTTCCTCTCTCCTTTATTTTGACTTTGTAAAGTGCTATGGTATAACAGATGCTCTTCTCATTAGTCCCTGAATGGATGACTGTACTTTGAATGATTACTTTTTTCCCATTTTTATCACTTCATTTCTCAAAGTTCTACACCTCATTGCAATATTCCAGTTCCACTTTTATGTTTGCAATGGTTTTCAGGTTTTGCCATGAACAAATTTTGCTAGCGCACATCTACCTTATTTTCAGTCTGAGAGTACTATCCCTGTCTTGTGTGAGGTTTTAAGATTTTAATTTCTTACTATATACATGTTTTCATTTGCTATTTCTCTTTTTGCAGAATAATTTACTCTGTTTCAACTTTAAGTAGATTAATTGCACTTTAATTTGCCCATGTATTTTTTAACTATTTTTTTCCTCTGTTCATCATAACTTATACAAGTGAAGAAGAGGTTTGATTTAGTTCTGAGTCATAAAGTTGTTTCCCTGACTGCAATTTCACTGCAAGGTGGCCTTTTTCTCCTTCTCCTGAGTTTACAGTAATTTTGTAAATATTTTTTCATATTTCTTAAACTTTCTTTGGAAAAGGTAACTCAACATAACTTCATTATCTCTGACTTTAAAAACTAACAGATGAGATCAGTAGCTTGATGAGGGTCAGTACATGCATCTATTTATGCTGCAACAGTTCTGAAGACTCAATTAACCCTTGAGTTCACAGCAACACAGATCCTTCAAGAAGGAAACTCTCCAACCCCATGAAGACAAGAACAGAAACGGTCTGTGACAGAAGGAACTGGTGATCAAAATGGTAATTACCTAGGTAAGCATGCTATCATATTTTCATGGCCTGTTGTGATGATAAGCTATAAACAGGTCCTCTTTGAAGCTAAAAGCATCTGAAGATGGAACTCCTTATTGAGATTTGCTGAGGGTTTTGCAGATTTTTTCACGCATTTCCAAGCAAAAAATCTAGAACTTTCTCTTTCTGTTAAAAGGATTGCTTATAATCACCTGGGGCCACTTTTTGAAAATTGCCAGTGTTAGCAGCAGGAAATGAAGGTGAAAAACTGCAGTGAGCAGAAGCACTTGCAGGTGCAGGCAGGCACTGCACTCATGCCAAGGCTCAAGGAGCTGGCCAGGATCAGGCTACAATGCAGCCTCACTCAAACACAGAAGTTTTGATGAAAACATGAATACAGCAATGCAAATCACACAACTCAGCAAGGATCACAGTGCTGTATCAGTATCTTAATGTGACAGACATCACTTATATGGACTTCAATTTGTCTGGAACTGAAAGATTATGTTTGGGAAACTTTGAAGCTTCCCTTGACTTAAAGAGCTCTATCCTATTTATAAGTCAATAGGAATGCATTTTACAATTCCTGGAAAAGGTGCATGCATTTGCACAGGTCTTTCCTAATGTATGTTCCACCTTGGCTGATAGTTTGCTTCTTTGCAGATGAGACCATTGCTTCATGTGTGAGCACAGCATCTTTTTTCCACAGGTTAGTTTCTACCTTCTTCAAAAGCTATGGAACATAACCAGGTTCTCTGTAAGGAAGTTTTATTCAGTAATGTGGAATGTCTAACATGGAATTTGATTTACTAACAGTGAGATTCTGACTCCAGCTCAGGGTTAAAATTCATCTGCCATCTTGAGAGCTGAGCTTTCCAGCCAATTTATATCAAAGTATATATGGTATTGATCTTGCCCAAATGGTTTATCCTGTCTCTGTATTCTGGAAATTCATGGTGCTTCTCTCCCCCTGTTCCCAAATTACGCCCTTAAAATAACCTCTCCTTTCATTCCACTTTCTCCTTCCTTTAAACTTTTGGGGGCATCAAGTGGAATGCAATTTATAACTGACATTCAGCCAGAGTGATTTGGCAAACAGCCTTTTGAGAGAGCTACAGTGTCCATGATGTTTTGGCATGGGATAGATCCTGGTGTGATCATGGTTCAGTACCGGTGTGCATGTGTTCATGCTCTCCTGCCTCATAATGGGTAGGTGAGGCATGGGAGACAGCAGAAAGGGCTTTAGTGAGAAATCCTTCTGGCATGGGTAGTCCTCCTTTGGAGATGAAACAAATTTCTCCATCAGAGGATTCCTGTGTGACTCTGCACTGCCTCTTTGCACATCTTCTAGTGGCATGGTTTCAGTAGCCACAGAAATCACAGTCTGGCAAACTTTCACAGCACCCTTCAAACCCCCTCCTAGTGGGGCCTTGGCCCCGGTCTCATGATTTTATTTTTTTCTGTGATGAACTCTACCGCACCCTGCACATCACCAAGATATCAAAAGACACCAGTTCCCATTTTACATGCTCTTTCTTATTTTTTATTTCAAGTACTGATTTGTTCCCAGTTTATCAGTAGTAATTATCACTCATCTTGGCAATGACTATTTCAGCTTGAAAATATAGTCTTGAAAAGAGCAGTACGATACTCTGATTTAAGGGTCCTTTTAGCAACATTAGCATTACTAGTGTACATGAGTAATACAAAAATCATCTTCTTTAAAGAACTATATCTCTTCTATCCTCCACTAGAAAGGCTACACATTAAAAGAAAATAATGTGTCAGAACAAATAGATTACCTTTTTTGAGATTTCTTATATGTTTTAATGGAATATATAAATTCTATGAATAGGCATTAATGTGTATTTGTTATTTCTGACATGTTAGTAACTGAAAAAAGGATTAAAAATATACAGAAAAAAACAAATAATTTAATTTTTGGAATTTTTATAGATACTTTCTTCATTTTCTGAAGCCTTGTGTCACTTTCCTTAACCAGAAGCAGCATATGTAGATTGAACATATTATTTGCTATAAATTGTGCAATTGTGTTCTTCAAATGAAACTGACCCAAAGGCTAACAAGAGGAACACTACCTTTTCTCCTGATCAGGGAGAGAAAGTGCATATTTTAGCTTGTTATTCAATGCCAATATTTGGTTGTTTGGATTTTTTTTCTTAGTACAAAGGTCTTGTAACATATAAAAATTCTCAAAAATAGGATGAAATGCCTACTGTGCTGAAGCAACCATAATATAGCTGTTGTTTCTACACCTTCGCTCTTTATAATTGCCATTTTTTGGCTTACACCCTTGTCTCTCTTTCTCTAGTTTCTTCATTAATTCTCTCCTTTCCTGCCTGTCATTGAGGCCCCCTCAATGCCTGGGGGCAGCAGAGGCATTGATCAGACAGAATCCCATGACCTTGTACTTGCATACTTTGGCCTCTTGTGCCAAAGCCATGGAGCTATTTGCAGAGAGTTCATTCACTTCCATACCATTTCTTTCACTCTTCTATTGTGCCAGTACCCCATTTTCAAATTATGTAAGAATAAATCCTCTGCTTGCCCCTTTCTTACTATCCCATCTCTTTGTCAATTTACTCCTTCCTCTGTGAGCACCCTTATAAGAAGACTGATATATACCCAAAAGCCTGTTCTGATTAATACTGATTTAGCATACCTTTCTTTTTCCCACAGGGGACTAGTTATACTATGTTTTCTGGTCTTGAGAAAGGTGCATGCAAAGGCAGCTCCTAAATTTTTGAAATTTGCATACCATAGAAATCAAAATAGATTAATGCTTTCAATATTCAGGAAGACTTCTCAGTTCAGCACTAAACTGTAGCTATTGTTTACAGGTTATCACAATCTTTCCTTTAGAGTTCCACAGCACAGAAGCAATGTCTGTGGGTGAGACAACAGTGAATGTACTGCACAGCTTGTGACTTAAGTCTTTTCATAATGATGGCAAAATTAGAGAAGCAGTTATTTTGACATCTGTAGCACTGAAATCTTCCAAATAGCACAGTGTATTCTCTTACTTTTTTCTCCTATTCAAACAACCTGGAAACTTCTGCAAACATAGCAGAAAGAAGGCTTTCTTATAAAGATGAAACCACTTTCCATCCCGAGCTTATATCCAGCAGGCTTTTTTTTTTTTTTTTTTTAATTTACTGGAAGAACCAGTGAATGATTGAAATGGGAGGAACAGGTGAAAACTGCAATACCTTTTCCTATGAATATAAGAGTTTATCAGATGGAAACTGTACTCACATCAGTCTTTTGCAGTAAGAAGGAATAAGCAGAAGCTTTCTTCTGTGCACAAAATTCAGGATGAAAATTATTACTTTGTCACACCATCACTCTTCTTCCCATATACTCCGTATTTTTAAGAGGGTCTGCAGCAGATGTTCACATTGCTTGAAAGACAAGGGTCATTTTAGTATAATTTAGACATACTTGAACTCTTTTGTTCAAATATTTTACAAATAGCTGTTAAATCAGTAATTTTGAAAAAGTAAAAATATAGGAATAATTCAGTTTAAGTACATTTTGGGACCATGCACCAAGAAAGCCTTGCTGCCCACCCGGCCCATACTCCCAAGCTCCATGGAAGTTAACTCTCAGATTAGGCATAACTCAGTTATAGTAAATTTACTGATTCTCATATTAGAGTCTTTCAAACTCAGCCCTCTCTTGTTTTATAGCAAAGTCTTTTAAACTGTAAAATTATATTAAATTTCATAACAAAATCTTTACCTCTGTTTCTGAAAACTTATTTTAGAGAAATGGAAACAGCTGGCTTTTTGTATGGTTTTGGCTTCCTTCTTCTACCTGTTATTTCATTCTTGCATCGTGTAACTCTGTGCCAAGGTAAGGAAGACATCGATTCTGTATGTTCTCAAATGCTATTCCCTACAGCTTTCTTGTGCACTCAGAATGTGGAGTACAGCCCATGGTAATATTACAAATTTACACAAATTTACAGCTGAGTGTAATTTCCTCTTCTTTAAGGTGCGACTGACCCGTGTTAGGGATTCATGTAGGAGTGCCATGCTAATCCAGGCATTCAAGCAATGAGAGACTGTGCTGTTTACAGCTATGGTCTTCAGAGAGTTTTCAGAAACAGAAACACAGAACAGCATAAATTCTCATGCCAATTTGAACATATTTCTCAGTTAAGAATTCTGATTGAGAAGGATAAAATTCAATATTAATTGCATTTTCTCAAATAAATTACCAAAAGTCTTTTAAAAAAAAATCCAAAGATAAATAATATAACCTTTTGTAACCTCTCCCCCCACACACATCTTTTCTTGACAAATAATTTTCCACACTCCTCCCTGTCTCCCAGGAATAATTAGCATTTTGCAGCTAACAAAATGTAAAAAATATTTCACTTTTATGTGTGACTTAATTTTGTGTATCCACGATATCCCCGCCAATGATGACCTGATTTAGATCTCAAAATTCTGTCCTCAAAACAACTCATAATGCATTATGTATTTTGTATAATAACCACTAAAACAAGTGTCACAAATGTGCCTAACTTCAATGACAAATTTTTTAGATTTTTTTTCTGGATTCTTTCTAAATTTTTCAGAGGAGCTGGAAACAATATATAAAGCTATTACCATCTGGATGCCTTATACATAATCCATCAATGCATGATTTTAGCATGGCTATTTCTAAGTAATTACATTGATTCTGCCAGTGGGAAAAAGAAACAAGAAAAAAAGTTATTTTTAACCAGCATAAGGGCTGTTACAGAGAATAATTTATCATCAAAACAAACTTCCATAAAATACAGAAAGAAATTTCATTTAACAGTGACTTGAATGTACGGGAATCAAGGTTCAGTCTCAATCTTTTCCACTGTCTTTTGTAGAAACCTCAGAGATGATCTGGCTTCCTCGACCTCCCCCTTTCACCTCAGTATTATGAGAATGAATAGCTCAAAGATTGTGAGGCACTCAGGTACTACACAAAGAATGAAATGTAAGATCTTGAGAAAGCATTCTTTACAGGATAAAAAATAAGAACCACAAATCACTACAGCGCACAGATCCTCAGCGATGTAATTTTTTTTCAACAGAATTATTTGAGCAGAAGGGGTATGTGAGAAACACATATAAACTGGGCAAGGAAACATATTGCTTTTGAAAACCTACTCCTTGTCCTGCACTTTGGATTCAGTATCAGAGTGCAGATGTTTCTGGACTCAAACTTTCATTCCTGAGTAATGTTAATGGGCTAAAAAGTCAATGAAACCTACTGTGGAAAGAGAGATTTTCCATACCATTCTCTGTCTCTACTCTGCAAATTAAGCATTACTTCTCACTAAAAACTATCTGCCAACCAAATGTTCAAGATTACTATTAGAACCAGCTTATTTCTGTACTATTCATACATGAAATGTCATGTCGTATACAAACTCCAGATCTTAGATTACATAATGAAAATGTTCTTGTTATATAAATATAAAACTTTCTGTTATATAAATATAACTGTTATATAAATATAAAACTTTGTGTATAACTTTCTTACCTAATGAAATACACATATTGTTTAAAAACAACTTCAGTGCTGAAATTCTGGTATCAGTTTGGAGCAGATGTCACCATCTGGCTGCCTTCACAAGAGTCTCTATGAGACCATTTAAGTCTCCTGATTGGCTTCTACACAGAAAGTAATTAGAGTGAAGCACAAGGGATAGGATCCAACTGTGTTAAAATTAAGGTGTTTTCCTTTATTAAACTGAGAAAAGATGATAAAAAAAAGATGAACAAATGAGCAGACAATTTCAATTTGAGGATCGCTTCATTTTCTTCCTCTTTACTAAAAAAAAAAAATTTGGTGATTTCTTTCCTTTGGGAAGTATCTGTATTTTTTCTTTTTTTTTCCCTCTTTTTTCTTTTTTTTTTAATGCACTCTTAATAACTTTCATTCAATCCTTGAATTTTTTTTCTTTATTATCTTGGCAGTTGATGTCATATCCCTTCCTATTTATTTATTTATTTACTAACATTTCCTAGGATATAGGTCAGCTTATTTTCCACTTCCTTGATTATTTAGAGTGTGCTGCTGCATGATAAAATGGCAATATATTGAGGCACTTTAATGATTAAGCTGACTTAAAAATACCTAAATCCAAAAAGGAAATTTAAAAATAACAGCTACAGTTATAAATATGTTTGTCTTGAAAACCAAAGGACTCTTCATTTTTTCAATGAAGAAGTTAAATTTCAATTTTTAAAAGAAATTAATTTAAAGCTTTGGGCATAGATAACATCACAATGACCATATATTCCATGAAAACATTCTCCACTGTATTTTATAACCTGAGAAAACAGTACACAGGTACATATGAAATTACATGCAGACATATCTAGAGACCCACCCACACCCACATACACAAAAATATTTATTTTCTTAAATATGTGTTTTGAATTTTTTAATACAAATGTCTGAGTAGCCTTACATACTATTGATTCTTCTTAAAATCCATTAGTGTAAGGAAGTATCATCAGCTGTCTTGGTTAATTTCTTCCTCGGAAATATGTTTTATTATTTACTTTACCTTCTTCTAGAAAACAAGGTATGAATTTTTACAGTATCCTGCACAAAGGTCCAATATTTTAATTATGCAAGATGGATTTTCTAACTGATGCTTTCCACAGAACAGCTCTATCAGCTCTAATGGTGTTTCTGTGTTTCTTTACTTATTTATGTTTCCTGATTATCAGATAAAATTTTCTCAATTTTTTCTTTACTTTAGTACAAATGGAAGTGTAATACATTTCTAAGTTTCTGCCTTTTGTTTTTAATTCTTGGAAGCATTCTATGCAGTTCTATAAAATTACAATGTTTGCAGTTAATAATGCTAAACAAACTAGAAGAGACAGTAATCATAAGCTTCTCTAACTTTCTTGAAAATATGGGATTAATAAAGTGTTTTTATTCTGGGGGATACAGAATTCTTGGGAAATAATTTTGTGAAGGTCCCCAAACCAAATGGTTTTGGCTTTTCACCATCATTTGGAGTTTGCAGGAGTCTGTGCAAATCACCTAAACCATGCTGGCTACACTAATGAAGCAGCAGAAATTAAGAGTATTTTCTGCCATGCACTACAACTCTTTCTCAAGCTATCCAGTCTGACAAACATACTCTTTAAGTTAATAGTGTAGTACACTATTGTTGGCAAATCATTTTATTTTTTTAAGTCAGTGTCAAATCTTCTCCCAACATCTTAGTAGACAATTCACCTCTTATTATCTACCAAACACTAATGGTCAGTGATAATCTATTCAGTTAGAAATTGCCAACAATTCTAGGAAAATATTTATTTCCAGTATTCAGATAACTACTAAAAGTAGGAATATACATTCATTAGCATTTCCAAGGCTGACAGGTGCATCCAACATTGTAAATAATATTATTTCCACTACCAAGCACCGACAATTGCAGTACAGCTGATGCTTAACCATATATGTGCACATACACAGGACCAATGACTTATAGATGCTGTAAAATAAATACTTTTCAATATGTGTTCATCATGTGTGAATGTGACATATTTGAACACATTTCAGGCATATTTTTCCCTGGCTTGTTGTTGCAGTATCTCTAATTTTGAGTAAGAAGGCTGGAGAAGAAAATACAGACTGCTTTTTAAAATTTTATTTTAACTTAACCCAGTTATCCTGTGTTTCATAATATTCTATTGATGTTCAGGCCTTTGATCACTGATCTAAGCACAATCAACAGTCACAAAGTCAAAGCCAGAAGACAGGGATGGTAGAAAGAAATAGTTAACAGAACTGTTGCAGAAACATTAGTAAATGAATAGTTTAGGACAGAATATTAATGAAGTTTGGACGGTGGTATCAGAAGAATTGTACATCACAGGAGAAACACAACCAATGTGATGAAGACAGTGTAAACACTAATTCAAAGCAACGAGAAGATGACAAAGTTATCACAGACACTTGCACTGCTAATAACCATATGCCAATGATTATCATGCTTATCTGATCCAGATTTCATTACAGTTAACTGGCAAGTAGTTATTGAATTAGAATTCAAAATACAGGTGGAAAACAAAGGTGGAGATTCTCTTACTAGGAAAATGAAGAAAGCCTACATTTTTTAGCTCTAAAGATAAAATTAAAAATAACTGAAAAACTATTTCCCACTCTTTTTTAATACATTTGGGAATGACTGTAAATAGAACAGAGCTGATGGCACTAGTGCAAAAAAAAAAAAACAAGGAAAATCTGGCAGTTATGTTTGCAGAGATGGATCAGCACATTTAACATGAGATAGCAGTGCTAGTAACACATTAACCATGCAAACTGTCTCTGGGACATAATCTTGCTGGGGTCTAAGGTGTCCACATTGCTAGCCATTATATCTGAGTTTTAGTAATGCCAATCACAAAGAATTTAAAAATTTAATATTATAATCACTCTGGGTTATGTTGATTTTCAACCACCTGAATTTAGTATGTCTTGCTCAGATTGGGTTAATATTATGTTTTAATCAACACAGAGTACACTTATGAAATAAGAGACTTCTCTCAGTGAAATAGTGTTATTTTCATCTTCTTGAAACACAAACAGTATTACTGATTTATTTCAATCATTTGCCATAATCCCCAGAGTAGTGGAGGTAGATGCACTCATTAGTTTTGTGATCACAATCAATAGTAGGAGTATATCTATCCACCTCTGAAAGACACAGGATTTCTCTTGTCTAGAGATGAAGTAATTTTTAGCTTAGATCAGTTTTTTCGTATTGCCTCAATCTGTTCCTATTATTCTGCTTTCTAATATCAGCTACTGCAACTAGTCTCAAAAAAAAAAAAGTCACATCTTCCACATTTGTTTATACTCACAATAGAAACAACAAAAACACCCAAACAGCATATGTTAAACAGTATGGTCAGAATGAATTACATTTTCTGCTGTGCTGTGAGACACACAGTGTCAAAAGTGGTATTCTCTGTCCATAAGCTGCAATTTCATCATGTGCTTATTCTCCATTTGTTATTTTCTTTGGCAATAAAGATTTGTGTGGTTTGTAACTGTAAATAGTCCATACCATTCATTATCTAAATTATTTTGTCTGTGTATAAATTTAACAAGCATACAACATCTACTGTATTTTATAAATGTACATTCATAAGAATAATTTTATTTATGTTTTCTAACATTTTCCTTTGCTTATTCAAACTTTTTTTCTCACAAATCTTACTACATTAGTTGTATACTGGTTACCCCAGCATTCACTGAGCCCCAATGAATTCTTAATGTGGAAGTGAAATTGAAAGTGAAGATGAAATTCAAAAAGAGCCAGTAACTTAACAATTTTTATTTAACATTTTAATTTAAACAATTAGAATACCAAAATATGAATGGGAATATTATGTTCTGATTATATTGAATTATCCCACTCCTTTATTAATTGGATAAGTTTCATGTGGCCACTAGTGCTAGCACTTTTACTTTAAGAGATAATCCAGAATTTCAGTACAATTATATATATTTTATACATAGAATTTAAAACTATATTGGTGCATACATCTTACTCAGGAAAACTAATACTTTCAGAATACAGGGTTGTTAGGAAAACACCTGCCCAGTTTTGAATTACAGACAATATTCTCCCTTCATTTTGAACAGCCACCAAACTTTCATATATGACATACGTGGTTGCAAAAGCCCAAAAAGTTTTATTTTCCAACCTATGAAATACAAAAAAACTACTTGAAGCTAAGCATTCTCAAAATAGAAATGAAATTTTTTGCTAGTACATCACACTAAATTTCCATAAGATTTTTGCCATGTGTACACTTCTTGTAATTCTAACTACATTAGAATTAGAACTTTGAACATTTTTTTGGGAGATTAATATGCTCTTAGTTTAATAGTCAGCATCTTTAATCAATATAATGTGTGCAAAGATTCCATCTCTCATTTATTCTTGCTAAACATTCTACAATATGTAATACAAGACAGCACTTAAGTCAATGTGTGAGGGCATTCAGCAACACACACTCATAGGCAAATATCCACAAAGTTCTCTCCTAATTTGCATTTAAGATTCCACTTCTTATTCTGGGTTTAATAAATTCTGAACTGGGAAGGTGATCTTCAGATCTTTTTTATCAGTTGACCCACACATATTTGAAATAAACTTGTACTTCATCAGCATCTCTTACAAAACATAATAGCTTCACTCATTCCACTACTGAATCAGAATATGTTCATCATGTAAGGCTGACCCTGCAGCAAGGCTACTTTATGGAACAAATCAGAGGTAAAATCTGGAGTCTGCTTATGGTAAAGAAGGACTGGAGTTTGAAGAATCAAAAATAAACACATGCCATCAGTACCCAGGCATTTTAGCACAGATATTGTGAGTAAATCCATCCCAAGCAACTGACAACTGCCCTCTTGAAAGTTTAATCTGGTATGCAAAATACATATTCCCAAACCATCAAACAGCATTCTGAATGAACTGCCAATCTTTTGATGATTTTCCTATTCCTTTTTTTTTATTATTTTTTCTGAGCTGCTTGATATACTTTTGCATTAAAAGAGGAACCAGTGAGCAAAAACTAAAAAGAATAAGATAATGTTTAGTCTCCGGCAAGAGAACACTTACATGATACAAAGCCTATTGAAGATGTCAGCAGAAATGGACTCATCCATTTAAACATGAGCTGAATCCAGCTTTCTTACAAATTCCTCTGTTTTTTATTTATGGTACTAAGAGGGAATAATTACCAGATCAAGCCAGAAGGACTGATACATTATCTCTCTGTTATGAAGGGAGTACACAACCAGCAGTTACTTCATTGAAGTTCCTTGGCTGCTACAGAAAGCCAGAGAGAGAAAGCCAGCAATACACAAAAATCAAATTCCACTCTTATGACATGTTATCTAAAGCATTTCATTATTTACCTGAGTGTGAAACAGACTCTTGTGATTGTTATGAAAAATCCCAACTGAAAACCTCTGTTTGTCAGTGTTTACCTGTGCTAACCTTTGCCGCTATCCCAATACCCCTCTTCTAAAGGAATGAGGAGTCTCAGCTAATGATGTACTTCTGAAAGATAATACTCCAGTGGGCAGAACAGTCTTCTGCTAAGCCACAGAGATGTATGACTGAAGTGTAGAAATCCTACATGGGAAAAAAATGTTTATCATAGAAGAAAAGCAAAATAATTTACTGTCAAAGCTGTTGAAATATTTTCTCACAATATTTCATAATTGCTTTTACTGATAACACATCAGTAGCTGGTTCACATCTGGATCACTACTGTGTTTCTTTAAAAAATGCACCTTGGTCTGTGTACAATCACTTCACAGGTTGTGTAAATTGTTGGATTGTGCCCCTGTTTCATTCACTTAAACAAATGGCTCTGGTGCTTTGATACCTTCTGTTCATTGCTCCTGACTTCTGCTTTGCAGTCTTAGAGATGATAACAAGCAATTCATCATCTCTGCCAGTAGAAGAGCTCTAGTCATTATGACTTTGTGACTCCTCTGTGGGTGTCTGAGTCAGGATGTCTTTGCTGCATTGCCAGAGTTCCTATACAAGGCTAATCTAATGTGAAGGACCTTAGATTTTACTGTGTGGTGCTTGCTTCCTATAATTTTGCTGTGACTTCATGCATTTAAATAAATCATTCATATTTAGTGACAGAAATGCACTGATCATCCTGTTCCTTGCTGATATGTAAGCTGAGCCATGCCAATTCATGCCAGCTGAAATAATGCCTCACACTTTAGAAGTTCTCAAACATGTTGTGCAAAGTTGGCTTGCCTTTGGTCTATGGAGATCATACTCCACTCTTACAGCCTCCCTGCCTGAATTCCAAGTTTTCAAGACTGTATTACTGCAATATGTACTTACAGTAATTTTTGTTTTAATGTAATTTTACAGAATGGCAAGAACAAAATCAACAATAGTTTAGAGTGGAACGGGCCTCGAAGATCAGGTTCCAAAACTCTTGCCATGGCAAAAGAAAACTAGATACGGTTGTCTAAAATCTCATCCCATCTGGCCTTGAACGCTTCTGGGGATGGATCATCCACAGCTCCTCTGGGCAACTTGTTCCAGTGACTCATCACCGTCACAGTGAAAACTTTCTTCCTGATATCTAACCTAAACCTACGCTCTTTCAATTTAAAATACATCCTACACACTTCATCACATGTATGTGTATTCCCCCGCGGGTACTATCAGCTTTCAGACTTCCTCTTTGAGAACTGAAAACTTAGTTCAATCAAACAAAAATAAATTGTAGATTGTTGCTCCTTATTTCTGTTTGTAAAGCAAACCCGGACTTAATTGGCACCACAGATAGGTTGCATTTTAAATAATGATACCAGACTCTTGGGGGAAAATTGATGGTTATATAGCCCTTTGAAGTTAGGTATGGAATTAATTTGTGCACTACACTGATCTTAATGTTATTGGGGAAAAAAGTAAGATGAGAAACCCCCAGGAATATTAGAAATCTTGTTTTATTTCTTGCTACTGAAAAGATGCTATTTTGAGAGAGTTTCCGAATGAATGGAATAATAAAGATAGGAAGTGGAAGAGTTCTTCTTTGTTTTTCTTTTCTTAGTGAAAGAAAACAACTGAGTTTCAAACACTACAATGGTGCTCATGTATAACTAAAAGTTAGAAATACCCAGGTAAATTTAATTCAAAATTTTATTCAAATTTAGTAAAAAATTCATCAAAACAAACCCCTCACAAAACTATTTCCTACCTCAGCCTTCTGGGCATGAGGATGTTTTTTTCTGAAGATGTGATACATAACATTATGGCCAATTCACACTTTGGTTTACATCTGTTTATGTATATTGACACATACTGTGATGAAGTGTGTAGGATGCTTTTTAGAATAAATTTTAATCTTAACTTTACCTTACTGTTATAAAAAAAGAGAACAGGAAGTCAATATGGAAATAACAAACAGATCAAAACTGAGTTTTAATTTTAATTTTGTATTTTAAACATCCACGTTGGTACATTTCATAAACATTCGAGGCACTTGTCAGATTATAAGACTGACAAATTCTGAATAATAAAGTATTAAAAATATATAAGGAATAAACAATGCGATACACTGAGGCTTGATCCAATGTTACTATATTGAAACCATAATTTTAAAAAGTGGCAACATTCAGCACAATAAAAAAGCTTACCAAGTGCCTTACCTGATGGATTCACAGATAAAAAAATACAAGAACAAGAAAAATTCTGTGGCTAACTTGATCTATCCAAATGTTCTGGCTCTGGAGCAGATCCCACAGGTAAGCAATCTCTTTCAGCAGCCTCAGTATCCAGTGCTGTGTTTCTGTTCAGCAAGTATGTTTCTTTTAGGTATTGGCTTCGGCCAGAAAGTCTATTATTACCCTCCCCATAGAGTTTCACACTTTCTAGACAATAAAAACTAAAAATTACACTGTCATTGGAATTTTATCACTGCAATTTTAATTGTCTTTGCACTGTGAGAAAATACAGAAGAAGCCCCTTCACGCATTGATATTTCCCCCCCCAAAAAAAATCTAGGAGCAAATTAACCTTGGAAACTTACATCAGCAATAATGTCAGGTGTCCTCTGTATTTCATGAATTATACAAACCCAAGTAAAAGTAATGATTGAACCACTGATAACAAAAAGACAAACTTTGCAATTTCCATCCTAAAATTGGTTCAAATGTTCTTCTGGGTCCCTGTCACAGCAAGAGCAGATCTTGCCACGAAGCCTAGGTGAAAAATTGGAACCTGGCACTAAATAATTGACAATGCCTTCCCTTAAGGTCTCTTCTTTCCCATGTTAAGCAAGCCTTATCAATACCTCTACAATGTTTGACAACTAAGCCATAAAGCAACTCAGAATATCACTTTTTTTTGACTGTGTCTACATTTAAAAAGTAGTGTAGTGCAAGAGAGCCACTGGTGGCAGAGAAACAATTGTTGCTGAGGATTTAAAACTGATATGGGGGTGCAAAGATATGGGGGTGGGAGGATGAAGAAGACTGGGAATGGTACTTTAGACTAATTCCAGAATGCAATAAAAGGATTCTTTGTGTCAGTTGAAATTCACCAATTTTATTCTAGTAATGTCTCTTTAGTTTTATATTCACGAAAAAAAAACCCCAAAACCAAAAAACAAGCTCAGTTCAAGCACTCACAAATGATTCTGTGATGGAAACTAAAGCCCACTAAGTGAAGACATTGAGGAGGACGCTCCCTGGCAAAGCTGAATTGCTAATGTAGGTTCACCCCTAGCAACATTTTACAAACTGAATCACTTAGCAGCTCAAGGCCAGATGCCAGTCCAAGAGACAATTAATCTCTCCAGTCCATCAACATCTGGAAGATCTCCACTGTTGGCTCAAAAGCTGAGTAAACACATGAACTCTGCCTTAAGCCGAACCTAATGAGTCCACCAGAGAGATGCAACAGTCCAGGCCAGAGCTACACTAACTGTTACAATGCATATAGAGTGAAGTTTCTTTCTGACTGACTGACTGATTTAGGTATGTCTCTCTCCATTCAGTCATGCTGAGGCATATAAATACAAATATAAATATAAATATATAAAACCTTATATATATATATATATAAAATCTGGCAGACTCCCTAAATGATAACACAGAGATCTTTATGATTTAGGTTATTTTTATTGTAAATACTTACTACTTAGCACTGCTCAGGTGGATACCATGCCACCCCTGAAAATGCAAAAAATGGAAGAGCTAGGGATAAGATTAAAAAAAAAAAATGGAAACTGAAAATTCAAGATATCAACAGCACTTTCCAGGCAATCACTTAAATAAATATTTTTTCAATCTACTTCTTAGATTTCTAGCATTGGAAACCCTGACTTTCCACAAAATAAAAAAGAGATATCTCCGTCTTCTACTAATTTTAACTGGATTATTCATAAGTTCACAGTGCACTGATTCTGTAAGAGTAGGAGATCAAAAGCTATGAAGTGTATGAAGTGAGATCAATAAAGTGTGTTTCTTGTCATCTTGAGCTCTAAACAGTCTTTTGTTTGTGACAGGAACTATCCTCAATGTCTACTGTTTCATCTCTTCTTCACTACCTAATGCTTGCTCTTCATCTGCCTTAGTTTCCCAGGAACAACACACATATTTCAATATGTGCCTTAGCTTTTAAACATCTGCCTTAGTTTCCCAGGAACACACTGAAAATCCTTGGAAAAAAATAATCTGCTTTTAACAATCTTTAAAAATGGGCCATGTGTTCCAAGCCCCTCACCAGCCTCATTGTCCTCTTCTGGCCATGCTCAGGCATCTCAACATCCTTCCCAAACTGAGGGGCCCAGAACTGGGCACAGCACTCAAGGTATGGCCTCACCAGTGCCGAGTACAGGGGAAGGATGACTGCCCTGCTCCTGCATCTGGAGGCTTCAGATACATCTCTGCCAATGAGAGATTAAATGATCTTGGTAAAAAAGGAGCTCAGGCAAACACAGCTCCCAAAGTCAGAAAAAGAAACATCTATAACTTAGTGTTTGTACCAATACCCAGAATAGTCAAAATCATAGGAAGATAAACGTTTACCTTTCTATAGTTAAATTTACTCTCTTTCATCATTATTTTACAGAAAATAAATATATTTTGATGTATTTGAGGAGGTTACTAATGTCAACTGAGCTAATCACACCAAGGGAATAAAGTCAGTGCTGCTGTACACACATTAGTCATGATGAATTAGCTAATGTCTCAGGCTAGTGGGATAAACCATCAATTGCATTTCAACCAGAAGCACCACAAAATATTTAAACTTCGGAATTATGTCTCCTCACATTTTATTATTTGGTTATTTTTTTAGTTGGCAAAAGGAAAAAAAAGAAAATACTTGTGGGAAAAACATTGCATCTGTTGCAGATTTATAATAGAGTAATGTAACATTTTGAGTTATGGTATCTTTACAGATAGAACTTTCCAAAGTCACTTAGTCATTTAGGTAGGCATTTAAGCCATATTATTTAGTAGAATTAGGAATTTTCCATACCAAAGTAAAAACTTAGGCCTGAATGACATCAAAGCTAAAATTATCTTGAAAATAATCTCAATTTTTAAATTAAAAAAAATCACATCTCTAAAAATATATTTCAAAATGATGAAGTGAGAGACTGATAAAAACAAACATACAAATACCATGAATAAGAAAATCTATTTGAAAGCAGATTCCTTCACATGAAACTTCTTTAGACTTCAAATGACATTTTGCCAGACACGTGTCTTACTGTTTACATGAGACAACAATATTAGCTTTGGCGATTGAACAGATTTACTTCTGTTTTTTCTGGATCTGTACCACAATGACTGTAATGCCAATAATACCAGTGTAGTTTGTGTGTTTCTTCTGAAAAAACCCATTGGATTTTTTAATCTTTTTAATGTTATTTGCCTAAGGAGCATATTGAAGCCACTGAAATCATTATGACATAACATTATGAAAATCATGGGACCAGGGAAAACAAACAGCAGTTACCTCTTAAAATAATAAACTAACTTTACAAAAAGCACGCAGAAACCTCTTTTACTACCTGAATTTTACCCATTGTGTCCTGACTTCCCCAAATGTAAGAAAATACAAGTTCCCCTCTTCTGTTTCCATAATTCATTATGGGTGGGAATGGCTGAGATACACAAAAATGCTTCAACTCTCATTGCAGCCAGAAGGGACTCATATGATGGAGGCTTTCATAAACCATAGCTTTGAGTAGAAGAAACCAAGTTAATCAATGTGTCATCCTCACCATCTCATATAATCTGAGGAAAAAGAAATTTTTCTCCTCTGGTGAGCTGGAGTGCGAGTAAGGTAAATCAGTCTGCGAAGGCATGCAGCTCTATGAATCAGATGTGAAATATTCTCAGGGAATATTTCAAGCTCAATTTAGTGCTTCAGGCTAAGTGAAATTAATTCTAGCCTAAGACCACAGATGAAATTTTTTCTGACATCTCCTCACAGTCATCTAGATGTTAGCCAAAAGACCTTCTCAAAATGTTTCCAAAGCCTTTTTGTCTCCTTCCACAACCAACCAACCAACCAACCAGCCCCATCAAAATATCACCACAACCCTTTGAAGAATGGTGTTTTCAGTGTTTCTCATTCTCCCATTTTTTTACATTCAAGCTACATTAGATGACATGGTAACTTGTTTTCACAGGCAAGAGTCAAGAAAATTCTGGAATTTTGGCTGACCTAAAATATGCAACTGAAAACCATTAAATGAATGTCTAAGTCCAAACTATTTTTAGTATTCTGTCTGTTCTTGCCCTAAGTGCACCTTTAACTAAAATGAACAATTTGGTGCTGCAGAATATGCCATAGTCTTTACTGTGTGTTTAGAAGCCATCCATACTTGGGGATGAAAATTTCATTTGAAAAAAAAAATAATAGCTCTACACAATGTAAGACAAAGCATCAGAGATTATGAGGCACTGCACTATATAAGCATTTTTTTCATGTTTGAGGAAAAAAATCCTGAGGAGAACTAAGCTAAGTTGCTGTCTCTGGCTTGGAGTAAGCAACCATCTAACTGACACTGTTAGACTGCTTTCATTACATGGAATTATTTGTTATTTTTAAATATAACCAGCTGAGGATTTTTTCCCCAAGTTTCAGATGCAGATAATAAACTATCCATATTATGATGACTATGATGTTAATCATTATCATGTATTGCATAATGTTATGGGTCAATTGTATGATACAGAAAAGATTAAAAAAATGTATGAAGCAAAGATTTCATAGATTTAAAATGCTTACTGGTTGAGGAACACTGAAAAATCACTTAGAAAAGCAGACAACTAAATAAACATGATTACAATTTATAAGAATGCAAAGCCTTACTCAGTTTTCCAAAGGACTAGTGAAACTGAAGGAGTTGCAATTGATGTAGTCCCTGCATTAAAAATAACTTCAAAAGGAAAACTTACAGCTGTTATACTCATCAAAGCAAAGACAAGAGTTGTCTTTGTGACAAAGTGAACACAGGAAACCTCATTTGAAAAGCCAACTCCTGTTTAAAAAATTTTACATGAAAACTGAGTAGTCTGTTCATACTGAATATTCTTGACACATAAAATTCTTATCAAATGATGCTTTTAAACGACTAAAAGGATATAGATTTATATGTTCTACAATATGAATTCTGGAAAGGCTGTAACTTAAGACTGGAAATATATTTAATTCATTTTTATTTCTATAAAAGGGCAAATGACTTTCCTCTGCCAACTGATATTTTATACGCTTAAATTTCAGAGAGAGTATATATTAATTATATATGTTGAATGTATTAAAGCTATATCCTCAATACTTTTTATGCAGCTCACTACATTTGTGAGCATAATGCCTCAGATCAAGCTTTCATTTAAATAAACAGGAACTTCAGTAAGGAAGTGATCTATTTGCATATCCAATTTGCATCCAATGTACTCTGTGTTCTGATTTGAAGCATGTGACTTATTGGAACTAACCTGCTGGAGGACTGGCACCAGCTGAAACACCATTCTGGACCAGAGATGACAGCCATAAAAGTGTAGGTGTCACCCTTACTAGCAGAATCTTCTCCTCACACTACACATAAATGATGAATCATTAATTGTGCTCCTACTCTTCTATAGATCACAATTGATATCACAGAAGCTATTGTGTTAGTCAAATGCATGCATGTATACACTTCCTTTCTGGCTGCCTTTAAATCATAAAATCCTTATTCATCAGTATTTGCCTGCATCCCATGGGAAATGCTATAAACATTTACTAGGTGCTAAAAGAGAAATCAGGGTCATGAGCAAATTGTGTCAGCACAAGTGCCAGAGAAAACAAGGCAAGTAGAAGACCAAATCCTGAATAAGCTTCCATGGATCAATAAAGGACAAAAAAAAGGAAGCTTTGTTGATAGTTGGGAAAAGAATTTAAGGGATGAGGAAACTGTTTTAAAAATAAAAATTGGAAATAATATTAATCATAACAGTATTGAACACACTTAAGAATGCTTCATTTGGAGTATCTTTCCTCTATAAGGCAAACAATTTATGCTCTAGTAAGAACTTTATAATGTGTCTGTTTCACAGAAAAAAATAACTAGCCTAAGTTATTAATAAACCAAGTTAGGATCACTCAAGAACTGAAGTATTTTGCTTTGAAAAATTAAGTAATGCAACCTGAATAGGATTTAGACCACAATGCTTGCACTTCCTATGTAGCCAGCATTTCAGACTCAAACTATCTTGCTCTGTACAGGATGTAGTGCTTTCAAACTTCCTAGTTTTGAAAATCATCTGTATTTCAAGAGAGTAATCATCAGACCAGGGATAAACCCACAATCATTTATTCAAAGGATTGAACTGCACAGCAACTTGCTCCTTGCATGAATGCTTTTACTGTGTCTCTAATCTAAAGCCTTTATTACACACTGTGCCCTACATCTGGGCCTCAGCATGTTCAGAGGTACAAGATAGCTACAACTGGTATTTGACCTGAATAAATGCTATGAATAAATGCTGGAAAAGCCTAACCCCAAAAGAACACACAGTGTCACATAAAAATTACATCCAAATAGATTAATTTAAGCCTGCATTAAAACAAAAATAATAAAATTCTTTTTTCCTTTTTAGTATTTTTTTTGTTCTTTCATTTCTCATAACAGTAAGGGCAGCAATTTTTTTATTATATTCCCTCCCCCTTTTACGAACTTACCCATTTTCCCTGGTCAAGCATTTTTAAATATGTTATATTTATTTTACATTTATAGTATAGTATAGTATAACTTCTGATCTATTTTCTCTGAGTTAACACCTTACATGCATAGAGCAAATAATATTCCACTTGGACAGAATTACCAGCTGTATTAAAACCTGTCAAGCATTCTATTGAAACAGCTAATGATTTGTCCTATGCTATTACAGAAGCAAATGCAAAACAATGATTTTGTCTGTTGAAAAGTTTACACAAAGTAATAGAAGGAAAGAGTGAGAAAGGATGATAAGTCAATGCTAGCAGAATATCGCATTCTTATTAAATTATTAAATTTTTAATAAAATTAAATCTGAGGCTTAAATGGCAAACTGTATACAATGGCGATGGTATCTAAAAAGCTAAACATTGAAAACAGTCTAATATATTGAAAAATCCATGTTGCCTCACAAACAAGAACAAACAAGGCAGAGACATTTAATGCTTTCTTTGCCTGCAGGGGTTCCAGAACTCTGAGCTGTAACTCTTAGAATGATAACTCCTAGCCAGCTCTCAACTTGTGCAGGATTTCCTGGTCCAGCTGGACCCCTATGAGCATATGAAGGCTTGTGGGATTCATCCAAGAATACTCAACTAGATGGCTGATCTCATCCCAAGACCTGTCTCAATAATTTTTGAATAATTTGGGATTCTGGGGAGCTTCCAGATGACTAACATTGTCCTGATTTTCAATAAGGGCAAGAGGGATGGCCCTGGAAACTATAGGCCTGTCAGTCTCACTTCAGTGCCTTGTTAAATTATAGGTAAGATTATTCAGCAAGTTATTGAAAAACACGTGAAAGACAATAGAGTCATTGATCACATCTAGTTTGGGTTCATGAGGGGAAAGTCTTGATCAATAAACCTAATTTCATTTTATGATAGCTACCCACCTAGTTGATCAAGGGAAGACAATTGATGTAATCCTTTAGGATTTCAGTAAAGATTTTGATACTGTCTCTCACCCTGGTCTTCTGGATAAAATGTCCAGCATACAGCTGGATAGACACGGCTGGTGACCAGCCACTAGTGAAGTTTTGCAGGGCTAAATTTTATGACCAGTTCACTTTAACATCCTCATAAATTACTTGGATGAAGGATTAGTATCATTGGCATATTTACTAAGTAATTATGCCAATGATACTAAACTGGGGGGAGCTGCTGGCTCCCTCAGTGGCAGTGCAGAGCAGTGCTGCAGAGAGACCTTGACAAATTAGAGATAAGCAGTCACCAACCATATGAAGTTTAACAAAGGAAAATGATGGATTCTGCACCTGGGACAGGGCAAATACATTGTCTGTACATAGAGGTTGGAGAGCAGCCCTGCAGAAAGGGATCTGGGGGTCCTGGTGAATGGCAAGTTGAACATGAGCCAGCAGTGCCCTGGCAGCCTGGAGTGCCAGCCCTGTCCTGGGAGGCATCAGGCACAGCATTGCCAGCCAGGCAAGGGAGGGGATTGTCCTGCTCTGCTCTGTACTTTGTGCATTTTTGGGCACTACAGTATTAGAAAAATATGAAGCTTTGAGAAAGCATCCTAAGGAGGGCTACAAAATTGGTGAATGGTCTGGAGGGGAAGCCATGTGAGGAGTAGCTGAGAGAACTTGGTCTATTCAGACTGGAGAAGACTGACGGGAGACCTCACTTCAGTCTACAACATCCTCAAGGGTGGAAGAGGATGGGGAGACACTGATCTCTGTGGTGACCAGTGACAGGACCCAAGGGAATGGCGTGCAATTGTGTCAGGGGAGGTTTAAGTTGGATTTTAGAGAAAGGTTCTTCAACCAGAGGGTGTTTGGGCACTGCAATGAGCTCCCTAGGGAAGTGGTCACAGCACCAAGATTGGCAGAGTTCAAGAAGTATTTAGGCAATGCTCTCTGGCACATGGTGCGACACTTGGGGTATTCTTTGCACGGCCAGGAGTCAGACTTGATGATCCTTGTGGGTTCCATCCAACTCAGGAAATTTTATGATATGTAAATCAAAAGCCTATTCTGCAAATTCTTCCATGCAAGAGTTATTTATTCAGATAGACAGTCCTGTTAAAATAAACTAGGCACATCTATAAAGTTATCCATGTGCATAACTGCTTATTAGATCATATACCCTGCGAGATGAAGCAGGTATCTACATACTACCTGAAACTTTCCCAGATCAAATTATTTCCAGCTTAGATCACTGAATTTCTGATTCATTCACTGATGCATTTAGAGGCTGTCACACTGACGACTACAACAGATTCCTGGTCAAAGAAAAAAAAAAAAAAACAAGAGTCTGTCATTTGTGTGGCAAAGTAGCAACCCTCTATCAGACAGAGCACTATACACACATTCGTATAACATCCATCATCACCATAAAATTGAAAGCACAAGATTAAGCATTAGCAAAAGCAACAATATTAGAGAGACCTATTTCATGAAAAGGATGATGTCAGGCAGGTAGATTAATGAACACTGCCAGTGGCAATCAGTGAAGCCAATGGCATATTCCATAGATAGTACACACAGTCCACTTATTTTGTAAGTGACAGTAGTGCATCTGAAAGGGTAATTTCCTTAGTGTAAAATGGAATGCATTACTATTTCTGGGCTCCACTCCTTTGATAGTTTTGTTAGTCCGTAAATGAAATAGGACAACAAAACTATACACAAAGGTCAGCATGCTTCCAAAAAACATAGGCCAGCCTTTATTTGTTGGTTTGTCTCTGTGAAAAAAATTTGCCTTTAAGTTAATAACTGAACTGTCTCAGACTGCATTTTAATTTAGATACATCAAATGTAGGAACAAAAAATTGTACACAGATAGAAATATGAACTAAATTCCAACTCTCACTGAAAATCAACAGGTTGAGCAATATGTTCCCTTAGGCTCCTCTAAAATACTAGCCTGCAGCCTTATCCATGGGTCACATATATTGCTAGTACAGAATAAACTGATATAATTGGTGTAATTTGAAGAAAAAGGGACATTTTTTTTTCCTCCATATGCAGTATTGCTAACCTTGATGATAAGACAATTCAGTGATTTACAGTTTTGTTAAATGTGATAAAAGATCATGCCTTGTTTCTAATATTGTGTTATTGAAACATAAGTGCATCAAAGGAAATAATAATAATAATAATAATAATAATAATAATAATAATAATAATAATAATAATAATAATAATAATAATAAATATTTTTTCATATGCATTGGTGTTCCAATGAAATGCACTGATGTAACAAAATCAGAACTTCCCACAGGAAATCCTTAGCTTCTACATATACTAGCTATGTCTGTCCATTGTCTTTTTACAGGGTACTTAAAATTATATAGCTATATAATCAAGGTCTAAGAAACTCCTTTCCTTCAAGAAACCCTGAAATGAGCTTTCTATTAAAAAATATGTCTGTTTTAAAGTATAAATAATTTCTAATTCATATTTGCTGCAGATTGGGAATTAAATACTAACTATGAGTAAAACATTATTTCACATAATTTTCAGCTCTTACCCCACACCAAGGAAGAAAATGAAAATATATATTAATTATATTATATTTATTATATTATATTTATTATATTATATATATTATATTATATTATATTATATTATATTATATTATATTATATTATATTATATTATATTATATTATATTATATTATATTATATTATATTATATTATATTATATTATATTATATTATATTATATTAT